>OX421981.1:20225166-20825166 GCA_949128135.1 Parasteatoda lunata | reverse complement strand
ATAAGAAATATTAATGATATGGTTTTATATTTTTATTAAAAGAAAAGCATGCATGAAAAATAGGATAAAATTGTTACTGATTTTAAAACCAGGCAAATTCAAATATTGAGTATGTATTAAATCTACAAAAATGAAGGACGGATAAAATGCAATTTAAGTACCTCAAGCTCGTAAATGCATAAAAGCCCAAAATTAATCGTTTCTTCGCCGAAAAAGCTCTTCAGCGAAGAGAATTCTTCAAGGGGAAAAAAATAGTAGATATGATTTTCCGGTGAAATAATTCATGGAAACTTTCCGTTCCTAAAAAAAGCAAAGGCTATTTGTTATCTTTTTGTTTTCTTTTCAACGTGCGAGAAACCTTAATTCTAACGTAATGGTTGAAAATAAAATGAAAGTCTAAAATAAGGCTTCAAAAACGCTAGCATTTGCGTATTATGGCTTTAAGAAGTTTAGCTTTAAAGGGCTTCTAATGCAAAAAAAAAAAAAAAAAAAAAAAAAAAAAAATCTTAAACAAATTTTGAAATTAATAGATTTTATTGACTATGCAAATTATTATTTAGTTAAGCGCCTTGATTTTTCGAGAAGATTTGGTTACTTAGTGACAGTTCATTATTTTATGTAAAATTCCAAAAAGCGTTAATAAATTATTTTTAATTGTTGGTTTCTTTTAAATTTTATTAATGACAGCTTTGTGTATTGAATGTTCAATTGGTAATGCAATCTAATTCTAATGTATACTTTAAGAAATTTTGGAACGTGTTAAACAATATTATTCAAATTTACCGAAGTTTTAATATGGTGTCCAGTTAAGCTATATTATTGTACCTCCTAAATTTGTACTTGATACTATGGTTTACACTGAATGGAAATATGGTTTAATTTAATACCTTTAATTTGCGGAAAATTTGCAATTTATTATGGTTTATTGCATCGTTATTATGGTTCGGAGAACCATATTATCATTTATATTTTCTTTATTATGATATTAAATTGAATTGCATAATACCTTCTACACTTTAATATGTTGTGCTATGATTCATCATCACAGGAAACATGATTCAAATTAACGTTATGCAACAGTTGCAGCGAATTTGCCCAGTGTTATGTCTAACATAAGCATGCTTGTATTAGAATCTAATGAACTATAGTTTCGTTCAAGATTACTGCAACCTTATTATGATATTAATTTTAAACACATATTAGTACACACTACACAATTCTATGAATAATCTTGAACGAAAAAATCACCAAATTACACACTATAATAAATTTGCACCGTATTATGGTTTAACATGCCAATTTTTTTAATGTTTAATAGATTATTCTGAACGTGTAGAGTTTTTTAATTTACAGAAGCAATGTGCAATTTTTGTTAAATGATAAAGTGAACTTTTATTATTTGTTTATTAGCGTATTCTTATTCACTTAAATATCTTCTGAATTAACAATTATTCGTCAATTTTTATTTTGTCTCATACAATTGTAAAATTTCAAATAATTTTGATGTTATAATAAGAATAATTAATAAGAATAATTAATGATAATAATTAATAAAAATAACTACTATTAATTATTAGTAATTAGCTTAATTATTAATTTAGTATTAATTTAATATTGATTAATAGTACTTTTATAATTTAGATAATTAAGTAATTAGATATCGGAAATAATTAGATAATTTAGATTGATGAGTTTTGATAATTTTAGATTTTCATACTTCTAAAAACATTTTACACAGAAGCCTATAACTTCACGAACTTTTCAAATAAAACAACTTTAATCTATCATGATTTTTCTGGTAAACTTTTAGTTAATATCATGACATTTAATAGCAGCATATCAACTATCTAAGTAAACTGCAACTTGGGCATTAAATGCTGAATAAACCTAATCATTACTTTTGATATCATTAAAAATCTTATAATTGTTATTTTCCGGTTAATACTAAGTAAAGAAAAACAACTTTGCTGTAACTGTTCAACCGTTATTGTATCATTTACTATTATTTTTTTATTATTAATTTTATTACATTTTTGTACAATAATCAATGGCAACAACGTCTGGAAAAAGACTTATCAGAGAAATAACATGTATAAACGGTTATTGCTTATGTTAGTAAATAATTTCTTCATCGTCATTTTTTTTGGTCAATTATGTGTATGGAAAAGCAGAATTGTTATGCTAGTTCTTTTATTATTTTTTCAGCAATAGTCAATATCAGAGACTTTAGGGAATTAGGCTTTCCGACGAAATGACAGGAATAAAAATAGTTATTTATGATCATAGTAAATAAGTTTACCATGCTTAATTTGTTCTCTGATATTATGCATTTAAAATCCGCTTTATCTTAATTGTTAACAGTTATGAAACACAACAACTGTTGGGAAGATGCTTTTCTGAGATGTGAGAAGTCAATTCTTATAGTATTAAAATATTACATTATTGTTACTTTTGGTTAATAATAATTATTAAAAACAAATTTACTATAATATTTCCTATATTATTTTAATAATTTTTAAATAATAATTAATAGCAGCGTCTTGTCCAGAAAGTTTCATCGTTATTTTCTAACCAAATGCAGTCATTATTCAGTAGATGTTCCGTAATAATTTTTTATTTAAAAATAATTACAATTCTGAAAGTGATACTCGTGTAGCTGGTTTTTTTTTACAACACATGAACTTCAGAGTCAAAACAATAATCAACTGCAGCTTCTGCTCCAGAAATTTACATCGTTATTTAACCTTATTACGTAGGTGTTGCGTATTAATTTTCTATTTGAAAACAATTTCAGAATCAGAACATAACCAACAACAGTCTCTGCTCCAGAAATTTTATTCGTTATTTTCTAACCAAATGCAGCCATTACTCAATAGATGTTCCACAATCATTTACTATTTTAAAATAATCACTATTCTGAAACTAATACTCATGTTGCTGTTTTATATGCAACAGATGTACTTT
Organism: Parasteatoda lunata; assembly: GCA_949128135.1. NCBI lineage: Eukaryota > Metazoa > Arthropoda > Arachnida > Araneae > Theridiidae > Parasteatoda > Parasteatoda lunata. The sequence continues at coordinate 20,822,202 of OX421981.1, read as the reverse complement.
AGAACCAAAACATGATTCCTAAAAAAATAAATATTGCGTTCTTCTTCCAAATGCAAGATAGCAACAAAAAACATTAATTGTTAGTGAAATTAGGCATGGATTTTACTTGAAGAATAAATCGAATTAAAAATAAGTTTTTGTTTGGAATATTTTTCCTTGTCTCTGAAACACGCACCACTGTGAATTGCTAAATAAAAGTATATTTAACCAAACGTAGGTTATTTAAATTCAAAACCCCATCACAAAATGCATACCTGATATGGGTTAAATGTAAATCATGTGACTAATTAGAAATAACAAGCAATAACCTCCATGAAAGAGTTGTAAGCTAATGCAATTGATTTAGTCATTTCGCCGAGCTTGACATTTTCTTCCTCTTTTTTCCTAGTTCAAGCGTCATTTTCGTACGGAATGAATGGAGCTGGATGACAGCTTTAGAATAGAATCGAAGAAAAAAAAGTCTCACGTCGGAATAAAAACAAAAATAGAGCAGGCGAAAAAAGGCTATAAAACACAAGGCCTATGGAATGCTTTAGAATTGCGCCAAAAGTAAAGAAGTGAAAAATGAGATGAAAAAAAAAGGGCATCGCAGTTAACGCAGGTGCTTCTCGAGGTTCTATTTATTTTTCACTTCTTTCTGAGAAAGGAAAGCAGCAAGAGCCACATTCGAATGGTTTGTTCGCGTGACTGCTGACGTCACGAGATTCGTATGTTCTAAAGCCCCCTTCCCGAATTGATTTTAGCAGTATTCTCTCCCCCTTTATACTTCTTTGTCGTTAGGTAGTGAAAGATGGCTACGAAACCAGGTAACGCTCATGGAACTCTCACTTTCACATTAGAAGGCCCCGTAGAGGGAATTATCCCCGGAAGCAATTAAGGGAGCAAGGTTGGTGCTTGCTTTCTAAAGGGTGCAACTCCTCAATCTTCATTACTTCATCTGCCGGAATCGGATTGAAAAGTGCTAATGGGAGAGAGAAGATTTCTTCCATACTGAAACAATCATCAGTTTCTTAGTCCATGTTTCATCTTTGAAATTTACCAGGCTTACCATCGAAATTAAGGCTAAAATCGACGGCTATTACAGAATTATTTTTTCTCCAGCTAGATTCATATGAGAAAGCATCCCTAAGGACGCAAAAGCTCTTTTATAAGCTTTTACACTATTAGAAACGGGTTGAGTAATGATATTGTTCAAGCTACTTTAAGCCACAGCATAGGTTAAATAACCATATTATTACTTCTGAAGCTTAAGTTCAGGATACTATGGATAAACTTGGATGGAAACGTTGTTTAATTTGCAGTAAATTTGCTCTTAAAGTTGCAGTAATTTTATTCTGTAATATAATTCAAGATATATCTTAAATTTGATTTCAAGATGCAGATGTTCAATTTGAAATGAAACAGGGTTCAATAGAGCACCTCATAAAGGTTGCAGAAAATTTGCACAGTATTAGAATCCAAGGTACTAATATAGTTCAACGTTGAGTCGAATTTCTTAGAGATAGTAACTATTGGCTATTTTATCAAGAGCATTATTGAAGTGTTACTTTAAGCTCTACCCATATATGAAAAGCGCTAATTGGGGAGAGAAAGTTTCTTCCTTACTGAAAAAAATTATTAGTTTCTCAGTCAATGTTTCATTTTTTAAATTTACCATAGGAATGAAAGCTAAAATTGGCTAGCGTTATTGAATAAGTTGTTCGCTTACTAGTACGTGATTCATATGAGAGGACATCCATACGGACTCAAAATACAAATGCTAGATTTCTTTTACACCGTTGGAAACTTAGGAGCGAGTCATACCATAATGGTATTCAAATTAGTTTACAGCTTGTTGACTTAATAGGACCTAAATTGAGCCATATTATTACTTTTTTAAGCACGATTTCAAGATGCTATTGTTTATTATAGATGAAAACAAGGTTGAATGCTCTTAACTCTATGCTTGTTTAAGTTGTAGCAAATTTGCTAAGTATTGTGGTCAAGATACCGATATTATGGTTCAACGATTAAAAAGTGTATCATATATCTATCTATCTATCTATATATATATTAAATATCATGTTTTTAAAGTTAAAAATATAGAAAAAGAAACACGTAAATAAATAATAATAATAATAATAATAATAATAATATATATATATATATATATATATATATATATAGGTAAATTAAACATGCTTCAGTATTGCAATAAGAATCATTGTTAAATATCATTTTGCAACTTTTGTCATGAATTACAGATTTGTTTCCTTTCTGGTTAGAATTTTAAATATAAATAGCACAGTTCTTGTTTTATAAATATTTCTATTACATATTCCATTAGGATTCTGTAACTTAGCTAATATTTTGCTGATATTATAATTGCTTACGTTTTGCTTATATTTTATTTTCTATTGTTTTAAACATAAATATGCGGTTGCTACACTGGTATGAAAACATCCTTTATTATCTTTCAAATGATTCATTTCATTTTCACGAAAAAAATCTACTTTTGGATTTGCAAAAAATGTTCATAAATGAATTTTTTTTTTTTTTTTTTAAAAATTCATGTACCAAAAAAGTTACACATCGCAGAAATAAGGCATTTAAATTTGTTTTCCATTCTGAAGTAAATTGGAATGAGGAAATTTGAAAATTTGAGATTAGCATACGTAAATAACATTGAATAGTTTTACAAATGAAAAATTGAATCGGAACAAAATGGACCAGAAAAATATAAACTATGATATAAAATAGTTTGCATTTTAGTAAATAACGTAACCCAAATGACAAAGAAATATAATAGTCGATTTCAATGCTCAAAAATAAGAAATAACTGTAGCTTATTGCTAATTTCAAATATTCTGCTTTGAAATATTCTACACATGATTATGAAAAGGTTGTACAAAGTTACCTATTCTGAATAACACTGACACAAAAGTTTAATGTATGCAAAATTTCAATAAAGAAAGGTTACTGAATAATAAAATAAAAACAGTTTTGTAATAGTTATCTTCCAGGGACGGAGCTCAGCTGATATTAATATTTTTTTTTTTAAAGAAATAATTTGCATTTAAAAACTAACTTTAAATTTAAAAACGTTTAGCTCGTAATTTTTTAGTTTTTAACGGTGTAGTTTGGTAAATATGTTTAAGTACTAAAAATTTAAAAGTATGTTTAAATTTTTGATATTTTAAAATGTTTTATGTATATGCACAAATTTAAATTTACATACTATTTACAATATTTTTTTATAATTATTGATCTTTGCCAAGCTTTTTTCAGTTCTCGCTATTAATAGGTAAAATAAGCTGAATCAGCGCTTCAGCTTATTTTAAAATTTAAATGCTTCACAATTTCTTAGAAAAAATAATAAAACAAATAAATCTTTTGATTATAATTTAAATTATGTCTTTTTTAAACAGATGACGGATAAACGAAAAACTTAGTTCAAAAAATGCATTTTAACTCCTTCCCTCTCGCTCCTGTCAAACTCACGGGTTGAGCTATCATTTGATATTTCTCGTGCCCGTGATATTTTCGGGGTAGAGATTTCAAACTAAATGCACTAAATAAGCTTAAATGCATTCATCTCTTGTACCCGTTTTTTTATTTCTTCTTTTACATACCAAACGGATGCACCAGACTATTTCTAACATAACTAGTAGATAATTCGCACTATACGAATAAATATATTTTTGATATGTATACTCTTAACTCAGCTACTTATGCTATTTGTCAGTACACGTGGTTTATCTTCTTTGATAAAATAGTTTTTAATATATTGTACGTTAGAGTCACATTGTGTACATTGCATCAGAGTTACATGGATGTTACATGTAAATTTCAAGCTAAAAAAAAGAAAAAAAAAATCAAAAATAAATTCCTATCGTGAATATATATCTTTTTTAATAAAATAATAATAAAATAAAATAATAGGCACTTTTGTGACCATTTTGTTGAAAATAATAAGATCGTTAAAATGTTAAACAGTCAGTAAAGTTTTTGAAACAATACAAGTTTTTGTGCAAATACGAGTTTTTTGTAAATTTTTTTTCAAAAAGGGAAATATACTTTTCATACTTTAAGAAACAAAGATAGTATCCTTTATGGTTACCAAAATTTTACACGTCTTAGTTAGCGTTTAAACATGTAAGCATTCCTGGAACAAACCAATAATATATTATATAGGATGTTCCACAAAGTCTGCCCTTAAAGTATAATTTTAGAATCCTCATCCAAATTGAAAACGGAAAAGTTGTAGGTTGCAAATAATTATTTAACCTAGGAAAAAACGAAGATACTTTCGAAATTTGACGAGTCGCTATAAAGGCGAGAGTAATCAATTACGAGACAGGTTTGATTGTGGGTAAAAGCATTGAGGCTACAAGCTTCCGTTTTGATATTTATTAGATCTGCAATCCAATACATTAATTGGTCAGAATTCGATAGTGTTTTTGTGTTTTCCTTGGATAAATATTAATTTGATACCCCGATGTTCCCATTTTGATAATAATTCTAAAAATGCATATAAAGGGCGAACCTTACGGTTTTACCTGTATATTAACAATAACTTAGTTAAAGCCAATGTCCAAATTTTGAATCTAAACGCTTTTTTTCAAAGCCCTGCCGCCAAGGGAAATAAAAAATAGTTTAAGTGCCTTGCACTTGAAGCAATGCAATGATTTTAAACTACATATATAATCATGCCTTGAAGAATTATCGTTTGCTTTAGAACAGATAAATAACTTAAATATTTTAAAAATTATAAAACTTTTTAAAAATCGCCAATTTGGCGACATTTTTTAACCTAGATGAAAATTATGAAAGCCTCTGCCGTATTCTCAGTGTTTGCAAATTTTTATGAGCCCATGTAATGCAGCATTGGAGTAAGTTTTTAAATATTAAAAAATTAGACCACAAACGTTTTTCATTTTCACAAAACTGTGGCTTTTCTCCCTGTTGACGTTTTGCGCCACTTTCAAAATAAGCGTAGATTGGCTAAACTTGACTTAACAGTCATGAGTAGCAGTTGCAAACTCACAGAAGTTATAAAAATAGCATATTATTCGCGAAAAAGCATAATTTAATATTACGAAGGAACTTTCGAAAAACAGCCTTAAAACTGGTAAATAGAGAAGAGAAAAAAATATGCTAAATTGCTACCGTTATCGAAGTTATAATGTGAGAAAACCTAAAATATTTTATTTTCAAAAGCTCCTCATATTTTATATATAATTTACACATTCTTCTAACAAAAAATAAATAAATAAATAAAATAAAATAAATATATATGTAAGCATAAAACATATTCTAAGTAATCATGTGACTCTTTTTTTTTCTACATTGAAGAAACATTTGTAGTCAAAGATATGCACTTTGCGTTATTTTTTTGTTACTTTTGTATATTTTTCGAAAATGAAATGGGAATTATTAAAATTTAAACCAGTGTGAGGAAAATTTCGCAGAATAACTTTACCCATTTCTATTTTGAATATTTCTTGCAAAGAATTTTATAACTTGAATATGTTGGAAAAATATTTATGCTTATAAAACCCATTTTTCTAATCAGAATCAAAAATGCAGCGTAAAATATATTTTTTTACAAAAATATAATAAATAGTTAGTATCTTTTTTTAAAATTCTTTTCTGCATAATTTAAATTTTAACAAGGTTTCTAGAAGCTTAAAAAAACATTGTTTGTCTCCATACTGTTAAAGATGTTTCAATCAGAGTCTATCAGTTGGTCGGAATATACAGTACCGTACAATAATGGAAAAAACACTTTCAGTTTTCAACTTTTTTCAAAAAAAAATTGCCCAAGAAAAATTATTTTGTTGCTTTAGAAGTGTTTATGTCATGCATTTTTTTATACTTAGAAATAAAGTCTAAAGCTTTCACAGGCTGAGGGACTGACAATAAATAACAAAATAGAGTACGTATTTTTGGACACCCAATGCAATAGAATCGAACAATACACTTGAAATTCGCATCGGTTAGTTTGGTTGTTTATTGCAATAAGTGCACGAAATTTCATAAACTTCGCTTAAATATTTACGGAGAACATTATTATTAAAAAAAACTTATTTTTTTGTCTTACGTTATTTTTTTTGCTATAACCTTAAAAATATTCAATAAATTAAACAAGAAGTATGAAGCATTTTAAAATTAATTATAAAATTATTTTTTAAAATTTGAAATTTTTTTTTTTCGAAAACTGTGCAAGATATGAGTATTTAAAGTATTTATTTTATACTAAGCTTGCGTGAAAAAAATTAAAAAAAAACATAACAACCTAAGTAAGACAAATAGAGCAGAGAGATAAATTACACCCATGCCTGAAGCTGGGTTTGATCTAGAGACCTTCCTGGTACGAGACCAACTTCAAGACCACCATTCATAAAAGGCGGCTTACTTTGTTACTTAATTTCCGATTGTCTTGTCTTCATTCTAATTTCGTCAATCTGGATCTCTCACAATGTACTACTATGAGGTTTTGAGATGAGGAAAAATTTTCGTCATATATTTGAAACTTCACGTTTCGTCACAAATCCCGTGATTTCGTGACGAAAATTTTCTCAAAATTAACAAGATATAGCTCAAGGATTGCTGAATCGTCATTAGTGAGAGTTCTTTTTCTAAGAGTGTACAATAAAAGCAAAAGTTGAAAAAATCCTGGCAATATTTGGCATTATTATTATTATTTTTTTTTCTAACCTCCATAATTATTATTTTCTAACCATCATAAAATCTTCTAATCAGTATAAAGTGATATTCTTTATAAATTTATTTTCTTTCCATCTATAAAATGATTAATAGTATTTATAAGTCATTTTATATTTCAGTAGTGCATCATTATCAATATTTTTTTTACTTCTTCTACTGATAACCTGAAAGGATGTTAACACCCGTAACATATAACTATTTTTTTCAGTTCGGGCCTTGACGCTGTTTAAGATTTGTTTGTCTAATCGAGGTGAATCGTGGAAATAGGCGAAATAGTGTAGTCCTGCTATTTGTTTGTCTAAGAGTGAGAATGTTGTGTATTAGATGTACGTGGTCACCATTGTAAAGGAAGTGCGAGAGATTTTTTTTTGTCCTGTTGGGTTTTTACGGACCATTATGTCCGTAGCCGAAGTCAGTACAGATCATGAAAAAGGGTATAAATTCGGACCTACTCTCCGAATTTTAAGGAAATTTCTTAGTATGAAATAATAAGTAATCGTAGAATATTTTTGTTTAAACACTTTTTATGGTGAGTTCATCTTTGATGCATAATGGAGATATGTTTAAGCGGAAGAAAATATCTCTTAATATTTTTATTTTTTTTTAAAAAAAGCCATTTACTAATATGTAGTAATAAATAGTAAGTAATAATAATTACTTTCCTATTTCTTATTGTTCTGAATACCAAAAATACGATTTCCATTTTTAACAGTAATTAACTTTAAACTTGTTGCAATTAACTTTATTTTATCTATGTAATTTTTTCAATGATGTAATTGTGTTTATGTAATTTTGTCTACGGTTTAATTTTGTCTAAGATTTAATTTTGTCTTTGTAATTTGTCTACGATGTAAATTTGTCTATATAATTCTGTCTACGATTTAAGTTTGTCAGTGCAATTTTGTCTACGATATAGTTTTTCTGTGTAATTTTTTCTATGACTTAGATTTGACTACGTATTTTTGTCCATGATTTAATTTTGTTTATTTTGATGAATTTTATCTAAATTTTCATTGAATCGATACGGCGCTTAAAAATTTCGACTCTTTTTGAATTATGATATTTATAATAAAACAAAGATTAAATCAAATTTTAATCAAACAAATGATTTTATTTTAAATAAGTAATTATTGATTGCAATAATTCAATATATAAACTTCAAAAGCAAGCATTATGAATCTGTAAATTTTTAACGATTTAGAACCAGATTTTTAAACAAAGTGCTTGAAAATTAAATCTGATGTATTTAACATCTTTCATAATTGTCCAGAGGCGATTTTTGTTTAATAGGTACACATATTGTATACATTCTTTTTATTATATTTTTGTTCCCCATGCATTTCAGAAGTTAAGCTACCGAATTAAAGCACAAAATCTTTTTAACAAGTGATAAACAAAAGATAGTGAAAGTTTTTAAAAATGCAAGCGCAAGTTCATAATTGCGGTAGCCTTAAGCAATATAATGGATTGATAGGAAAGTTTTTTTATTTTATTTGAGTAAACATGTACGCATAGCGTTAAAAAATAGGAAAAGACAAAATCAATTATCTAACATTATCAAGTTCCATGAATATATTAATAAACTAATTAATATAATGCTCTTAAATATTTTCAAACAATTAATTTTAAATCAATGCTGGACATCAATAATATTGTTATTTTATTTCCTGATGCTTTTTTTTTTCACGTAGTGTTCTTTTTTTTGTTGTTGTTGTTTTTGATTATTGAATTTGAGTAAAACTGCATTTAACAATAAATGATTCTAGTTTAAAGGAATTCCTTCCTTGAATGTCCTAAAATGAGTAAGATTTATATATAAATATTGTGATTGAGTAATATTGATTTAATTTTATATAGTTATAAATATATATATATATATATATATATATATATATATATATATATATATATATATATATATATATATATATATATATATATATATATAAAATTCAAAACGAAAAAAAATATTTAAAACCTAATGTTTCTTTAAAATATATATATTTTTTGCTTTTTTCTGAAAGCAACATTGAAAATACAAAATAATGTAAGTTTATTTTTTAAAAAAATTCAATAAAAAGCTGATTAAGATATTAAAAATGACTAAATCAAAGAAAGCTATTTAATCATTTTAATATTTACTTAAATATTCTCTTGTATATTATAATACTGTAGGAAAATTCTATTTTCTTAAGATATTACAATACACAATTTTGCCAAAATTTGCATTTTTTTAAGATTAAACACACTTTAGTGTCAGTAGTATCATTTAGTATTATTATTATCATTTGGTTGTAGTATTTTCATTTAGTTTTAATAAGTTATTGTGTGTATTCACGCTAAATCTAAATTTACCTTAAAGAATTATGTCTAAGTTGCAATAATTTATTGCAACATGGAGAAAACAACTCTGGTGAAATTACCGTAGTGTATAGTAATGATATATCCGGTAAAAAAGCAAAACAAAACATAATTCTGGTAATAAAACCAAAATATACGGTATTTAAACCGTTCATTTGGTAATTTTTCCGTTTGTATGGTAGCAGTTTACCAAAATTCTTGCTTCCCAAATTATAGTTCTTATTACCTCATATTTAGTGAAAGTAGAAAACTGATAGGTAAATTTAACCGAATAAATAGATTTTACACAATGTTCTAAGGTAGCATGATAAAATTATCAAGTTTTACCACATTTACCAAATTTTATTATACATTATAAAACCATATTTTATAAATTTTATCGTATAAACCATGCTCTAAGGTATCCTGAATAATATATATATATATAAATAACGACAAATAAAATATTTACTTTTGATTACATTAACACAACTGCTCTGTTCAGTTAGTTCAACTCCTCATTCGCAAAATAGCTGAAAAAAAATTAAAAAAAATAGAGAAAGAACCAACTCGATAACTGCCTTTACAGTTAAAAATGATATATTTTTAGAGGAATAATAGTTATAAATTAGTTTTTCTGTTTTAAGCTGATAGATTTAAGCAAACTGTCATTAGAAGCTTGAATAGGATTTAATCATTCTAAACAAGCAGTTTGCATGTAAAATCTCAACAAAATTCCTACAATTATTTCTTTTGATTAATGGTTGGCAATAAAAACCTTTAAAACGGTGACTAATAACTGAATATTGAAGACATAGTTATTTTTGTAGCACAGTCACGCAAAAAAGAGTTGTGTCAGTTAAATAGAATGAAAAATTTTGATTTAATGTCGATAAAATGTGAACCAAGAAAAAAGTATCGTCAGAAATATCAGAATATAGTAAAATTTACAGTGTTTTTGGCTCTATGAGAACACTAAAGACTCGGTAATTTTTACTGAAGTGTTTGGTAAAATTAGCAATAAAATATAGTTTATAGTATGTGATAAAATGTGGCAAATTTGGTAAACTTTTCATGATCACTTTGGATGGATTTGGATTTGGAAATAGATTTGGTAATGTCTTATGCCATGCATAAAAAGAATTTATCCGACTAAATTTACTTTTCAGTTTTGTGTCTTTTAATAAATGCGGGGTAATTAGAACCATAATTTTGGAAACTGAAATTTCTGGTAGAATGTTATCATATGAGCAGAAAAATTACCAGATGAATGATTTATGCTCCATATTTTTCGGTTTTATTAACCTAAATTATTATTTTTTCTTAATCAGCGATGTCTTTTTTTTAAAATTCGTTTTTACCAGATTTTTTTCTCCATGTGTGTTTTTGTAAAAATTCAATATAAAAAAAAAAGAAAAAAAAATCGTTTTTAAGATACGGAATAAAAAAAGGCTATTTTCTTTTAAGCTTTCAACACATAATGCAGTAGTTAATGAAACAGCACAACTTAAACAATTGTCAACGATTCAATACAACCGCGAACTTTTAAAAACATAGTAATAGTTCAAATTGTTTGTCTTTTGAAGTGGACAACGCGTGAATCTTCGTAAAATTGAGTATGGTTAAAAAAGAACGTCAATGATAATGAACAATCTTAAAATAATACCTTAAATACGGCACATTTTACCATATACTGGTAGTTTTGTCCATACATTTTTCCTCAGTGTCTAAAGCTCGTTTTTTTCATTTCAACCTCAAACCATCTGTAGTTTCTTACATATATGTGTGTTGAGCTATGCTCATATTTTGAAAAGTGCATATCGAGCAGAGAAATTGAATGTGATATATAGATATTTAATGGAAATCAACATTTTTACAAAAAAGAAAAAAAATTATCTTTCGTTAATAATGTTGTACGTTTTAGCTTAGAAATTTTCGATATTAAACTTGTCGCAATTCCTTCATATGGCTGAACGTACATGTCATGATATACTTTTTAGCCTATTGTTAATTTTTTTCTTAAACTTCATTAGAAGATACTACGGTTCAACTTAAAAATAAATAATGGTGGAACTATACACTATATTAGGGTTTTAACAAATTTGCACAGTAATTAGGGTTCAAAGTACCGATATTAAGGTTTGAAATTGTACTGATTTTTCTAAAAGCTAGCTACAAATATTTGTGTTCTAGAGCACAATGTATTTTTATCGAGGCATGATGAAATTGAATATAATAACATTAAAACTTTATGAATAAAATTATTTTTCAGAAATCGTTTAGTTATAATCTTGCACGAAATCATTATCGGAAATTTGACACAGTAGGTATAAAAATCCTTTTCTTCGCTTAAAACTCACAGCCTTTGCAGAAGGGGGAGTCCTTTTTTATATATTTAAGAAATTCTTTTTTTTTCCTTACTAAAACGGGAAGTAAACAAGCTGCAAACAATCTTGACAAAGTGGAAAGGATATCCCCATCGTCTGATCCTTCCCTACATGACAGTGAAAAAGAGAGGTCTATGGATGATTTTCAAATTAAGCTGGCTTTTCCTGAAATCTATGCATTGTTAAACGTCTTTTCAAGGCCGGGGCTTTAGATACATTCGAGAAAGATAAACCGGAGCTATAACGTTTGGACACGTCATCGATTTTTTACCTAGATCTATTCGTCTCGACTTCATCACGCGCCACTAGAACGGTCAATCCCTATCGACTACCCCGGGCAATTGTGAGGGACAAACCCTCATGGGGTAGTGGGGATTGAAGAAAAAAAAAATAAAATAAAAGAAGGCTGAGCACACAACCGTAACCCTCCATACCAGTGACCTCATGTACTGTGAAGAACTTTCCAAAAAGAAATCTTCTCTTGTTATGCAAGTCCTGTTGGCTCTTCGCTTGGGTTGAAAAATACAGTTGAATTTCGATCAACAACAGTTCCTTCTGAGAGGGTACTTCACGCCATCCTGTTTTTACAGTATCGAACTTTTACTTCCTATTGGTATTGTTCCACTTTAAGTTGAAGAAAAGAGAAGAGAACAAAAAGTCAAAACCAAATATTTGTCCATCTACCATACTATTGAGAGTACATGCTTTTTGAGAATAAGTACCCTCTATTCATTCTGTTTACCACTTGAGATTTTACTAAGTTTGTTAAAAATATTAAAAATCTATATTTCTTTAAAAACTATTAAGCATCCCCAAAAAATTAGAATTATTTTTAAATTGTCCTGATTTAACTCCAATAATGCTTTATTTTGTGCACTGATAGGACTTTGCGATTGATAGATTGTCACTGATAGATTGATGCTTTGCTAAATTGAACCCTATTATCATGCACATTAAAGCCTCATAAAATGATTAAAAGATCCTTTTGTTAAATTTAAATGGAGCAAAAGTCCAATCAAATTATAAAAATTGTGCCAAATTTGCAAGATTTAAAAGCGATGTATTGTCGCGATTTGTTCTGATTTTTTCTGATTGCTGATTTAAATTCTTGTAAATCTGAATAATCTCTCGAAATAGTTGTATTTTGTAATCGTTGTAGTTGTTTGGTTGTAAAAATTGTTCAGCAGTATTTTTTTTTCAGAAAAATGTGTTTATCTATGTAAACTGCCACCAGTTATTATTATTAGAATATTGGCCGCTATAGATTCTCATAAAATTTGAGGACGACTTTTATTAAAAATTATTGTTTTTCTTGACAAAAACAAAAAAGCTTAATGATCTCTTAAAAATACATCTTTGTACATATGCATTTTTTAAAAATATTTTTAATAGATAATTTCCTATATCAGTAAAAGAAGTTTACGAAAATGTAAAATAACACTTTATTAAAATTTCACACACTTGTTACAAGTTAAATGACAACCCATAGATAACAATAGTACTTCGATCATTTTATTTTATCTACTCTCATTTGAAATTCATCACGGATTATCAACAGCTGAATTCTTAAAAAAAAAAAAAAAAAAAAAAAAAAAAAACGAATGAATGTTCTTAGAAACAATAAAACAATTTATTAATTTAATAAACCCTGCAGTTATTACTTGATTAGCAATTTCATTCTCTTAAAAAATATACAAATTGGAAATAACAATAGGGATTTGTTTCAAGCCTTCAAAAACAGGCACACATTTTCAAGACTCTCCTGAAGTAAATGAGATGAAGCAAAAATGTTATGAAATATAAAACGTAAAATTGTCAACGAGAAATAGAAAAATAAAGTAAGAAACTTAACTAGAAAAAACACGGTAACCGAGAGAGAAAAAACCGATGCAAAACAGAATAAGAAAAGCCACAGTGACCGAAAGAGGAATGAATACAATGAATAAACAACAACAGGAGAGTTTAAATCCTGTATTTATTTATTCTTTGCATTTAAACAATATTTCCAAACTCATACACCGTAAGTCCAGATTTTTCTATGGTAGAAGTTTTGATTTTTAATGATTTACCCTTGTGTCATTAAATTAGATTAACTGAGTAAATTGAACGAAGTTTGATTAATGATACAAATTCTCTAGCGTACCTCAGTAGCGAATTAGAGCTATTTTTATAAAGAACTAAAGTTATTTTTTAACAACGTTATTAATGATTACTTTCACGTAAAGAACCCGATTGAAAAGAAATTTAATTAAAACATTTTTCATGGTAACGTGGAAAAGTATCACAAGTGAATGGCTTTATTGCTTCTTGAAGTGCATAAATCAATACCTAAATCTACTTTGCTCTTAAATAGGCATAGAATTTTTTAAAATCTTTTTTTAAGTAGCCAAGTTGGGCCAAAAGTATAAAATTGTCGCCAAGATGAATCTGGATTAATTCATCAAGCGAAAGTTTTTGACTGTTGGAAAACTTATCCAAACACTGACGACTCATACTTAATAAAGAATATATTGGGTGTTACAGTAACTTTTAAGGAGCGTATTCCGCTTGCTTTAAAAATCTAACAGTTTGAAATAACTTTTAAAAAATAACAAATCTTGATTCTCAAGTAATAGAATGCGTTTTACTGTTTATTGTGGGAGTAAAAATATAACTAATGATATTTGCTTGAGTAAAATCTTCATTCACATGAAAAGTATACAAATTAAAAATAACAGTTGAAATGTTTCAAGAGCTCATAAACAGGCCCTAATTTTCCAAATTTGTTAGACTTGAATAAAAAGAAGCAAAAGTGATTTGAAATATAAAGCCTAAAATTGACAGTGAAAATTAAAGGTGAGAAGCGAAACTTGAAAAACAACAGTGGCCGAGAGAGGAAAAAAAGATAAAAAAACAGATCAAGAAAGACTACAGTGGCCGAGAGGGGAATGAATGCAACGAATAAACAACTACAGGATCATTTAAATCATGTAGTTGTTTACTCATTGCATTTAAACAATATTTCCCAATTCATGAAGAAAATTTTCTATTTCAGTAGTTTTTTATTTTGAGTTGATATACCCTTGTGACATTGAATTAGATTAGCTGAGTAAATTTAACGAAGTTTGATTAATGATACAAATTCTCTATCGCTCCCCGCAATAGCGAATTAGAGCTATTTTTATAAAGAACTAAAGATATTTTTTAACGACGTTATTAATGGTTGCTTTCATGTAAAGAACTCGATTGAAAAGAAATTTAATTAAAACATTTTTCATGGGTAACGCGGAAAAGTATAACAAGTGAATGACTTTATTGCTTCCTGAAGAGCATAAATCAATACCCAAATCTACTTTAATGTTAAACAGGTAAAGAATTTTTTAAACTTTTATTTTTTATTTTTTGAGTTGCCAAATATGGCCAGAGGTATAAAAACTGTCATCAAGATGAATCTGAACAAATTCATCAAGCGGAAGTTTTTGGTTCTTGGAAAAATTTTCCAAACTCTGACGCATACTTATTAAAGAATATATTGGTTGTAACAGTAATTTTTAAGGAACATATTCCGGTTGCTATGTACACTGAGATAGAGGTGTGATCAAAATTGCTAGAATATGGTAAAATTTATAGTGTTTCTGGCTCTATGAGAACAGAAAGTGTGAAAAATTTTACCGAAATGTTTTAGTAGTGATTTTAGTAGAATTAACAATAAAATATGATTTTGTAATGAGTATTAAAATTTAGGAAATGTGGTAGCAACTTGTCCATTTTATCATGATAGAGAATGGTAAAAAATATTTTAATTCGGTTAAATTTACTTCGTAGTTTAGTATTTTTTACTAAATGAGTCGTAATGAACACTATAATTTTGAGAAGGCAGAATTTCCCTGCGACATTGAATTTTAAGAGATATTGATCCAACTATAGTTTGCCTACGATAAAATGATAAACAGAAAAATTAGATACTTTAGGCTGCAATTTGATTTTTTTTTATGGTAAGATATAGAATGACGAAATATTTCTCTAATTTTGACGAAATTCATTTTTTCGAAGAAGTGACTATAGTTATTTCGTCATTTTGACGAAAAATTCGCTCCGAGCATGAACCAGGAAACGAATAAACTTGAAAACGAAAAAGGTTTCTTGATATTAGAGTATATATATATATATATATATATATATATATATATATATATATATATATATATATATATATATATATATATATATATGCCATTTATTGAGCTAAATTTATTCTTAAGTTTGAGCCTCATAGTTTTTTATATTTTTTTATTCATTCATTATTTTTTTGGCGTTTGTAATTATTCATTTCAGAAACTTGACCAATAACAAGCATTATCAAAACTGCTTTGGAAATCAACTTTGATTAATCTCCTGCCCTGTAAAAGCTTCCGGATCAAATAACGGTAAAAAAATAATGGCACCTTGATTACAGCTTCTGTAAAATCCAATTTACCGTAAAATCTATTTATATTGTTAAATTGTATACCGTCATTTTTACAGTAATATTCTTTTGATTATAGCGAGTAAGTGATTTTGCAGTAAATATTACTGTAAAAATTACGGTATCTAAGGTACTTTGTTATTTAACAGATTTTCCAGAATTAAGCAAGTTGGAGATATTGAATAAAAACATTTCTATAATATCACATAGCCTTTCAAAACTAGCAGGCTTTTTGCTAGCAGATCTAAAGCTGTAACTGTTTCAAAATAATTGTTTTATCTAATCTATCCGACAGTAATTCCTTTATTCCTTTCACAAAATCTAAAATCTGAAATGATTAACTGAATTTGACAAGGTCCTAGAAATAAAGAGAGGTTGGAAATACTATATAAAAATATTGCTTCTGAAATATCACTATGTCTTTCAAAATAACGAGTTATTTAATAACAGATCTAGTGCTATAACTGTTCCAAAATAACTGTTTCATTAAAGAACAACCATCTCAGTTTCTTAAATTTTTTGTTTTCATTTCTGTCATACAATTTTCAATCCGAAAGGAATAACTTATTTTGAAAGGGTGCTAGAATTAAAGAGGTTGGAAATACTGAATAAAAACCTTATCTCCAAGATGTCATAGGTTTAATCCACCGTTAAAGAAATATAGAATCTTTGAGTGGTTTAAAAGATTCCGAGCCATTAAAAGGATATGAAATCAATACCAAGGCAACGTATCTAACAGGACGAAAGTTATTTTGCAGTTTATCTTATTGCGAAGATTATTTTTTGAACATAAACCACATATAGCCTTTACTTCCTCGAATGTTTTAACGTTGCTTAGTGCAGTAAAATGGAAAAATTCTTTACTCACAACTTTCGCGACATCGATTGTCGTATTTTTGTATTCAAGCGTTATTAATTGAAAACAACGTGTTTAAGCTGCATTAAATTATGTTTCTCTAAGAGAAAATGAGCATTTTCGTAAAAATTAACATCTTGGTTTGGAGAAGCACCGAGAAAGAAAATTTGCATATTCTTGTTTAGAGTTGGAATATTTGGAGCTTTAGTTTGTAGGGAAGTGATTTAATAATTTTTATC
The DNA here is from genome assembly GCA_949128135.1 of Parasteatoda lunata. Lineage (NCBI taxonomy): Eukaryota > Metazoa > Arthropoda > Arachnida > Araneae > Theridiidae > Parasteatoda > Parasteatoda lunata. Next base: position 20,805,228 of record OX421981.1, on the reverse strand, counting down.
TCATTAATTATGTTTATTAAGTCAACTCTAACATTTCAATTGGATGCGACAAATTTTTATTTTATTAGATCCGTTTATTTTCATTTAAATCTACCCACACAGGCAGTAAACCATTTTTATTTTACAAAAAATGGATGTCAGTTATTGGCTTATTTTAATAAATTGATTTAAAAACATAAAATATATAAACACTAAAAATAATTGGTAATTTTATTAAGTTACTTAACTGGAATTTAAATTTGAAAACCAGCTCGAACCAATTTTTTCAAAGTAATTTTGTAAATTTTAGGAAATATCAGCCTTGTTTCAAACTTATAATTCAAAGCTATTCAATATTTCAAACGTGCATATCGAGCTCTGTCTATTTTTTTATTAAGCATTTTGAGCCATGTTACTTTTTAAACGCGCATTTCAAGCTATGTCTATTCTCTTGAGTGCGCATTTCGAGCTCTGTCTATTCTCTTGAGTATGCATTTCAAACTAAGTCTACATTCTTAAACACGCATTTCGAGCTGTCTAGATTCTTAAACAAGCATTTTGAGCTATGTCCATTTTCTTAAATACGCATTTCGAGCTACGTCTATTTCCTTGAACAAGCATTGTGAGCTCTGTCTATTTTCTAAAATTCGCATTTCGATTTATATCTATTTTCTTAAACGCGCATTTTGAGGTATGAATTTTTTTTTTTTTACTTTTGCTAAATGTTTACGGTTATTAACTAAATATTTTTACGGCAATCTACACGGGTTTGCTAAGGTAATTCACAAATATGTGAAACACAATACATAAATCAGATTTTTACAAGCTAGGTTTAGAAAAATAAATTTTAAAATGGAATGTCCGAGTAAAATCATGTAAAAATTAGGATTAGTAAATTATTGAGCAAAGTATCTTTTAAAATTGAAAAACAATTTTGGTAATAAACGTTTATTAATTTATTATTTAAATTCTGAAAACAAAGAATTTCTACAACATTTATTGACTACAAACAAATTTAGGCGATAAATTTAACTTTTTCAAGTTAAAATCAGCGTAGTCAAGATTGATAAACATAAATTAATATACTACAGACATTTTCTTAACTTTGTTTGCCCTAGGCGTTGAAATATGTTTTCAATGAAATTTGAAGACAAAAGCTTTTTTCTTTATAAACGAGTGGTTTTCATTGTTATTGTTTACGTTATCAATAAAATTGAAGAGAAAACCTTTATACCTAACGAGTGGTTTTCATTAATATTCCATCCTAACCAACCTTTTTCGTTACTATTCATCAATATCATGCATGGTTTATAACCAAACAAATAAATTTTATCCAGTTTTAAAATTTTTTTTTCATCGTTTCATAACATTATATTGTCAATTTTTTTTTGCGTAATTTAGACAAAAATATTTCAAAATCCTAAGCTCTCTTTAAATATTTACGTTTCTACTGAAAAATATAGGAAGTACACAATTTAATCATGAAAGAAAAACTCTTATTTTTATTCATTTAAAACAATTTAAACGCGATCGTAGATTATTAATAAAAGGAAAATATAAAGTTTAAAACTATCAGCGCATAAAGAAATTGACTTTTGTTCAAATTGTTTGCCCGACACCAATTTTTTAAAAAGTAAACCATTAAACCAGCGCAAACAACTAGTTTCAGAATATTTTAAACAGCTGGAGGAGCAGTTTGTAAAATGTTATAATAATAATTGTTAACTTTAGCTTTTGAATAGAATGGCAGTTGTTGCATTTAACAAAAGAGAATAATTAAACCGAAATCTATTGATGTTAAAAAAAATATTGGTGCAGCTTATACAGGAGATTTTAATATTTATTCCATTATGAATTTATAAAAAATCACGGTCTGTAATTTTTTTCTTCACAATATTAACTTTTATGATATTTTAAAATTAATTGATATAATGTTTCGTGGTGAAGCATCAGCCTACACTGTTAAAATTTTCATTCTAAAATTGTGGAAAAATAACTGGCAGCTGTCTGTCCATCCTATTAATCGTAAAGTTTGCGGCAAAGAAAATTTTTTCCCTTTATGGTTTTGAAACCATTTACAACAAAACTATACGGTTTTTTTAACCTTTTGCAACTAGCATTTTTCAAAAACATAAAAAAAAAAAAAATTAATTATTTAATTAGACATAGGAGCTCGGCTTTTCGTAAGGTAATGGGCATTAAAGAGTGCCGAAGACTGGAAATTCTTCATCTGTTGAACGAAATTGAGGAAATATTGTGGTGTCAACACTAGGATTCGAACTCCAGTTCTGCCGGTCATTAGATTGGCAGATAAGCCCGCTCGGCTATGATATGTTCGCTGTTGCAAAGAACTAAGTGGCTTCATTAGGTGGTTCTAGTTGGTGTGATAAAATTCTGGTTGTTTAACCGTATTAGGTGAAAGCAGTTAATAAACAGTTTTTCTCACATTTAACAGTTTGACTTCCATTTTATTTATGGTTATTTGACTGTTTTGAATAAATATGGTAAAATAACCATTCAATAAATTGTTTTTTAACCATTTTTTCTTAGAAATTTCTAACAGTGTACGCATAACAAAACTTCTCTAATTTTTTAATATATTTTTGTGGGTTATTAGATACATTTACAGCGAATTTGACTTAAAAAATTGGATTCTTAAATAAAATGATAATTTTTGTTTGTTCTAAAATATATATATATATATATATATATATATATATATATATATATATATATATATGCATGCTATAACAATAATCAGGGGCATTAAGCCACTATTTTCTGTGAAATTGTGCTATAGAATTGTACAGGCGATAAAAGATAGTTTTATTTGCGCGGCAGTATATTTGAGTTCGGAATATCTGATCATGTACACGAAATTCTTGATATATACTGAGAAAAAATTTTGGTCAAAACTACCAGGATATGGTAAAATTTACTGTTTTTCTGGCTTTACGGAACAGCAAAAATCTCGGAAATTTTGATCGTAGCGCTTTATGTAGTATTAACAATAAAATATAGAGTTATAATACGTGATACAATTTAGTAAATATGGTAAAATTTGGTAATTTTATCATGAAGACTTAGAGCATGATATTGAAGCCATTTATTGCTTAAATTTACTTTGCAGTTTCGTATTACTTACTAAATATGTGGTAATATGAAATATAATTTCGGAAACGGAAATTTTCGGTAAACCGTTACTGTATGAACGGAAAAAGTTACCAACTGAATGCTTTAAATGACGCATATTTTGATTTTGTTAACCAGAAATATTTATGTATTTATTTCTTACTAGAAATATCATTATCATACACTGCGGTAAGTTTACCAGATTTTTTTTTCTCCTTGTATGATTTATTACAGAGAAAGGGCAGGTAATAATGCATAATTTCATTTTTACCTTAAAATAACTTTTAAATTTTTTAATAGTGTAATAATTTTTTTTAAAAAACTTGTTTAGGTTTCTTAATCCTAAAGTCAGTTATAACGACATTTCTTAATAACAGATCGCATTTTCGTCATAGCGGGATTGTCGAAATAAGCAAATACACATATTTAATGTTAAAAATAACAACGAAAAGGACCCAAATGTAATACTGTGCAATATCTTTTGACGTCATTGATGACATTAAATTTTGATTACAATAGTGAGCTGTCAAGAAAAGTCGTAAGAAGACTAGGTAAGTGTTCTGCAAATATAAATAAATAAATATATATATATATATATATATATATATATATATATATATATATATATATATATATATATATATAAACGACGAAAACCTCCCTCAGTTTGACCCTTGATCCGTCTACCACTAAGGCTATTTTACGTCAGCACTGTGGTGGGTGCGAGCCGGATGCGGAATTCGTATTGACCAGTCATCGCTGGGATTCGAGTCCGGTTCACCTTATTGGAAGGCGAATGCTCTAAGAGCGGATTTATAGTAATATGCCGTACTGAGCCGTGATGACTCAGGGGATAGAGTGTTCACCTTCCAATGAACCGGGTACGAATCCCAGGAATGGCTGGTCAATACGAATTCTGCATCCGGCTTGCACCAAACACAGTGCTGACGAAAAATATCCTCAGTGGTAGACGCATCATGGGTTTAGAGTCTCCTTGCCGCCAGGCCAGGAGGGTTTTCGTGGTTTTCCTCTCCACGTAACGCAATTGCGGATTAGTTTCATCAAAAAGTCCTCCACGAAGGGAAATTTCTCTCATTACTTGATCCAGGAGTTCCCTTGTCTTCTGGATTGGGTTCAAAATTACATGGTTACGAAGTTGAACATTAGTAGTCGTAAACCCCCCAAAAATTGGGACGACTTTTCAACAGCGGTTATAAAATAAAATAAAAATGTGCCGTATTGGTTATATCGAATTGTATTACTCGTTACATTGAACTGTATCTCTTAACATACCGAACGAAATTACATCAAACTGCTACCGTATTTTTAAAAATTTCAGAATCTTTTTCAGTCTTAATCTGAAATAAATATTTGCAAAATCTTGAGCAATTTGATCTATCACTTCCATCACAATGCGCCGCATATATCCTGCATTTTTTGCAAATCAATTTGTTTTCTAAACTAAACAAATTTTTATTTTTCATTACACAAATCTCTTTTACACCTGATTTATAAAAGAGAAAATGTGGAATAAAATGCATAACTGCATTTTTATCTTAAATCTCCAGATAATATACTATTAAATAAAGGCTAAAAGAAAGATATTCGAAAATTTTTATGAATCTTCCAATGGTACTTAAACAATGTTAACCTCTTTCCAGCTTAAATGGATTAAAAGATATAGAAACTGATGAAGCGACTTTTTTATACTTCTTTTTGCTCTTAATTCTTCTGCTTCTCAGTTTAGTCTTCTTTCAGAAAACCTCAACAGTTTCTAACTTCGTTTTAAACAGGGAATTATAGCAATATGTTTTCCTTTGAAGCAAGAAAAGTGTAGTGAAGCTTTCAGTAAAAACATTCCCTTTGTCCTCTATTTCTATTTTTATTTTTATAAAACTGTTAACTTTGGGGGGCTAGATTTGTAGAAAACCTCTTTTCACCGTAATATGATTTTGAATGCTTTCCCATGGCTAGACTAAGTCGTTGTCGCGCAAAACTGGAAGGAAAAAGAACGATTGGAATTGAATTAAAGGAGCTTTTTTCTCTTTAAAAGTCGTTTTTTGTTTCTAAAGTCTATTTTGTATAGTGGATCATATACTTTAGAAAATATCTTTAAATGAACTAAGTAATAGGATGTAACTTTTATACTGTTACCTAAGATCTTTTAAATTACCAAAATGGTTCGAATTTCTTTTGGTGGTTTTTGTATTTAGTTATATGTATTCGGATTCTCTAAACAAGAAGTATGCTTTGGTCTTGAGTTTTGTTTCTGATTGCAGTGATATTTGTGTTTATTCATTGGAAAGAAAGTTATTTGAACAACTTTAAATCAGACGTACAATTTTACATAGAGTTAAACTATAATTCCTTTAACTTTGCTGCTATCTTTATAAAGGGCAAAATTTAACCACATTATGGTGCAAGTTAAATCTTGATTTTGACAAAAATGTACTTTCCGCAAAGATATGGTTCAGCTTAACTCGTTATTGTTGCGGCAAGTTTTCATAGTTTTATAGTTAAAGGTAGCGATGAACTATGATCGTACAAACTGCAAATAGTCTACGTAGAGAAAAAATGTTAAAATATTACCGTACAATATTGTATTGACATTTCTGGTTAGAAAAATGATAATTTTGGTAATAAAACTATAACATAAAATATTTAAACCATTCATTTGGTAATTTTTCCGTTCATATAGTGACGATTGACCCGAAATTCTTGTTTTCGTAATAATAATTTTTATTACCTTTTACTTAGCTAAAAATACAAAACTGAAACGTAAATTTGACCGAATAAATGGTTTGTATGTCATGACTTAGGACAGTGTTTCCTAAACTTATGACTTATTGACTTCAGTGCACCCTTTCTAAATGTTTCGTAACGCTGTGTACCACTAATAAAAAAAAATTTGTATTTTTTACAACAAAAAAATTTCACAAAAGTTAAAAATCACAACTGTCTGTTGACACCACTAATTATTAACTGTTATCTCTGTAAGAAATAGTCAATAGAAAAATACGTAATCGTAAATTTTCATGGTTATCTTTGTTTTTAAATGAAATTTTTTGAAATTTTCGTTTCTTGCAAGATATTTTGCATAAGAACGTGTACACCCGCTAAACTTCTCCCGTACCCCTGGGGGTACGCACACCACACTTTGGGAAACACTGCCTTAGGATATCGTGCTAAATTTTATTATACATTATAAAACAATATAATTTAGTTAATTTTGCGAAAATCATTACCAAAGTGTTTCAGTAAAAATACGGAGCTTTTTGATGTTTTTCATTCAGTCAGAAACACATTAGAATTTACCATATTCTGGCAGTTTTGAACATAATTTTTTTATATGTGTAACTTTGTAATTTTGTACAACACTAAAAAGAGATTTATTTATTGTTTCTTACCTAAAATTAACGCCAATTTTCATTAGAAATAAGTACCAATATTTATATTTACAATCATTATTATTTTTATTTATTTATTTTAGACTTTAGTACTTTAAATACCGTTCACGAGAAAGTTAGAAAAATAAAAATTTTAATTAATTTTGTTGTTTTCATTGTCCATTTTTAAAAGATAGTTAAAAATTTATTTACTAATTGTAAAGTATATCTTCGCTTAGTTCTTTATTTTAACTCTTGCACCTTCCTTTGAAAACAAAAATTAACTTCGTAATTCGACAAGAAGTTCAAAACCCGTAAATCTTCCCATATTAAAATGACATCTTCCGCTGAATTTCATGGTTTTAAACACAACTACCATTTTTTAGTGATGAATAAGAGTATTTAATAAAAGAAAATTTATGGTCAATAAAGCTCGTGTGAATGTTTTTGGGGACAAAGAGTGTAAATAATGTATTTTCACTATAGTGTTATAAAATTTAATTATAAAATTACAAAATTTCTAAACTTCAAGGAATGTTAAAAACATTAAATCAGTATCGTTAAGCGTTATTCAAATTCAAATAGTCATTGTCATTTTGTGTTCATCAGTTTATAGAAATAAAATTATGAAATTTCTAAATTTTAAGAAACGATAAAAAAAAAACGAATCAACAAACTTCATTAGTCATTCTTTATCATTCAAATATTGATCATTACTAATTTATGTGTTAATCAGTTTAGAGAAATAAATTATAAAATTACTAAACTTAAAGGACTGATAAAAAGAATTTATAAAGCTTTATTAGGCATTTTTTTTTTCATTCAAATATTCATCATTACTTATTCATTTTGTGTTAATCAGTTTAGAGAAATAAATTAAAAAATTTCTGAACATTACGGTCTGATAAAGATAAACGACTTAAACCAGCTTCATTAGACATTCTTTAGCATTCAAATATTCATCATCACTTATTCATTTTGTGTTAATCAGTTTAGAGAAATAAATTAAAAAATTTCTGAACATTACGGACTGATAAAGATAAACGACTTAAACCAGCTTCATTAGACATTATTTAGCATTCAAATATTCATCATCACTTATTCATTTTGTGTTAATCAGTTTAGAGAAATAAATTAAAAAATTTCTGAACATTACGGACTGATAAAGATAAACGACTTAAACCAGCTTCATTAGACATTCTTTAGCATTCAAATATTCATCATCAATTATTCATTTTGTGTTAATCAGTTTAGAGAAATAAATTAAAAAATTTCTTAACTACCAAGACTGATTAAAAGAAAAAAAAAAAAAAACTTCAACCAGCTTCATTAGGTGAGGTATTTTTTGGCATTCAAATATTCGAATATAATCATATCAGATATTCTTCGATTTAAACTAAATCCATTTTAGTTGAATTTATTGAATTGAAAAATACTGTTTTCTAGAATTATACTGTCATTACGTTTATAACGAGAAGCTCCGGCGATTATGGAATAATGTGATAAAAGTAGTTTTCTTTTACGAACGGAAACTGTCAAATTGAGCCAGAGAAAATGACACGGAGAAGAACATATCATAGGACAAAATTGTCAGTGTGGAGAGTTTCAGCTTTATAGCTCACTTTTTCCCGAACCATTTCGTTTCTCTGCGTTGATGACTCAATTTACGACCTTCTTCGTCATAGGAACACTATTTTTACCATTTTTTTTACCCTCTTTTCCATGTTTGTACATTTATTTACTGCCCTCTATCCCTCTTCAGTAACTATTTTCATTAAAACAAGCCGTTAATTTTAATGGGGTGCGCCTGTGTTTCGGGGTGATTCGAAAGTTCGTTTGCAAAAGAGTGGGGTAGTCGGATGTTTTCCGGTAAAAAAAAAAAAATAAATTTTATGAGCTTTTAGGGACTTCTTTTTTTTTTTTTAATTCGTTATTTATATTTCATATATTTTGTGTTGAGTTTTAGAGTGTGTTTAAAAAAGTGCAAATGTGAGTACTAAAACTTTTTTTTTTACCTTAGTTTTTAGTTTTCTCTAGAATTATGCTTCTAAATTTATCGATTGGGAGTTTCTTTTGAAACAAAGTTTTAAACTGTCAGTAATTAAAGTTTTTTTTTCAGATAGGGAGAAGTTCGCTGCGTAATTTGAATAGCTCTACTTCAAATAAATAGAATAAAAAATATGTACTTCATTTATGGAAAAATACTATTGATAAAATGTTATTTACATAAAATACTTCACGATTTTAATTATGATATATAGATTAAATGGGAAACAAAAAGCTTTTTGTTTTTCTAGTAAATAAAATGAATTTTAAAACTATTTATATATATGGGCGAATCACAGGAATCATTAACGTATATGTCTTCAAACTTTTCTTATAAACGTCAAACGGTAACCATCGAAAATTGAAAAAAAAAAAAGGTATACAATCCTTCTGCGAGTTTTATGTTAGTGATATTTCAAAAGCTTATTTAAAGTAGAACAAACTTGTATCATTAGTTTAACTTATAACTCGCAGAATTGGATTGTATACCTTTTTTTTAAATTTTCGATGGTTACGGTTTGACGTGCCAAAATTTGGCGACCAACTTTAAGTGTTTGCAAACGTCAATATTCACGAAAAATATCATTCAAGAAAACATGACAGTTCAGCTGAGCTACTAAATTATGTTTTTAGTGATTTTCAGTTTTTTTTTAAACAGAATACATATTGAAAAAAGAAATAAAAAATATGTTAAACACTCTAAGCGACACTCATGAAAAGTTGTCAAATGTAGGATTGAAGTAAGAAATGAAAGCCAAAAGCAAGTTACTCGCGATCAAAACTGTATCTTGAAGTTTGTAATGCATAGTTATTCCTTTAATTTTATTAGAATTAATTTTAGCTTATTATGTTATATATTTATAAGAAATGTTTGAAGATATATAGGTTAATGATTCCTGAGATTCGCCCATACATGTTTCATGATTAGTTTATTAGTTTTAGGTTGAATTTGAAATTAATTTTTTTTCTTTCTTTTAACTATATTATCTTCTTTTACTCAAGCAGTTATGCTGTCTTGCTTCTCTTTATAAAAATTTCTATATTTGCAATTGTCTAAGCATACTTTAAAGTAGTTTTGTCTAATTTTGTTCAGAAAATGGCATTATTCAGATTCAAACTATTTAAAGCGATTATTTCAAACCATTAAAGAAAAATAAACTCAAAAATGTATTTTAATAACTAAATTTTCTACTTTTTTTAAAAAATTTGTTAGCTGAAAGTATAGTAAATATGATTTTGTAATTAAATATTGAAAAAATTTGAATTGGATTGAACTAAGAGTTTAATTACACAAACGCTAGATTCATTTTCACTACAAGTATAGTAGATATGAAGTTCAAAAAACCATTTAATCGCACGTAAGCTGATTAAAAGATGTTGTATAAGTTTGATGAAAAAAATGTATAAGCTGGGCACATGATCAATGAAGTACCTCGGAGTTGTGGGAACCGAGCTTATCATGAGAAAATACTAACCCGCTAAGGGGGATGCAATTTCGATTAAAGTGTGAAAATTAAAATTTTAAATTAGGAATATTTTTAAGCAGAATTGAAATTTTTTCAAATTTTTAGTTAAAAAATTTATAAATATTAAGTAAGCCATTGTTTTATCTTAGAGTGCAATTTGACAATTTGTTGTTACATTTTATAGCGTAGTTGGGAAATTGTTTTTTTTTAATTTAACTTTTAATTTTTATATTTTTATTTATTTCTTTATTTATAACATTTTCAAAATTGGATCAGTCACTTCCAATCAATGCACAGTGGGCCAGCATCCAAGGCTTCGTGGCCAAAATTAGTACTTCGATAAAATTTTGCATCAAAATTTGGGTTTTTTTTAGGAGTTTTTATGTGCAGGTAAATTGAATTCATAGTTGAAATTTTTAAATACACTAAAAATATCCAAAAACAAAAAAAAAAAAAAAAAAAAATGGCGGCTGAAATATGCCAAGCAAAAATTAAAAAAAAATAATAATATAGTACGTTTAAATAATTAAATATAATTGTAAATATAATAATTTTCGTAATTTCATATTAAAAATGAAAAGCAAACTATATTTCCGAAGTAATATTACAAAATAACGAGAATTAATTACAAAATAAGGCGAAAACATGAAAAAAAAAAAACATAATTTTTGTTTTTCGGTTTTTTACGGGCAAAATGGGGCAGGTTTTTTTGAAAGAAGAAACATCAAAGAAGACAACAAAGAAAAGTTTGGCTAATTACCTCGTGGAACTTTTTGGAACCAAGTTTCGAAAGTCATTCAAACATTCTAAAATGTCAAATGGTAAGATATAAACTATAAATTTGTCAAGAGTATTAACTAATCCAACAAATTGAAAAGTTGTACTATAATTCCAGACTAATTACTCTGATAAAAATGTAACAGTAAGGTGAAATTCCTATATATATTTCTGAAATAAAAATTTAAAAGTTACAATAAAAAAATTTTTTTTAGCATATTTTTCATTAGATTGTGTTCTAGTCGGTCCAAAAAGTAAATTATAATGTTTGGTATGATTATGAATACTTAATTTGGGCTATATTAAAACTGCCTATGCATATTTTAGTTGGAAATTTAATTTTTGACTTTTGGCCAAAGATCATGGTCTTCTAGCCCACAGTGCAATGTTTTGAACTGCACTGACGCTCTGTGTGTGAACTTAGGGAAAGTGTAACCAATATTTAAAAAAATGTGAGAAATTAAAATGATTTAAGAAGGAAATTTTTGGACGGAGCCAACCAGCATCCCTGCTTATGCAAGAAAATTCAGAAATCTGATTGTGGGGAAAATAAGCAGTTAATAAACTAAATAAAATAAAAAAAAATGAATTTTGAATTTTAACCGGTATTACGGTAAAAACGTCATTAGAGCAAAAATCAAAACACGGTCCTTATTGTACAAATAAAAATTAACCTATTATTATGGTACAGAAAGTTAACATTATATTTCAGTAAATTCAGTGAGTAACCAATAAATTGACAAAGGTTTGAATTCTTTAAATTTGAAAATGCCAAAAACAAGCTAATCAAATTAATCATGACTATAAAAAGGAATTTTGAATTCGTACAGTCACTACGGTAAAAATGTCATTACAGCAAAAATCAAAACACGGTCCTTACGGTTACGAAAAATAAATAAATAACCTATTATTAGGGTAGAGAAAGTCAGCATCCCATTTCAGTAAATTCAATGACTAAGCAATAAATTGAAAAAGGTCCGATTTCTTTAAATCCTAACAAGTCCAAATGTTGGCCTATTTTTCAAGTAACTCAACCAGAACCTGGCCTTAATTTTGAACAATTTACGTTAAATGGAATGAAAAATTTTGTATTTAAATAGTGACACAGCAAAGCTGAAAATGGGAATTTTTTTCTCCTGAATTCCTTTAAAGATGCAAATGAAATGTATTCCCTTAACAATGGATCGACTTTCGAATAAACGCTCGACAAATAAGTAAATAAAGTCGAAATAGAACTCTCGAATGCATACATTTCGACAACAAAGCGACACGCGTCACCACAAAAGATGTTAACTTTCTAACTGTTGTCCGGTTAGGCATTTGATCAAGACAACCGGAAACTGTAAATACATGCTGGACTAGATAACCCTTTTGTTGCTTCCTTGGATATCTAGTTTGCATAAAATCATTGACGAAACATGTCTTTTTAGCGTCAAAATATTTTCTCCCTACTGACGAAACGACTGTAGAGTTGGAAGACATGTTAGTAACGTCATTTATTTGGAAGAAAAAGAAAAAGTTTAACAACGATAAAGGGAATCAAATATGGCAACGGAAAAATTCTTTAGTCTTAGAACTTTAATGAAAAGAAGCATAAAGAAGATCTTAACATCTGAAAGAACCGGAAAGCTTATGATCCAGGCAGTAAAATAAATAATAAGCAGCCAAACTGTGGTATGGAAGATGAGTTGGGAGTGGGAAAAAGAAATCGATTTTTTTTATGCCGCTTTTTGACTATGGATAAAAAAAAAAAAAAATAATAAAAAGAAAGGAACGTAAGAGAGAAAATAGCAAAGGAATTCACCATGGAGCAAAAACAGGAAAAAAGATCTAACCGGTCAATACTGGTTGTCCTCATGACTTGAAATTAGCATATCCTGGGATTTAATTTTCCCGAAGCCCCTACCCTCTTTTTAACATGACGTTTCCTTTTCCTTTGCTGAATTTTTTTTTCTACTTTTCCTGCTTTTCCCGGTGTAAAGGAAAAGTTCCTTTTTTCCTGATTCAAGTTCTCGTTATTATTTTCTTTTAACTACCCTTTTCTGTATTAATGCACCTGCTGACTTCCGGAGCCGATGAGCTTGAATATTTATAAGCCCGAGGTTGAAGCAATAACTAAATAAACCAAATGAAAAATTGAATAAAAAAAATGGAAAAGGAGGATGGCGGAGGCGGATATGCACGTGAATGTACATCTTCCATCTCTCGAGACTTCCTCGATTTGAAACTATAACCGTACCTGGGAAAAATAAGTAATGAATTGAATCTTGTGTCGTAAGAATTAGAAGAGAGGTCCTTCGGATTTCAATTTTTCCACATCATATCCTTCATCAATGAAATAACATTGAAAATATGCGGATTTTTGCTTGAAAGTTTTCATGGTTTTCTATTCGATTTATTGCTTTATTTTGAAAAGGAAAAAAAAAAAAAATGTAATAAACATTTCAAAACATAACTAATTTGAAAAACGGAAAATGGCTTTTTTTTAAAAGGGAGGGGGGGAATTTGAATCGTATAATATTCATAAAATACATTTAAATTAATTGATTCATTTCTCAGAATATATTTCAATGTTTTTTCTGTTGTGAAAATAAACCTTACTTTACGGTATTTAGATAATTTATGCGGTATTTAAATAATTCATTTGTTAATTTTTCCGTTCATATTGTAACGGTTTACCATGAATTCTGGTAATTGAAATAAAACTTCGACAAAATATGAGTTGGATTTTTGTTTAAATACAATCGAAATTTATAATAAGTTTAAATTTGGCAAACAATAATGAGAAAAAATACCTAGATATTTATAAATTAGTTAATAAATAAGTATCAAATAACATTTTTTACATTATTATTATCCTTTACCAGACCCTAAAATTTTGATACATAAGTTCAAATTGATAACTTAAAAAAATATATAATTATCGTTTTCAGTTTTGCTTAATTTCTATTTATTTTATTTGTTTTCAGTTTAAATATAATCTCGATTTTATAGCATCCTTCTTTTGATCTAGCTCGAATATCCCTACATAGAGAAAAAAATTTCCGGTAAAATTACCGTGGTGTATGGTAATGACATTTCCTGGTAGATAGAGCCATAAATCTGGCAATAAAGACCAAAATCTATAGTATTTAAACCATTCATTTGGTTATTTTTTGGTTAATATGATAAAGTGTATACAATAAATTCTGTTTTCTAAAATTATAATTTTTATTACAGTACAATTAGTAAAAAATACAAAATTAAAAAGTAAATTAAACCAAATAAATGGCTTTTATGTCATGCTCTATGTCATCATGATAAAGTAATCGAATTTTAACTAATTTACCAAATTTTATCACATATTATAAAACCGTACTTTATTTTTAATTTCGGCAAAAATATTACCAAAGTGTTGCTATAGTAAACATTTCCGAGCTTTTTGGTGGTCCTATAGAGCACGGTAAACTTTACCATATTCAGGTAACTTCATCCATTTTTTGCCTAATTTTCAGTTATTTGCCTTAAGCAACTAGAAACTTTATTCAGAACTTCATAAGTAATTCATTTATTCTATTTAATATCAAAAGACGGAATTGCTCAATAAAATGCCTTTAAAATACACTTACAAGTCCATTATTCTTAAAAAAAAAGTATTCCCAAAAGCTAAGTAATAAACAGATTAAAATGAATAAAAAAAAAAATAAATAAATATTCTAGACATTTTAGATTTTAAAATTAAATCATAAGATTAAATTTCGATTTTTTAGAGAATGATGAAAATCTTATGTTTTTTCAATTTTTATTCCAGCGTTTTATTTTAAATCTATAACGGCTTAAAAACCAAATAATTAAGGTATCTGATTTAGTCACTTTTAAGCCGTGATCATTTTTAATCTAAACAGCTCTTTTGAAGACTTATCATGCGTAAAAAAGACATAATAGAATAAAATATAAAGATTTTTTTTCTCTAGAAAGTGTCAAGTATTTGGCACTAATCCTTGGAATTAAAGAAAAAAGAAGCTAAAACTCACATTATCATCTCAATACGGGAGAAGCAGTAAAGAAGGTGACAAATATTTATTCTTTGAATCGATAATTATTTATTCTAAGCAAAAATGCTTTGAAAATTTTTTTGCCTTACTCTTATAGCCATGGTGATTCATATATTAATGATGTGGCAGTTTTTATAAAAGCATGCTGAAACAAATACGTATCCTTTGAATTAATAATTACATGTTTATTATTTACTGCATGGTAAAAATTGTAAAATGTTTATAATATATGTTTTTTTATACTTAACTAATGAAGATTTAAATGCGTTTTGCTTTGCAAATAATCAGAAGAAACAGATTTATGATGGGTGTTTCTCAAAAATCGCCCTTAATATGTGTGATAATTACTTATTAAAATGGAAGCAAAAAAAGTATACACACTTAGGGTCTCATTAGAAAAAAAAAAAAAAAGAAAAAAAAAAACGCTGTCAAAATTTCAAAAATTACAGTAGAGGAAGGTGTATGTAGAAAACATCACAAAAGGTTTAATTGAAGATAGAAATTTGAAATATATATATATATGTTGCATACGCCATGCAGCGCCACCTGTAAGTAAGCAGACTCCCTCTACATTCACTCACGGAACGGCTGTCATTTAAGTGTTTTTTGTCATAATTAAAGCTTTAAAGCGCAACCCTAGACTGCCTTGAAGCTTCAACGACACTCCCCGTCCGTAACATATAATATATATATATATATATATATATATATATATATATATATATATATACCGAACTTCAAACTGACATGAATGAAGTTATTGAATTATTTTCAATGTCAGCAACCAAAGCATTTTATCTTTTGTCTAGCTTAACTTATCTTCTCAACATTTCTGTATTGTTCAGTTGTATATTGTTTTTTAAATAACATTCAAGATCACCCGAATAAATCGATCGATGAAAAATATTAACTTAACAATATATTTTCTCAAATTCATTAACCAAATTTCAAAATGACATGAATGAAGTTATTGAATTATTTTCAATGTCAGCAACCAAAGCATTTTATCTTTTGTCTAGCTTAACTTATCTTCTCAACATTTCTGTATTGTTCAGTTGTATATTGTTTTTTAAATAACATTCAAGATCACCCGAATAAATCGATCGATGAAAAATATTAACTTAACAATATATTTTCTCAAATTCATTAACCAAATTTCAAAATGACATGAATGAAGTTATTGAATTATTTTCAATGTCAGCAACCAAAGCATTTTATCTTTTGTCTAGCTTAACTTATCTTCTCAACATTTCTGTATTGTTCAGTTGTATATTGTTTTTTAAATAACATTCAAGATCACCCGAATAAATCGATCGATGAAAAATATTAACTTAACAATATATTTTCTCAAATTCATTAACCAAATTTCAAAATGGCATGAATGAAGTTATTGAATAATTTTCAATGTCAGCAACCAAAGCATTGTTAATTACTCATCTACAACTTTCTACGTGGTTTGAGTAATGTTAGCGCAACATGCTTTACTGTCTTAGAATTACGAAAAGTGAATTACTGTTTGAATCCATGAAATTGAGTTGATTTATTTTAAATATCAGAGTTACGGAACGTTGAGGATTGCCCTTATTTCAATTCAAATTCAAACTGAGTTAAAGCATTCGCTCAATCGCTCCTATAGTGGACGAAATTAACATGCGAACACCGCTTAACTAATTTGGAAATGGTATTACCGATTGGAAATTCGCTAAGATGATACAGGCTCTGGACAGTATGTGCTGTCCTAAGGTAACATCTGCGGACAATACGCTTCACTGCTCCTGGACGTCCTGGTATAATTTACTGTAATGGAGGCTGAATCTCTTTGGAAACCGTTGACTTAGTCCTAGTGTGCTGGTCTAGCTAATATTAAACTACGTTTTACGCTATCTATTGGCATTAAAGGATGTTTAGAGAAATCATCGACTTGGAACTAGTTTAGAATTTAAGTTACTAATATATTAAGGAAATTACTATTAGATTGCCTTGTTCAATTTTATGGAAATTATTTTTAATTTTGGGTTGTAAGAATAATAGAGTTACATCAACGAGATTAAAAATATTTTCCTGTTTCGCTTAATATAAATTTCTATGATTCTCAAATGTTTTAAAAAATCAAGGGAATATGTTAAACTAAACAAACTTTACGTTATGACGGTTCATATGATGTTGTTAAATATTATTTCAATAAATTTTTTATATAAAAATTATTTATTTATGATTTTTTTTAAATTTCATTAAAGAGATAAAAAAATATTTTTTGAGTTTAATTTAATTAAATTTATTTGTTAAACCAAGCAAATATGAGCTGAATTTGTCAAAACCAACTTTAAAAAAGCTTCATAATAGCTAAATTATCATTTTTCATTCATTTTCTTCTTTTTCTAAAGAGATCAAGTTTGAAATGATAGTTCAATTTTTAAGAGATAATTTCGTTTTTTTTAAAATTATAATTCAGTGATAATTTAGAGTTGAATTTTTCTTTTTTAAGTTTTCGAAAACTTTGGTCACTGTTCTGTGTTTAAAGATTCTTAAAATGTTTTTCTATTTAGTAATAATTTCAATTAAAAATGTTGTTCAAAGATTTATTCAGAAATGATAAAATTAAACTGAAAACATATTATAGAACCAAAACTATTAGTGAAAATTTAACCATCTACAAAAGCAATAATTAATGCTACATTATTCTTTATTTGGCATTATATTCTATAATTATCAGTTAAGTCATTTATTACGGTATTTATTTTTATAATAGGCAGATATATAAAAAATTGAAATAAAATAAAATGACATATGTATAATTACCAGTTATAGTCAAAATAACGAATCTTGTTAAATTTTTTATTGAGTAGAAATAAAATTTAAACCAAAATTAGGTCACATAAGAACATTAATGAAATTTAATCAAATATAATTAAAAGAAAGAGAAAGTCAAATAAATTTAAAATCATAATTAATTTAAGATAAATAAAAAATTAGGAAAATAAGCAATACCTAAACACTACCATTTTATAAAAAAAAAATTTCTTTACATAATTAATAAATTCCATAAATAAGTTGTTAATAAAAAATCAATTTCACAATTATTAATCAAAGATTTCAGCATGCTATAATATATAAATTCACCCAAAATAAGGAGATTCTATAATGCATAGGATCATTAAATAAATACACTTACTTGAATCTTTTCGAAGACTGAATGGTGATGACTTCATTATTCAATCTCTTGCTTATTTCTTCAATGCATCATCTGTGTAAAAAGAAATGTATTCTCAATATATAGTACAAAGCAATAAACGTGCAAGATATCCTAAATTAGACAGGTGATTTTCAAAATTCATAACAGGCATGCATTTAGGGGGGAAAAAAATTCTAGCAGTAAATGTGAGGGCATTCATTTTTCTTTCCAAAGTGTCAGGTTTCATTTCAAAAGTTTTATGATAGATGGCGCAGCGAATATTAAACGTTTAAATTAAACAATAACAATTGAATATTACATAAAAAAATTTCGAGGTCAATAAACGAAAATCATATGGAATATTTACTATCAACTGAAATCACATTTCCGAATGTGACCTGCTATGATGTGATTTTTAATTATTAATTGACTTCTTTATTTTTAATGTGCCCTATCCACAGCCCCTTCTGTTTAAAAAGTTCGATAAGGAAAAATTTATGTCTCTTCTTATAAATATGAAGAATCCTTTTAAAAATACTTTTAGCAATTTTCTTGTTATAAATTTTTGAAAAACACCAGTCTAATTTAGAATTCAATGCATACAGAAAACAAATAAATCAGTTATATGTATTTAGAAACATTTTCATAGACTTAATTATTAAATCGAACAACAAGTCTAACACAGAAAAATGTGTTTAGAAGAAAATAAATTAACGCAATAATTTCCTGCAAATAATATACGCTAAATTTTAAATTTTTATTTTATTTCTTAATTTTATTGCTTATTTTCTACATACCTTATCAATTTGTTTTTTAAATATAGAATAAAAGTTGAAGGCTTAGAAAATTATAAGAAATAAATAATATTGTAAACTTAGTAGGCTAATAATAATGTTAGTGATACGTTAACGTTTATAAACTACATCATGTTGTTCAGGAACGTGACTTACGACCACAAAAGCATTTTCGACGTGCATTTCCAACTTTCAATATGCTCCTGTATTCCCGTATTGCACTAATATTATTAAAATAGCCCTTTCATGATTCTGCTTTACTTTCTCTCGATTTCAATTTATTTTAAACTACACATAGTCTGAAGTGTACTTAACAGAAATAAAATTCCTCTTAGTAACGAATTTATTAAAGTTTCGAGGAAAAGGATAAATTCGGTTGCACTGTAAAATATTTCAGAACAAATTACAGCATAAAGTACCATCCCTTTGAATTCATCATCCGTAAAATCAATTTTACCGTAAAATGAATTTTTCAAGTAAAATATTATACCGTATTTCTATATTAATATTTATTTGATTAGAGTGATCCAGTGATTTTACAGTAATTATTACAATGAAAATTACGGTATATTAGATTGTTTGTTCCGTAACATGGCGAAAATGAATTTTACTGTAAAAGGTACCGGCACCTTGAGTCCCGGTACTTTGTTACCGTAATTTGTTCCAGAAATTTTTAGAGTGTGGAAGAATGTTTTATATGCTTTATTTAAGATATGAGTTCCTTTTTAAAATTATACACAATTCTCCTTCTTAAAATTTAAAAGCATTTTTATTAAGTTGAAATATTTCAAATTGAGCAAAAACTTTGATTTCATGATAAATAATTACTGAAATAAATTTTTGTAACTAATAATTTTAACTATCCTATTTTTAGATTCGAATCACAGAATCTTCGGTTTATCTCTTCTAAAACTTACCATCAACTAATATGTTAACTTTTGTAATGCTTTGAATAGTTTTTTTAAACTCATTATCAGAACTAGCACTGCCGAGAAAATCTGAAGCCATTTTGAATAATTTGTCCATTATGCAAATTTGTGCATTGGCATGCGTGTTAAACATTCATTGTAAAAAAAAAAAAAAAAGAAATGTGTTTTTTATATTTTTCCACATATTAAACGGTTTAAAGCAGTTTTGTCGAGAAAATAATTTTTCTCTGTTTTTCACCTTAATTACAAACGGATTAAAATTGTCAGTTGAAATTCTAATTTTTGCCACGTAGTTTTGTGTTCCCTTGTATAACTTTGCCTCTTCTCCAATCACTTTTGGATTATTTTCTAGACTTGCTCTTACTGTTTACCACTTACTTTATGGTTTTGAATATCGTATAAATAAAATTGCGATTCAAATAAATTGTCATATTGATACAAAACTGAAGTGAGATTCTCGCTATCAAAATTTCTTCTTAATAAAATACTTGATCCGCAGTGGCTCAGGGTATAGAGCACGCGCGTCCTAATGAAAAGACCGAAGTTCAAATCTCAGCGATGACTTGCCGCTACTAATTCTGCTCACATAAAATATTCACATGTGGTGTGGGTAAAGATTTACTTCGTAACTTTCTCAAAAAAAACTTGTTATATACGATAAAAGTCAGTTGAGACAGCAGATTTATTTTTGCTGTAAAAACTTGTTTTGTTACGGTAAAAAACTAGTCTGCTAGCAGATTTTTTTGTTGTAAGTTTTATTGTAAGGAAAAAAACTTGTTTTAGTATGGTATAAAACCGTTGAGACTACGGATTTACTTCATTAGTTTTACGATCTTGTCCAACTCACTCAACTGCTGTTTTAAAAATGCAAATTTCACGATTTTTCATTTTTTTTTTTGACAATGTAGGCATCTTCGAATACCTGAAATTGAACCTTCATCCTTAGCAGCGAAACATATTCCAACTCATGGATACAAATTTAAATTAGTAAAACAAATAGTTATTTATTTATATAATTTACAGACAACTTTCAACTTGAAACATAAAAAGAAAATTATCAGAAGTACTTCATTCTATAAATCAAAGTTGGAACATATGTTACACATAAGTGATACGTCTTAAATAAAATTACACAGCTGAATTCTCTGATGTTTTGTAGGTCAATCACATACGTATATCATTATTTCCCAAAACGTGTAAAGTAATAAAGTCTACTGATGTTCAAAACTATAAAAAGAAATTTTCTTTACCCTTTTTGGTGAGTATAAATAAATATCAATGTAACGCGATTTCAAAAAACTGTAATCTTGTCTCATCACTGCTTAAAATGATTTTTCTTTTTCTAACTAGAAATACGAATCAGAAAAGAAGATTTTCGCTTCATTTATTAACATTTCGTTTCAGATATAGCAATTACTCCTGTCCTCTTTCGTCGTTTCTTGCCAAATGCTTTGGCAAATAGCCAACGCATCAGCCAAAACTCGACAAAGCTTTAGAATACCTCAAATTCTACGGGCAGGGCAGAGAAAAACTTTTAATGTTCACGATTTTCTCATTTTGGTGGCAAAAAAGAAAGATAACATTGATTGAAAAAGTTTTAGGAACCAAATGTCACTGAACTTTCATGGCGGCTAGATATATGTTTCTTACGACGGTTTTTTTTTTTTTTTTTTCAACAATTCTTTTCTGACAAATAATAACAGAAAAGAAATTAAAGTTATGATGCTAGAAGTGACGAATTAATAGATAGAAATTGTTGAATTAAGAAAGAAATCTTTTTCAAAAGAATAGTCTGTTTTTTTTATTTTACTTTTTTAAAAATTTTTTTTGCTTTATTTGACGAAGGAAAAAACTTTCATGTAAGGTCCCAAAATATATATGCCGCAGAGTTTCAAGCTTCAGGTACAAAAAGTCATTGATAAATACTATGGAGGTTAGATATATTTTTCTTACGGCGTTTCATTTACAATAATTTTTCTTCTGACTAATAATAACAGAAAAGAAATTAAAGTTTCGAAATTTGAAGTGATGAATTAATAAAAATTGTTGAATAAAAAAAAATTTCGAAATATTATTTTTAACATTTTTTTTTTATGTAATTTGACAAGGAAAAAACTTTCTTGTTAACATTCGACATTTATATTCCGCAAGCTTTTGAACTTTGAGAACCAAAAGTCATTGATAACTACTATAGCGTCTAGATGCATCTTTTTTTGAGGATTTTTTTTATATTTTTTGCAATAATTTTTTTTTAACAAATAATAATAAAAGAGAAATAATAGTTTTGATATTTGAAAAGGCAAATTAATGGATAGAAAATATTAAATTAAGTAAAACAAATTTTTTAAAGAATTGTTTTTTTTTTACATTTATATATATATATATTAAAAGTAGTTCGAGAAGCGACGTAAAAGGCAAAATATGAAACGTAAACTTTTTCGTGAAACGTAAAAAGGCAAAATGATTCAAGTTTGTACCCCTAAAAAAAAAAATCTAATTTTTTTTTTCTATAACGCTATATTATCAACGTGATATTTGAAAGGGCATACGGTAAGCAGTAAGTGGCACTTTGAAGGGCGATTATAAAAATACATCAAATATTCAAGAAAATGATTCTATTGATCAAACATAATTGATAAATTGAACATATGATACTTTATCTTTAAGTATTCGTTTCTTTTAAATTGATATCGATAACAGCCCGCTCTTAAGATTTAGTTTAATAATATACCCTTTTCTATTTTCAGGTATAACTCAAGAGTAGTTTTTCCAGCTAGAAAATTTTAAGTTAGTCTACTTATTAATTAATTCATTCATTTGTATTTATGAAATTTTTTTTTTAAAATTCAAATGTAAGAATATTTTTTTTTTGCATGAATCTAATTCAGTCATAAAATGTAATAACAATTTGATAATTGATTCTTTTAAAAGATTTCGGTTAAAAACTGAAGAAGTTACAAAACTTGTACACTAAAAAATTTAGCTGCATAGCTGCCTATTGGATGTCAAAATTTTAAGATTTTTTTCTTACTACTTCTAACAGAAGAATAGATTTTCAGAAAGGAGCTTTTTAGTATTTATTTAGTTAAATATTAATGTAAAAAATTCATTTAATATTAATACACAAAATATTTGAAATGAAATGAAAGATAGGCATTTTCTATTAACATAAAATATAAATTTAGACATAATATAATTTTAAAACATACTGATATAAAATAATGCATAATTTATATGAAAAGCTACATACATAATGATATGCATAAATGAGAAATAAATTATTTACACAAATGATATATAGATATTACACATAAAGGATATAAATATCAGAATTTATTTAAAAAAATTGGATATAAACTGAAGAAGTTTCAGAACTTGTCGTACATTGTAAATAGTTTCGGTGTATAGTTGCCACTACTTTTAGTGCTGAGGTAAACTAAAATTTTTTCCAACACATGTAGTCACATTTTTTTACTTATTTTTCTCTGTCACATGTTTCATTTGTTTACTTATTTATTTTTAGTTTATTTGTTTACTGACAGCACATATTTTTGAGCGGATAAGAATAAATTTATGGCTTCATTTCAAAATCATTCCGTTTAAAAAACACACATATATTTAGTACTGTATTCGCATTGATTCTTTCACAAAATTATTATTTTATTAATTTTATTTATTTTTTCGTAGGATAACTACAGTTATGCATTTGTTGTTTATCTCAACGCCAAAAACGGTGGCAATCTTACGCTAAAATCTTTTACAATATAATAGACAGTTTTACGTCATAAAGCAGCGTGTGAAAAGTTTAAAAATTCATTTAATTGCTATATATAAATAAACAAATCACAAAAATTGAAATTTCAGTCTACTATAAGAAACTCGATGTCAAATTACGTTAAAAGTACCGACACTCAAGGTGCAGGTACTTTTTACCGTAAAATACAGTTTTACCGGGACATGTTACGAAACAAAAAATCTAATATACCGTAAGTTTTACTGTAATAAATCACTTTAATTAAATAAATATTACTGAAAAAATTACTACTAATTTTTATTAAAATAATTACCGTAAATCACTAAATCCCTCTAATTAAATAAATATTACTGGAAAAAAATTACGACATAATATTTTGCGGTTAATTGAATATTAAGGTAAAATGAATTTTACGGATGATGCAGTGCCGGTACTTTATACTGTAATTAGATACGGATTTTTTTTACAGTATATAAATATATTAATATAAAACTATTATGTGATCAAGGATTACATTTAGAAAAGCAAAACCTTATAAAGAGGTGTTAACCCTTTAACCTGAAAATTATCGTAAATAAAGTAAGGCAAGTCATTGTCTACTACACACTGTTGTCTTTGATGGCGTGAAATTGCAAGAGAACCTTCCTTTATTTAGTTACACCCAACAGACAAGTTAAGCTTCTATAATTCTTATCTCCCATCCGTTTCAGAATTTACATATCACTAGAACATAACATGATCGTGACAAAAAACGTGTTCATAAGAAACATTAAAGTCGCCAAATGATGTACGAAAAAGAATTCTTAGAACATATCCTCTTGTTACCTTTGTTAAAAACATGAATTCAGCAAACATATGTTTCCTGCTACAAGGACATAAATACCCTGAGGAAAAGTGGTTTCTTATATCAGAATTTAAAAACATGTTTTTTGAAAAGCTAAGAACATTCGTTTTTAATATCTAGATGGAGAAGAATAAAATGGCATTTGGTGCTAAGTTTGTCTTATAAACACTGAGTTTTTTTTTTTTTTTGATTTGCTTTTGAACAATATTTTATATTTCTATCAAAATGCTTTGATATTAAAATAATTTTCTTAAATTATTAACGCTAAATTGAATGATAGATTTTTGTATAAATTTTTTATAGTATTCGTTCAGTTGTATACATTTTTTTTAGTAATCGTATTTGAGAAAAATGAAAATAAAAGGATTTTGTTTTAAAAAAATTAGATTTTTTTGTGCTAATTTGCGATAAATATCTATCAAATTGAATTTCTTAAATGTTATTTAAATGGATATCTATTCTCATTAGTTCACTTACAAAAAATTGCTCTTAATGTCTCAATATAAAAATAGATTTGAAAGAATTTTTAAAGATCTCCACAAAAAATAACTTTTTAAAGTTATTTTTTTTCTTCGCAAAGCACTGTTGAAAAATCCGCATCAAATTAAGATAAAAAGTACCGGCACAGACAATGCCAGTACTTTTTTGCGTACAGTAATAATTACCATACAATAATAATTACCGTAAGGTAATAGTTATCGTACAGCAATAATTATCGTACAATATTAATAACCGTAAAATCACTGGAAATTAATTAAATACTGTGAAAATTATATGTACTGTAAAAATTATATTACTGTAGAAATTACGTCATTATATTTCACGATTTCAATAGACTCTACGGATGATACACCTAAAGTACCGGGACTTTATACAGTAATATTTAATAGAGTGGGGGTACAAGTTCTTTGACAAAATTTTGAAAGAGAAAACATTTGAATCGATGCAATTTCATGGGGCCGAATTTTCATTTTTTTTGAAATAATGAAGTGAATATTAATTCTTATTGACATGCTATTTTTATTGCCAATTTAACTCATTAAATATTTTCTCATACAAGATTTTGTCCCTGTCAGATTTCCCTTGAATGATTACAAATTTCAGAACTTTAGAACTTCTCATATCAAACAGTAATACAGTATATATATATATATATATATATATATATATATATATATATATATATATATATATATATATATATATATTAATTAGTTTGATAACTTGTACACCGGAATATTATTCCCTTTTTTTTCCCTTTCTGTTTTTTTTTTTTTTTTTTTTTTTTTTTTTTTGTCTTTACTATTCCTGACGCAATTTTTACGTTTGCTTTATTCTTTTTTCATTTTTGTGATAAATTTTTTTTTTCTTTCGTTTTTCGATCCCTCGCAAAGTAATCTCAGGCTGAGAGGCGATCGTAATCCTTTCTTGGCACCTTCAACTTCAACCTGCGGTGATGAATGTGTTTCAGGAGTAAAAGAATCTTTTTAGGGATTTTTGTAGCTATTTTTCCCTCTCAATTTCTTTCACGCTCCGAACTATGTGCTCGGAAAAAGTAAAGAAAAAAGAAAGCAATATATATATATATATTTTTTAAAGAAAGATAATGGCCCAAATTCCGCACATTTTGAGACTTACTGACAATCCTTCCTTTTTCTTTCTTCAAAAAAAAAAAAAAAAAAGACAAAATTGCTCTTCATTTTGCTACAAATATGAGGATCGAACTCAAGTACATCTATAATGATCATTTGTTGGCTCTTTGCTTTCCTTATTATAAAAGTTTTAAAATGATATCTGTAAATCCTTTGGCGATTTTTAGAAATCTCTTTATTCCAACATCAATCATCATCTCTTTACTATGACTTGATTTACTACAATATTTGTTTTAGCCTCATTTTATTAAGTTTCCCTTACAAATTTTCCCGTTGCCACAAAATCTGAAATTTAGGAGTTTGTTCTAGCCATATATTGCCCAAATTTGCTGCAACCTTAAAATTGTGATAAATTGAAACATATTATGTTATTAAAGTTTAATAACACGATATTATGGTTTAACTTGAACGGAAACACAGTTCATTTTAACACTTCATGATGGTTGAAGCTAATTTGTAGCGTATCATGATTCTATGTACCGATTATGGTTCAACCTGAACGGAAACATGGTTCATTTTAACTACTCATTAAGGATGAGGATAATTTGTAACATGTCATGGTTGTAGGTATCGATATTATGGTTCAACCTGAACGAAAACGTGCTTCATTTTAGCACTTTATTAAGGTTGAAACTAGTTTCTAACGTATCGTGGTTCTTTGGATTGATATTATGGTTCAACTTGAATGGAAAATGCTTCATTTTAACACCACATTAAGGTTGAAGTTATGATATATATCATTTATGATATTTTCCTACTGCTTTATTTCACTATTGAAAGTGCGCTGTTCATTTTTTCATTTTATCATATATTTGTCTGTTTTAATCGGGTTTTTTTTTCACGACTTGGAATTGATCTTTTTTAAACCGGTTAATGGATTTTATGTTGCTATTTTATTCAATAGTTTTATTTTCTCCACTTCACGATTTTTTTTGAGAAATTTTTATCCATTACAAATTTTCAAATTTAATTGTTTAAACAAAGCATTAAGAGTTTTGGCATAATTTTATTCATCTAAGATAAAATAATCATAATTTTCCCAAAAGCAAATATTGAAGTTTTCTCACCTAATAAAAATTAAAGAACGTACTTTCGCTCACTAAAATTGTGGAAAAGGAGCTATTAAAATATTCTCGCTCTATGTGTAGTTTCCCAAATAAAAAAATATATATATTTAAAAAATAACAAATAACACTTGAATTGTTCGTTTATGCATACTTAGATGACCAAAGTATACTTTCATATCCAGTATAATTAAGAAATTTGTAACATACGCCTTTTAAGAAGTAAGTCTTTAAAAAAAAGAAGAAAAAATTTAAAGAGGTTCAATGTCTTCATTTTATCTCTTTCCATTACTCGGAAGAAATAATTAGTCATTTAAGGAAGTATTAAGAAAGTTTTTTTTCTCTTCCTTTTTGTTTTGAGAATCGGTTATATCCAAAAAGGCGAAAACTTTTTCGCGCAAACATTAGTCCGTTCAATCACTTTAATTGATGAAGTAATCAAAAGGGAGATTACTAAGAAGAAAATGCTGTTATGAGCACCATTACTTTAATCGTTGCGATTAATAGTACAATGAGGAAATTAAATATCATTTTTAATCTTTATTAGCGAAGTTTGGCAACAACCGAATGGAGTTATGTGACAACTAAGAATACATTGGAAAGGAGGGATTGGCGGGGGAAAAAAACGGAATGAGAAAAAAGAAAATGGCAAAATGCGAAAGATTGTGATGGGTCCTGGTAAATGAGGGCTTTTGCAAAAGCAAACCGAACAATTACCATTAATTATTATTGGGTCACTGATCATTGGAACGTTTTGTGAA
This sequence comes from Parasteatoda lunata, assembly GCA_949128135.1. NCBI lineage: Eukaryota > Metazoa > Arthropoda > Arachnida > Araneae > Theridiidae > Parasteatoda > Parasteatoda lunata. Next base: position 20,777,438 of record OX421981.1, on the reverse strand, counting down.
TGATAAGGACTTATTGGCTGCTAAAAATGCTCGCCAAATCTCCATACAAAAAGATGAATATTCATTGAGATCAAATAATCTTATTTAAATGAAACAGTTATGGAGCACATTAGCTAAAGCAATATGAAAATATATTCTATGCGTTCCATGCATTATTTGCTTTTTCAGATAGAATATGCTTCATTTTAGTGAGGAAGGTGTGAGGAAAATGTTTTTACTCAATATAAGCTCCAAATTAAGAATTATTGAGTAGTCTGTAATTAAGATGAAAGATATTATAGATACCTAAGAATTTTCTTCAATGAGCATTCTCTGTTCCGATAAGGATTGATAATTTAAAAGTTTTGAGTTCTATGCTGGGCTATTTCCTTCAAAATTTAATATTATCAAAATTTAATGAAGCTAAAAAAAGTATTTCTGAGAACTTTATAAGAAATGTATTTTCTAATTTGATTCTTTTTGGAAATTAGTAAATTTTACTTATAACAGAAAAGAAGATGGATGATGTGTCTTTATTTATTATTTCATTTTAAGAATTATTAAGCAGTGTATAATAAAAATCTTCTACCCAAGTTATGGTAAAGAAAAATATAGACAAATAAAATATTTCTTTAATAAGCTTTTTTATTTTTTTTATTTTGCAGAAAATGGTGAATACTTTCAGGTTATTGATTTCTGTTATTGGTGATTTTTGTTTACTAATGGTTAAATCGTGAAAATATTTGATCAAGGATGTGATATTCATAAATGATTATATCGCTTCGATGTTTTATATAGAACAAAACAGTATGTTATAGTTAATAGTAAATATCGAGTTCTAATTTCGATTTTATATCACTTTTATGTATAACGCTTGAATAAGGTATCTTAATTTATTATTTGGTTTTAAGAATTATTAAGCCGTCTAAAAATAAGAACTTCCTCCCAAGTTTTGGTAAAGAAGAATATAGATACATAAAAATGGTTCTTCACGCTTTTTTTTTTTTTTTTTGTAGAAAGTGGTGAAAATTTTATTTTTGCTTATTAATGGTTACATCGAAAAAATATTCGCTCAAGGACGATATATTAATAAATGATTACATCGATTCGATGTTTCATACAGAACAAAAGAGTATGTTTAATTAATAGTAAAAATCGAGTACAGATTTCAGTTTTAAGTTAATCTTTTGCATAACGCGTGAATGAGGTATCTTAATTAATTATTTCATTTTAAAAATTATTAAGCAGTGTAAAATAAAAAAACCTTTGCCAAAAGAAGAATATATGAAAAGGTTCTATAATAAGCATTTTTAAGATGAAAACGTTGAATACTTTTATGATATTGTTTTCTGCTATTGGTAATTTTTGTTTACTAATGGAGAAATATGGAAAAATAATGGAGTTTACGAGAAAATAATGGATCAAGAACTTAACATTCATTAATGATGATATCTTATACAAAATAAAACTGTATGTTTCAGTTAGTAGTAAAAATCGATTACGAATTTCGATTTTATAAAAATTTTATGGAAGTTTGTGATTGAAAAATTTAATAAGTATATAAAGAAACTTTCCCCTGAGGTATGGTAAACAAGAACGTGGATGCCTAACATTTTTTAATAAGCATGATTTTGCTTTTTGAAGAATATGGTGAATAATTTAAATAAAACTGATGGCAGGAATTGGTTATTGCTGAAAAAAAATTTTTATATCAAGAAAATATTCGATCAACATTCAGTTAATAGTAAAAACCATAAAAATTCTGATTTTTTATGATTTAATGCATAGTTAATTTTAAATATTTCAGATAAGGAAAGTTTTTACTCAATATGAGTAGCATGTTAATTATTAAAATTACGAATATCTGCGTTAAAGATGCTGCAAGGCAGGGTTAATCAAACATTTTTTTTTCTCGCGAAGCCTTTTCATTACAAATTTTTTAAAATATATTAAAGTATTCCCCTATTTTATTAATTCAGTGCAATAAATTCTGATATTTCGAAGTATTGTAATGGGTCAAAGTTACAATTTAGTGAACGTATTGATTGAAATGGTGAAAATTAAAGGTCTCCAGTTTATACGCGCCTGAGCATGCAATTGGACGCAGAATAGTTATAGTTCACAATTGCACAATCTCTTAGTTCTTCAACTCGGAGGTAAAAACTCTGGAAAAATTAACGTACGATTAGGTAATGACATGTCTGAAAAAAAAACCAATCTATAATTCTGGTTAATAAAATGTAAATGTAGTTAAACATTTAAACCAGTCATTTGGTAGTTTCCGTTCTTATGATAGGTGTTTACCGGAAATTCTGGTTTTCAAAACTATAGCTCTTATTACCACACATTTATTTAGAAAAACAAAGCAGAAAAATAAATAACCGAAAAAATTGTTTTTATGCCATGCTCTAAGGTATCGTGGTTAAAATACCAAATTTTTCCTCATTTAACAAATTTTATTACATATTATAAAACTATAGTTTATACCCATTCCGATTCATTAAAAATTACCGATATTTTTGGTGTTCCATAGAGTCAGGAAGACGGTAAATTTTACCGTAGTCTAGTAGTTTTGACCATACTTTTTTCAGCCAGTTTTTTTTTTCATCATTCTAATTATTTATTTCTATTTTATATTTCAACTATGCACATATTACGTTATGTACCTAAAAAAGAACGTTTAAGTATTTTCCAACATTAAATAACATTCCTACTGTAGTCCAATTAATCTTTTATAAAAAGATCAATCGAGACATAATATCCTATAACGTTTTTATTAAAGACCCGAAATTCGCCAATATCACAAGTTTTATTTGTTATACTATCATAATAAACTAGTAGGTATGTTGTTCAGATAACTATTCTTACAATAAAATAATTTTTATTGATATCTTCTCCTTAAGTTCTATCTATGGGGAAATATGATCTGAAATATCCCTCGTGAGGCAACAGAGGGAAAATAATAGGTTGAATAACGTTTGACGCGTGTTCTCTAGGGAATTTCGAAACTGAAAGGAAGGAAAAATCCAGAGATTAAAAATAAAATGACCAATAGATACGAACTATTCAGAGTCGATGTAACCAATTTGATATTTTTTTTTTTTTTTTTTTTTTTTTTATAAAATTTTTAGAGCGAAGAGATCGTTTGTGGTGCTGTGCGTTTCCTCACGATTAGCATAATTGGAGGAGAGTGGTAGGGAAGTATGTAAAAATGCCCCTTTAATGACGTCATACCTATGACTACCCATCTACCCTACCTTCAGTTATAAAGAAACCATAGAGCGTTCGTAATCAGAGCACGATGTGGAAACATTACGAACCACAACTTTAAAAAAAAAAAAAAAACTTACATCAACTCGTTGCTCACCATCATTATTTCCGAACGAAGTTTTTTTTTCCCTGAACAGATTGAATAAGAATTTTTTGTACCATTAAATGTGATTTATGCAGTTCACAAGCCCCAGCAGCTTGAATTTATGTTTAAACGAAATCTAAGGCTTATTCAGGTACTCCAAATATGGAATTATTTTTCGGTTGGAATGACGAGTTTGATAATGATGATAATGAATGCTGTGTAGGAAATATTTTAGAAGGAATTATTAAATTCGCGTTTTTGATATAAGTATAGAGTGATAAGAGCTTAAGTTAGTGATTTTTTCAAACAAATAATATTTTTTTCTTATTTTATATTTTTCAAATTATGAAAACGAATGCTACGTATGAAATATTTCAGGTGGAATTATTAAATGTGCGTTTTTAATTAAGTATCTGTAACTATTTTAATAAATTTATAAAATTTTCTTAATATATATTTTTCAAATAACGATAACGAAGCCATTGTGGTTCAGGGAATAGAACGTGCGCCTCCCAATGAGGTGATCCAGGTTTGAATCCCGGCGGTAGCTAGTTGATACTTATTCTGCTCCCGGTTTGCACTGACCACAGTGCTGAAATAAAATATTCTCAGTGGTTAGCATATCATGGGTAAGAATACCCTTGCCTCGAGCTATCCGTGGGAGATTTTCGCGGTTTTCATCTCCATACAATGCAAACGAGGATTAGTTCCATGAAAAAGTCCTCCTCGAAGGCAAATTTCTACCAATGCTTGATCCAGGAGTTTCTTTGTCTTTTGGATTGGGTTCAAAATTACAAGACTACGGAGTTGAACATTAGTTGTCGTAAGCCCAAAATTAGGTCAGCTGTTCAACGACTGTAAGAAAATAGTGATAACGAACGCTGCCCATGAATTAACTCAGAAGGGTTTATAACATTTGAGTTTTGGATAAAATATGGAAAGATACGGGCTTAGGTTAATGATTTGTTCAATTTTTACACGTCGTATTCTTAAGAATATTTTTGCTAATTACTAGGTATTTTTTGGTTTTATTTACTTCAAATAATTGGTCTTAAATAAACTTTCCACATTGAACGTAATAAAATTTGTTTCATTCTTAAAACTTCATTGACCCACTTGGCTTGATAGTTTTTCAAAATATTGGTTCCGTTTTTGCAATATACTAATAGCACATGAAGTAATTTGAAGTGTTAAAAACCCTATAGCAAATAATGTACTAGGTGAAATATAAAACTAAATTAGCATTCGAACTCAAGAAACAATGTACGCCAATTTATTTTTACATTTCGGTATGGTAACGGTTTCAATTTCTATACGGTTTCGAATACTCTAAAAAAAAATTGTATCATATGTAACCTATAGGGGAAAACTTGTCCCTTTAAGCATAATCTGTGCAATAAATGAATAAATATTTGCCAAATTGCACTATAAATAACATTTTCATAAAGAATTATTATTTTTATTTTTAAATGTGGCTCAATATAACGCCCATTCTGATGTTTTATGTATACATATAATGTATGTATATTTATAATGTATGCTTTATGTATATTTTAGTTGTATATGATATTTCAAGGGCCAAGTTTTCCCCTATCGGTGATTTTACATACTAAACTTGTAATATTCATAGAATTTGAAATTGCACGATGTGTTGATACCAAGTTTGATACCAAGAACTCAGTTATTTAACACGAGGTGTTTGAATAAATAAATATTTTATATTTTTTATCCATTATATTTTATCCAGTATATTTTTTTATCCAGTATACTTTTTATCCAGTATACTTTTTATCCAGTATATTTTTTATCCAGTATATTTTTTATCCATTGTAATATTTCAGTCAAAATGACACTTTAGTTGCTAAAATATTATGCTAATAATTTTTCGAATGTTGTAGAGCATAAAAATTGATTGTAAAAAAATAGATTATTTTATCATTTTTATTTTTTAAAAGAAGAAACTAACCATTTTTATTTATTTAAAAAAAGGAAACTAATACACCATCTAATATCACTAGATGTAGTGAAAAAAATGTTTAAGACATCAAATCGGAATTTTTCCTCTAAAAAACTGGAATGTGATAGATGAAAATCGCAACCTTTGCCAAAACCTCTTTTGTTTCAATTTATTCGAAAATTGGCCTACCATACATTTTTCTGTTATAAGTGCATTTTTTTTTTCTTTTTACTTTCGAAGAGTTGAAGAAGCAAACAATTGTTTGTATTGTCTTTAAACAAAAACTATTATTGTCCTTATGATTTGGAAAGAGAGAAAAATAATCCTCGTTGAATTTATTATTATGTTTATGAAGAGTCAAAAATATTATAATAAGCTTCTTTTATATAAAAAAAAAAACTTTTTAAAGCACTTTGATTGTTTTAATAGTTTTGCCTTATATGCTAGAGTAACAGGGAATTTTACATCTGGCATGTATTCTTTATATAATTTTTTGAGTACATATTAATCCATACGTAGTATAAGTTTTTTGGATAGAGTACATAAAACAATAATTTATTCAGCATTACTTTAATTTTTAATTAATCACGGTTGGTGGTTAGTATTTTTATTTAATTTTAATTCAGTGAACACCATTCGAATTTTAATTCTACAATTACAGTAAAATAACTGAAAGCACTCTGTCTCTTCATTGAACTGTAAAGTTTACGGTAAGGAAATTTTTTACCTTTTCCGTACCATTTACAACTGTTAGGTAAAAAAAAACGTAAATACAAAATAATAAGGTTTCTAAACCATTTTGCAACTAGCGCATTTTCAAAACCATGAAAATAAAATTTAGCTGGAAATTGGAGCTTGTGGTTGAGTTGTGTTTTGTCAAATGAACCGTGGAATGTGGATTAATTAGTTTGTCTGGTGGTGCCATCTATCATCAGAAATGCGAAATAAAGAGAAGAATAAAAAATTATAACAATAAAATATTTTTAAAAACTATTCATAAGTTTAAAAAAAAATTAAAAAGTTGGGAAATAAAATAAGGAAAAGATATAATCTCGCCATCAGCTCAAACGACAATATCAGCGAAAAAAAAAAGGATGCTTTCTAATATTGTATTAATGCAGCCAAATCAAAATAGATCTATACAATAGTACAATTTATATATATATATATATATATATATATATATATATATATATATATATATATATATATATATATATATTGAATTATACCACAGAAGTAATAAAACCACCAAAAACAGTAAACTTCTAAACTAAAAACTAAAATACATTAAAATTGAGAGTCTTATATTTAATTATTTTGCACACACTGAATTAACCTTATTGTATAAAAATAACTGATGTACACGTCTTTTCGAATTCGACGATTAGGGTATTAATTTTAACACTTTAGTCTCTTATATTTTACAAATTCTTTAAAAGCAATTTTTTTAATAAAATAATTTAATTTTATCTTCTGAAATAAGATGTTTACTACCATGCTTAGATATTGCACAAATATTATCACGTGTTTAAAACGAAATAAATTGCGTTTTATTTTTTAATTCTTAAACAGAATTTCTGAGAAATTTAAACAAACATTGAGTTTAACAGTTTTAGTAAGGAAATTAAATGAATATTTTTTAATAAATCCTTCAAAACATTATCAACTGTAACTAAATTTTCATTTAGTAGTTATACTTCGTGAATAATTGAAAGAAACTATATTTTTTCTATAAGTAAGAATCACATTTAAGTGTTTTCAGACTGCTTCGTTTTAGAAATGACACAGGAGAAAACTTTGTTTGTTTGTTTTGTTTTCTGTTGTATAAGATTTTTTTTTAACAGATTTTAAATACTTTTTTCTCGATGATTTCAAATATATTTTCCTTTAAAATGAAATTTTTATTCTATTTTTTATCGAAACATAAGTAAGTGTTATACAAAATAGGGGGTCGCATAAATGTTGTGACAAACTCTTAGAGAAGTTAGGCATATCATCAGGATTAAAATTGCCTAATAGTCACTGCCCTGACATGTCGTCATACGCCGCTATGGGTGCTTCTCGATTATACACTCTTTCTTTGTGTGCTTCTTAACAAGTCGTAAAGGAAACCTCCCTACCTGCTTACGACGACAGATCTGGGCATAGGTTCCTATGTAATTTGAAGTTTTTTGCACCAGTTATAAGACCCTCTGTTTTAGATAAAAATTTTAAACTTGTACTATTCGACAAAAAATAGACTAAAAATGTGATTTAAAAAAACATCTATAGCTTCAGGAGAAAAATTAATTTCATACTTAAAATTCCCACACCTGAATCAGACAGGATCAAGCATTTGCATAAATGTAAAAAAAAAAAAAATTGTACTGCAGTGTAATCTTGGAAAAGTTTTTATGTATGTTTGATTGAAAAAAATATGTATAACGCATGATATTTGTATATTAAAATGATCTGTTATTGAATGAGAAAAGTTTTTAGGTATGTTTATTTGTTAAATATATATATATAACGCATGATATTTGTATATTTAATTGATCCGTTATTGGAAGTGAAAAGTTTTAATGCACGTTTAATTGAAAAAATATGTATGACACTTGATACTTGTTTATTTAAATGATTCGTTATTGAATGTGAAATTTTTTTTATGTAAGTTTAATTGTAAAAATATAAATAACGCTAGATATTTGTTTATTTAAATGATCCGTTATTGAATGATTTCTAACAACTTAAATAAAATGAGTAAATTTTATAAGACAATAGTGATAAAATTTTTTTCTTTATTCATGCAATTTGAAATAGCTACCGACATTTTATAAAATACTTGAGTTATCTGAAATTATTATATGCATTTACGTCCAAAATAACAAACATCTATCAGATAATTATTGAAATATTTTCATGTGTTTAATTTTCAAATTTTTAAACATTAACATTTTAATATAGTTTATGCAACAAATTGTTTGTTTCAATACTTGTTTGCTTACTTGTTTGGTTTTTAGAAAACATGCAAGTTACAAATAAAATAAACTAGTTTTTATGTTTGTAATTAGGATAACCATATATAATTTTATATGTAATATTAAGAGAACTTCATGCATTGCTTGAGGATAAACACTTATTTTGCTGAATAATCTTTTATTAAAGAATAAACGACAATAAAAATAGCTTTTTAATTTGATTTCAAGATTTTTATAATGACAAGTTTTATTGAGAGCTGATAGAAACAATAATATTAATTGAGTCATTGATTTTAGTAAATAAAAAAGGTAATCATGATAAAAATAGTACATTTTCAAGGAATGAAATAAATTTTATATTTGTTTAATTGACAAACCAAAAAATAAAATCGAAAAAAATATATGTAAATGAATAAGTGAGTTTTTATAAAGTAAACTAATTATACTTAAAGGCATTTTATAATAGCTTAACTCCATTCAAAATATCTTTGAATGAAGTTTTTTGTAATAGTTAGATTAATGTTTCTAAAAAATATAAATTATTTTCCATCGTACTTTCTTGAAACTTCAAATATTGACTTATATATAGATTCAAAACGTTTGGAAAATAAAGAAAGGCACATTTGGTAATTAATTAAATTTCTTCTGACAAAATAAGAATAAATGGAATTTAAATTTTTTTTTTTTTTATGTTGTAAACTGCATTTAATTAATATTAAATAATACGTCTTTCACTTTAAATTTAGGGAAATGTCTTTTTTGTTGTAGTTTTTAAATTAATTGTGAAATTTAAGCTTGGTTTTCTTTCCCATTTTTATTGGACGGTAAGAAAAAAATTGAAATAATTGACGCTAATAATAATCATAGTAATAATAATTGGTGAATTTTAATAAAAAAACTCTGAATAATATTATCTGAACACTAATGGAACATTTTGCATTATTAAAAACCTTTAAAACATGCTAAAATTTTTCCTTTTCATTAAATTTAAAATTAAATACTTAAAATTCCCGAAATTTTCTTTGTTTTTAATGAATAAGAATAATTATAAATATTTCTTAAAAGTGACTATTTGCCAAATTACTATTTTCATTTGTTTAAGGATACGACAGTCCCCTCAAAAGTATTTGACGTAATGCGACATATCGATGAACACAGTTTATTACAAATGTAACCTATAGGATTTAGAGTGAAAGAACTTTCAGTCATCCCCAGGATCCGATTCTGTAAAATCTACTTGACACGAGAAGTCACTAAACTCTATACCATCCTGTCTTGGTTTTAAAACCAAATGAAAAAATGTTCGCAAACTGCTAGAATGCACTTAGGTGACACACTTGTAAGGTAGCCGTTTCGTCAAAAATCTGAATAAGTCAAAAGTTGATCAATCATCAAATTTATGATTGAGAATGTATATTGTATAAAGCAAATGTGTATTAGTTTTATTTACATCGTTTTTACGCATGATAACGAATTACCATCAAGACACAGAAGTTCTGAATTCATGGCTCTTCTGAGTTAGTTTTAAATAACTAGGATAAAAAGGTAAACGCTTATTTACCACAAATGTACTTCAATAAGGTTTTTAATTGAACAATTTTCTCCTTGAAGTTGATACATTGCACCGTGTAATCAAGTATAAACACAGCGATAATCTAGTTCAACTTAGTACCATATTAAAATTACAGTAATTTTAAACGATGTTATAGACAATAATACACAAAATTTGAGTTATTCAATTTTGTAATTTTAATAGATTCATAAATAAAACTTTTACAGCAAAATAGTAATAAAATGGTAATAATTATTGATGATGAGACATTATTATTTAAATAGACATCAATACTAATGTAACAGAAATTTTTCAAATAGATATTTTATTTAAATAAAATTATTGCATGATATGAATCCGTATCAATAAAATAGAGCAACATCAACCATCACATTTCCCAAAAAGAAATTTTATTCGTTCATCCCAAATGGTTTTGTTTAGAAGTTAAAATGGTAGTGAGACTTCCAATATTTAAATAAAGTAAATAAAAACAGAATGCTTATTACTATCTCTACATCATTTAACAGACTTTTCTGAAAATAATGGCTCTGCATTCAGTTTTATGAATAGTAAAGAGTGGATGTTCGTAAAATATTCCATGCAGTAGAAAAAGTAAAAAAAGTTGAAATAAGCGAACAGTTAATTATAACTTACAAAGGATCTTTCAAAGAAGCATAGTGATGCCGGTTAAAAAAAAATGCTTTCCGTACTTTCCGATTTTGCTGATAAGAGTGCGTGCCATATCGTCAGTGTGACAACAATTTACATTGATGTTTAAACACAAAAATGTCTCCCCGCCCCTTAAAACTCCCCCCTCCATTTTATTTGAAGAGTTACGTTGGTGGATATTATTAGAAAATAGCTATGGCTCTAGAATAAAAAGTTTTCTTTTTAGAAAAGAAAGTGTTCCGCAATTTATTCTACTTATTTTGCAAAACGAACTGGCGTTCGGTTAGATTGTACGAAAGCCATGAAATAAATACTAGCGAAAAGAGGGATTTTACGGTTTACATTTTGAATATTTTTCTTTTTTTCCCTATGACTTGGTGCTGATACTTTTCGTAAGGAGAAAAAAAGTACTTTCATTTTTGTTTGTTTGTTTTTTTAGAATCAAAAACTAACTAAAGTTAAAAAATACACTTTTCAAGTGACTGGAATGCGCATATTTAAAGTCAAAGCAACGTATTGTTTATCACAGAAATATTTAAACAGCTACAAGTGTATTCATATATATATATATATATATATATATATATATATATATATATATAGCACAAAACACAAAGAGAAAAAAAGAGAAAAACGAAGAGAATAAATAAGTTAAGTGTTAAGTTGTGTTTAAGGCATTGCTCTTTGAGCTTAATTTTTGGATTTCAGCAGTAGTAATAATTTGGCGCCTATGCAAAACGAGCAATCCTGTTTCTTTTATTTTTTTATTATTTTTTTTGAAATTTTAATTAATTTTCTTAAATTACGATAAATGTATAATGAATTATCAAACTTATTAATTACGAACTTTAAATAACCTTGCGCACACCCATTTTCGGGTCCATCCAAGGTAACTAACAAATTTGTCGCGCTTCAGTATTGCAGTAAGAACGTGCCATAAGATATCACTTTATTTATGCTTCTGTTTTCATAGTTTGTAATCTGGAAATCTTATTACGTAAATATTTTAAATCATTCTTGAAAGATGCCGGTACGAGTAAGTTCATTTAAATTTGCTCCTCGCTATGCAGATTTCTTCTCGTGTACTGTTCTATAATCTCTTTACATTTTATTTTCTGTTTTTTTGCTTGATATATTTGTTTATTTTTAATTAATGTGTTCTTAGTTCTTTTTAATTTTTTTGAGTGCTCCTCACACTATTGTATTGATATATTTTGCTTTGGCTATATTGATACAATATTAGAAAGCACTCCTTTTTGCGGATATAATCCAGTGAGCAGATGAAGAGATTTTATCCTTTCTTTATTTTATTTTATTTTATTTTGTTTTCCGGATTTTTAATATTTTTTTTTCCTCCATTTTTTCTCAATTTTTTTGCCTATATATATATATATATATATATATATATATATATATATATATATATATATATAGTTTTTTATGTAGGAATCTTTTATATAGTAGTAAAAGCCACAGTACGAAATCAAGAAAATGTCGACTTTCACCGGTGTGAATGTCAACAATCACATAATCGCTTTAATGAATGTCTGAAATATTTGTTATATCAATTTGTTATATTAATTTATTCGTTGATATAATTATATTTATTGATATTTTTCAATATTTTAATATCTTCTTAGGATAGATTAAGGGAAACATCAGTGTTCGGAGTACCGGTTAAATGTATTCCGAGATGTGGCACTGAACCTTAAAAAAACATCAGTGCAGGGTATACCGGGCAGTGGCACTTAACTAAACCTAGTATATATTTCGGTCATTAACCAAAGCGACTATGTGATTGTCAATATTCACAGGTGGAAGTCAACAACCACTAATCTCGGTCATTCACAGTAACAAATGTACCTAATATTAATTGGTCGAAAAAAGGTGACATTAACAACATTACATCTACATCTTCCCTTTTTTTAAAGTTTAAACCAGTTGTATTAAGTATAATTAACAAAGACGTAAACATTTTGTTACAAGGAAGTATAAAGTACGAATAAGCATGAATGTAATTTTTTTTTTTTTTAATATTGTTTTACGCGTTAAATAAGTGCCGTAAACACAAAGTCTCCCTCGCGTTTGCTTACATATTACAATAGATACTTTTATATTAATTATTTTAGGGGTAAACTTTTTCAATAAAATCATTACTAGAGGAATAAAAAGAGACTAAATTTTTTAATATAATATTTTGTTTATATAATATTTTATTTATTTAACTAGATTCGACATCATTTAAAATTTCAAAAATTTAATCGATCTTTTTCTACTTTTTCCTCAAAATCTAGCATTTGTCGTTACAATTTGTGAGGGTGCTTTATCGGCATTTTACCATATTTCTGATTAAATGTTTACAAGTTCGGCAGAACATATAAGCGAAAAAAGTAGTAGATATGAATTGAAAAATGAATTATAAAAGTATAAAAGGTAAAAATTTTGCACACTCCGCTATATAATTAGATTCGAAGTCATTTAAATTTTCAAAAATTTAATCGATTTTTTTCTACCGTTTCCTCTCTAGCATTTGTCGTTACAATTTGTGAGGGTGCTTTATCGGTATTTCACCATATTTCTGATTAAATGTTTGCATGTTTTTCAGGGCATATGAGAGAAAAAAGTAGTATACTCGTATATGAATGGAAAAATGAATATTTCGTACACTCTTCTATAATTAGTTTTTTTTTCTGAACTCAGAACTAATTATAACAGCCCTTTATTTTTAGAAAGGGCATTGTTACTGAAATTCTGAAGAGAAATTACTTTGTAATATGATAAGAACTTTTCTTCATAATTACCTCCAGAAAAATATATTCTTTTTATAACTACTAAAAAAGAAATTTTGAGTAAGCATGTATTAAAGACAAGAACCTAATTATTTCTGGTTTTAATTATTTTCGGGAAAAAACTACTAAGTATCTTGACGGACCTTCATAAAAATATGACATAAATTAGCTAATTGTATTGTATAATTTTCGTTTTGTTTTGTATTCATTTGTGGGGTAAAATATTTTTTTAAAATTATTCTTTTGTGAATAGACTTAATGTTGCTTAAATACATATTTTTAAGTTTCGTTTAATTTTTTATATTTTTAGCTAGACTTAAATGTGATTAAGACATATTTTTAAGAAACGAAGTTATTTTTTTAAAAACTGCCAACTTTGTTAACATTTTATTAAACCTTGATTATTTTTTAAAATTTCGATTTTTTTTTTTAAATAAATCTGTAACTTCTATAAATTTTATTGGTGAAAAACTTAATAATTGAATAACTAGGTGTATTACACGCAATAAAATTAATATTTAAAATGAAAACTTGTTTTATCGACAAGAACTTTTGAAACCACTATGATCAATTTTAGGATTTTGACAATTTGTTCCTATTCGCCCAAAACTATTTTTCAGTACACTCCAAAGCTTCCTTAGCATGGCCTTGCAATTTTTTGTTTTTAGGAAAAATAATAAATAGATAAATGATTAAAAATAAAATAAAATGAAATGAAGTAAATTAAAATGAAATGAAGTAAAACAAAATAAAATGAAATGAAGTAAAATAAAATAAAATAAGATAAAATAAAATATATAAATAAATAAATACATAACTAAATAAAAAAAAAATTATGTCAGTTAAAAAAATACTGTTATTGCGAAGTTTTTTAAATTCATATTTTTAAACCAAAAAATTTGTTACTTAAATTATTCGCTACAGATTAAGAAATTTTGACTCTCTTTGTTAATCCTAAAAATTTGTTTTTATGTAAAAGTAATATTTTTTTTAAAAAAATAAAATAGGCTTCGACGTTCAAATTTTAAAATATCGAGCGAAGTTTTTTTTCGTTGAAGTATAAATAAATTTTACGCATATATAAAGTCATTAAAATTTTAATTAAAATTTTAAAAAAAAATCGAGTCTAAAAATGTTCTTTGTTTATGCATTTCATGCAACGTTATCAGCCAGGATTATTTTGAATTGATAAATTAGACAACGCTTCCGCAGCTTAAGCTGAATTTAAATGATTGGAGAGTTTTAAGACATAAGATCTGGAATAAGCTGATGCAAACATAAACGGTGTTACGTAAACTAGGCAAGCTCATCACATGGTGCTGTCTGATGCCAAAAAGGCCTAAAGATTAACATGTCTGAAGATTATTGAGGGACCTATTGATCACGAGTCCTATGTTTACTTTTAAATGACAATCCTCTTGAAGGGTTTCACAGTAAGAGATAAAGCATTGCGCAATTTCTTTGAGTATGCAATTGTTTATTTTTGCTTTAGAATTTCGTTTATTGTTTGAAAAATAATAAATCAAGAACCAATCACCATTTTCAGTGGAATTTTCGCCAGAGCAGTTTATAATACATAATCCATGTAATATAATATATATATATATATATAGACCATGTCAACTTTCATCTATGAAAAGGTACCCTTTATAGAATCGAGTTAACATGTCTTTTATACTAGCGAATCGGAAATATATTTTTGTAGTGGTAGTTACACTGTAGTACTTCCCCGCCAGAATTTTATCTGTGCTAGAATTCGATGAACGGGATATCTCTAGTTGATTCATTGCTGTTTCGTGGGCGAAGCCGGGAGAGCTGTATTAAGATCACCGAACTTTTTGAGTGCTGATCGTGAGAGTTGTAATTATTTTTCGGTCGTGGCCACTCCTGCGTTGCATTTTGCTGTCGAGTGTATACAGGCCGACGTTGTGCGTGATCGAGACTGAGTAACAACAGCGCGAGGAGGTGGATAATGTCGCAGTCGCAAGTAGCAAGTCAACTGTTCAATGTGGACTATCCATCTTAATAGGCGTGTGCAAATCGAAGTGGGAGTTTCTGTGAAGGCAGGCATGTTCACATCATGTCCGAAGGTCACCAATGTGTGGATATATTTATCGACCATGTCAACCTTCATCTATGAAAAGGTACCCCAGCATAGAATGGAGTAAACATGTCTTTTATACTAGTCAATTGGAATTGTATTTTTGTAGCGGTAGTTAAACTACAATACATATATCTATCTATCTATCTATCTATCTATCTATCTATCTATCTATCTATCTATCTATATATATATATATATATATATATATATATATATATATATATATATATATATATATATATATATATATATATAATCAAATAAAAAATTTTTTTCCAATAATTCAGCTAACGGAAATATTTCAACGGATAAAAGTAATGAATAAAAAATGAATAAAAAGGAACAAAATTAATCAACTACATCCTAAATTATTTGAAAATGAACATCAACCGAGATGAATGTTTTACACCATGCGCAAGCTAAAGTGCAGAATGCATTAGAAATTCTTTTAACTTCAAAAATTTAATGAAATGCCAAGCAAGTTTTATCAGAACATCGTATCTTGAACATCAAGAAAAGTAGAGGACCATCTTACTAGCAAAGTCCTCTTTTCCATACTATCTCCAAAGCAAACCAATCATATGGGATGCAGATAGAAGGAAAATACCCCCATCCATGTGGATCTTGAGAACAAAGAAATGGATGACTGGAAGAATTGGGGGTGTATTCTAAGATCAGAGAACATCTGTGTCATTGCTTCAGTGTTTTGACTCCAAGAGAATGAATCTTCAGTTGAAGATTCAATCGATATGGAAGGATGCTGGTATGGAAGGCTCCGGAGCGTTGCTGACGCAAACGGAAACTTTGTGGTAGCACGTGTATATTTTTTGTTTAGTTTGTTTCGATCAGCGACAGTATCCTCGCGAACGAGCTTTTTTGCTTTTATCTTTCCCGCGATGCACGTTCCTCAGGGTTTTCTTTTGCCTGATTTGTAGAAGTTTTTCTTGCCTTTGGGATATTCTTGCACGTTTTAACAAGCAGTATGTGGTAAATTGAGTAGTCTTAAAAGCAATAGTATGAATTTTTGCTGTTCTAGGGAAATTCGACTTTCTAAGATTGTGGTTTTATCCTGTTGTTTTTACACAAAAGCAGTTTTGATTAAAAACAGAGCAGAAAATTGAACTTTTTTTGGGGCACGTTTTTGATTAATTTTTTTTTTTTTAAATTTGAGATTTCACTTCTTCTATGCCGCCTACCTTACTGTGTAGGGGTTAGGGAACTGGCCTTGCATCAGAAAGGTTTTGAGTTCGAATACCGGACAAAGCCTGAGTGTTCTTTCATTCTCTGTACTATGTGTTCTTACTGTGGGAGCAACGTTGGCCGAGTATGGTGCCCCTGAAAGAGTGACAAACAAATTTGCTCTAATACGTCTGAATTGACGAAATGCCAACCCAATTGGTTATTGGAGGAAAAAAAAAACTTCTTCTATGTCTATTATAAGTATAAATAATTTTCTTATTATCTCTGGTTTTGGTTTTTTGTAAAAAGCATTTAAAATATTAATATATTTTTCTTATTATCATACATCTCATAATTTTGTAAGTAAAATTTTTAAAATCTGAACGAGGGAATAATACCTATATAAGATAAAAAATATTTCCTTCAAGAACAAAAAAATTCTTTTATTAAATCCATAATAAAATAGAAAAAGTTATATTTAAATAGGCTTTTTTATTTTTATTTCTAATACAATTTATTTCAGGTTTATTACAATCATATTAAACCAAGCAAACGGCCACTCTTTGTCTTAATTCATGAAATTTGTTACTTGATATTTTCTGCTTACACAACATAAAATAAGATATTCGTTTTGTCTTTTCTGATTAATAGCAGTATTAAATGAAAAAAAAAAAGAGAAAGAAATATCGCAATGATTTTAGCATACATAATATTATTTGAATTGTTTTATTGACTACTATTTTTAGAATTATATAGGGTGGCAACAGTCAAATATCTTTTAAATACACATCTTAATTATATACGGAGAAAAAAATTCTGGCAAAATTACCGTATTGTATGGTGAAAACACTTTTGGTAAACAAGAAAATTTTTTACACCTAACCAGAAAATTTTTTACACCTAACGGCACTAACACCAAAATATACGATATTCATGCCAATCATTTGGTAATTTTTTTCTTTCATATGGTAATAGTTTTATCGTAAATTCTGGTTTTCAAAATTATAATTTTTTTTAACACACATTGAGGAAAAAATTTCAAAATTAAAAAATAAATTTAACTGAATAAAGGTTTTTTATGCAATTCTCTAAGGTATCATGATAAAATTACCAAATTTTATCACATTTGTCAAATTTTACTAAATTTTATAAAATTATATTTAATTAATAATTTTAACGAACAAAGTCATTCTCAAAGCACTTCGGTAAAATCACCGAGCTTTTTAGTGTTTCCATGGAACCAGAAGAACGGTAAATTTTACCGTATTCTGGTAGTTTTGAAAATACATTTTTTTCATTATACAATTTTTTTTTTGTTAGAGGTTTTTCCCAATTTAACTAACTGAAAAACGTAAATAAAATTTAAAATTAAATATTTTTTTAAGTATATAAAAATATTTTTCTTTTAAGTTTCTTTAAAATATCACTATTAAATTATAGTCTTTAAGATTAAAAATATTAATTATTATTCAATACTTTTTTTTACAGTTTTAAGTCACTGTATTTAATACGCAATTTTAAGAAACAAAATCGGTAAGATTACGCATGCATAAGAAATATTCATAAAAAGATATTAGTTACTAAATGAAGCAGATATAAAAATAACAAATGCATCGATTTCCCCTTTAATTTAAACAACCAAAATATTTGTTAAAAATGAAAAAAAAAAAATATTCCAAAAAAGGTTGTTTCTAGAAAAAAAGGAAAGAAAGAAACAATTATAATCATGCAGGAAATGGTGCTGGAAAAGACTTACGATTTTCAGTTTCCGTCCTTTTTTTATTTAAGTTAAATCCCTAATACAGAACATTTGGGAATATAAGAACCAATTTAAACCCGCCATTTTGACGAAATTTTCTTCAACCTAATTACGGTTCTTTTTGAAGTTTCGTGTATGGTGCTTTAAAAAAATACAGACTTACGCTTCGTCCTCAATATCTTTTTGTTTAAACCATCACAGCTTTTACAGAAACTCCTTGCGAGACCGAAAAGAAACGACTGCAATTTAAGAAAAAAAAATTTTTTTGGCGGAATTTTTCATGGAGCAAAACAACGTAGCTTAACAAATAAATTCGCCAAGTTTATTTTTTTCTTGTTTCTTAAAACAGATCTTCAAACATTACACGAGGGGTTTTGGTTATATTTGCAAATTCAAAAAAGAAGAAAAAACTCAAGAATTTTAACATAAACCATACAGTTTCGTTATATTCATATAATTGTAAATTGATTTATTTCACTTCAACAATTTTTCAAAAATATTTTAGCTTATCATTTCGTGGTTTGAATTTATTCTATTTTATAAAATTGAGTTATAAAAGCAATTGTAGTTGGAATAGCCGTAAGGCGGAAAAACTGCAATGAAATTGAAATATTAACTATTTTTCGTCTTTGAAAAAATAAAAATACTTAGCAATCTTTGGTAAATTTTTTAAAAAATTGCTAGTTTATTTCTTAAGTAACAATGTATTGCTATGAAATATTAAAGTATTTTGGTTTCATAAAATATTTATTATATATTTCAAATATTTTATCACTAAAAAATAAAAAAAAAAAAAAGAAATTCATTTGTGCAATTTTTGTTACATTTGAGGAAATGTTTACTTTCTTTTCTCTTTTATTGCGGTTTAGAAAAGAAATACACTATTTATTTAAACCATGAAACAATTTAAATAATGATAGCTGAATAGTATAAATATAGTTACATAGTTTTGCTATAATAACTGTAAATGTTGGAAACAAATTCAAACTCGAAACTATTCAAACTATAAAAATGTTTTATAATAGAGTTTCCTTAAAAACAAATATCGGTACTTATGTATAAATTAAAAAGTTATGAAAGGCTTTAGGAAAAGGAAGAAAAAATTTTTTTTGAAAAGGAAATAAATATTTAAAAAAAATAATATATAGGTATTCTCTAAAAAATGATGACGAAGGTTTTAGAAGATTAAATATATATTTTAAATTCAATGTATTTATGGTGAAAAAAAATGTTGAAGAAAATTTAACTAATTAAAGAAATATTTCTTTTGAAGATGTTAAACTCACTATTGGTAGCTCTATTGGTAGAATTGGTAGCTCTTGGGCTTGAAATTATAAGAATCATTGCTTGAACAGTGCTTGAAATATTAAGAATCATTGCAGGAAATTATTATTATTCATTTGTCTAATTATTCCATTGGCCTAAGTCCAGTTATTTATTAAAACTCATAACTTGTTAAAAAGAGTTAAAGATAATAAATAACTGAAATCTTTTATGTTTGCAAGTATGAATTTCCATAAAATATAAATTTTTCTTCATTTTTAATGTACACTGCGCAAAATGAAAAACGGACCACCCTGAATAACTTCTGATCCAATGCTCGGATCTTCACATTCTAACCTCAATTTTGATGGTCTGGGGGTGACCTCAAACATGTTAATTAATAAGTGCAGACAATATTTCAAGCTATGAAATAAGACATAAAAACGTACTTTCCTTGTATAAACATACTTTTTTTTACGTCTGATTAGGATTTCTGACCTCCGAAATATAAAGGGTAGCAGCAATAATGAAAATAGGATCCCGATAGTTCGGTCAGAAGAGTGGTTAAAAATTTGGGCCCCTTAATGTTAATTTTACATTTTGATTATTACAGCAGATCTCGAGAGCTTTTTAAGTGAATTGAAAATATTTGCATGTAATTATAAAGTCCTTTTATCCAAATAGAATTCCATGTTAGAAATGACTTTTAGTAAATATTTATTATTTTTTTCTTATTTTCATTTAAGAATGGTCAAAAATATTTAGATTTATAAGGTATAAAATTTTTTGCATTATTTTGAAGAATGTAATTTGACGTGGCGCAACACAAAATTTGAGTGAAATCTGTCGAATAGTTCCCGAGAAATCAAATTTTAAAAAATTCGGAATCTTAAAATTCGATTTTTCAGGAACTATTCGTCCGATTTTGTATTTAGCCTTGTAAAATTAAATTCTTTAAAATGATGTATACCTTAATGATGTAACGATTGTATACCTTAATATTAAAAAATTTCCGTCCATTCTTAAATAAAATAATAAAAAAATAATAATAAATGTTTACTAAAATTTATTATTTTCAAGGAATTACTTTTAGATAACCGGACTTTATTGTTGTATACAAAATTTTTTTTAAATTCGCTTAAATAGCTTTTGAGATAAAGCGAAATACGCAAAAATTAAAATAAACGTTAAGGGATCAAAGTACTGGGGGAAAAGATATAAAAAACTACAAAAAAAATTATGTTCATTCAGAGAAAGAACATTTTTACGCCTGATTTCGTACCTTAAAATATCGTCTGCACTAATTAATTAGCATATTTGAGGTCGACCCTCAAACTATTAAAATTGAGTCTTGGAAAGTGAAAAGCCAATCATTAGATCAAAGAGTACTCAGAGAGCTCCGTTTTTTTTCTTTTCTTTTTTTTTTTTTTTTGTAGAACTGAACATACGAATAACTAAAATAAAAAATTTTGAGAATAGTGGTGTGGCTGCAGGGACAAGCCCCATAGACCAACACCGTCCATCAAGAAATTAAAAATGCACGTGTTATATATAGATGTTATGTTAGTTTTCACCAGGGAAAGTTAAGGAATCATGTATTGACTATTAATTGCTTTAATTTATAGCATTAAAATGGCGGAAGAGATAGTGTGAGAAATAGTAACGAAATTTAATAAAATCAAAATATTTAGCAATCATGTAACGGTTTTCGAATGCTATAGTAACGTGTTAGGTGGAGCCGGAATGGCTCAAAGGATAGGCCCTCTAATGATGTGACCGGGTCCGAATCCCAGAGATGGCTGGTCGATACAAATTCTGCATCCGGTTTGCACCGACCGCAGTGCTGATGTAAGATATCCTCAGTGGTAAACGGATCATGGGTTAGAGTCTCCTTGTCGTCAGGCTAACCATGGGAGGTTTTCCTCTCCATGTAAAGCAAATGCCGAATGTTTCCATGAAAAAGTTCTCCTCGAAGGCAAATTTCCCCCAATACTTGATTCAGAAGTTTCCTTGTCTTCAGGATTGGGTTCAAAATTACAAGGCTACGAAGTTGAACATTAGTAGTCATAAACCCAAAAAATTGGGTCTGCTGTCAAATGATGTTTATAAAATAAAATAAAATGTGTTAGGCAGAGCCATGATGGCTCAAGGGATAGAGCGTTCGCTTCCCATTGAGTTGAACAGGGTTCGAATCCCAGCAATGGCAGGTTGAAATGAATTTCGCACATAGCTCGCATCGAAGGCAGTGCTGACGTAAAATATATCCTCAATGGTAAACGGATCTTGGGTTCGAGTCCTCTAGCCATCAGGCTAACCGTGGGAGATTTTCCTGGAGTTCCTTTTCATGCCACGCAAATGCGGGTTAGTACGAAGGCAAGTTCCTCCCAATACTTGATCCAGGAGTTCCCTTGTCTTCTGGATTGGGTTCAAAATTACAAGGCTACGGAATTGAGCATTAGTAGTCATAAACCCAAAATCGGGTCAGTTGTTCAACTACGGTTATAAAATAAAATGTGTTTGGCGGATGTAGTGAAAATTTTTTCAAATATAAAATTTAAAAAAAAAATTAATCAGTGTAGGATATACTAGTAGTAGACAGAAGTATAACGGTTAGTGGAACTTAACCTAAAACTAACATAAGTGTAGGGAACACCAGACCATCATCAAAATTAAAATGTTATATATATACACACACACACACACACACATATATATATATATATATATATATATATATATATATATTCTTTAATTACACATTTCTTTAACCCATGTTTTAAATTTGTGTTCAACAGACTAGTAGGTATTTAAGTGACAAAATTGCAATTTTTTAAAAAATTTAGCCATAGATTTTAAATAAAAGCAATTTCCCCATTAATTCAACGATGGAATTCAATAATGATAACATCTTCTAAGAAAACAAACTATTACGTTGATTATATACTTATAATCACTAACAAGACGAAAACATTTAAAATACTAGAGAGATTATATAAAAAAAAATTTTGGTTGCTAAGCTGAAAACATAAACTATAATTAACCTCCAATATCTTGTACAAACTCTTGCGACTACAACAGATTCGATGTGTTAAACAATGTTAACCAAACAAATATTATTGCTCTCATCGACAAAAAAAAGCAGTTTTCTTTAGTATTTGTTTGAAAAAGTTGGCAACGGTATTTTATTTTTATCAGGTTAAGTTTATTCTCATTACTCAAACTGAAGTGTTATCGATAACGGAGATAATTAAATAATAAATTGACACAGTTTTAAACATGCATGGGTTGATATACCAGAATGTATCATTTTTATTTTTTTCTGATGATATGAATAAATCATTGCTAATGTTTATCAACTATTTGCACGTGCCTACGTTTTAGAAAAATGATTCAATTTGTATTTTCAAATAAATCACCCTAAAAGACTCATTTATTTTAGTTGAAATATATTTTTTAAACATAACAGCACGTTAATTAGTTATTTGGATATCAGTTGTATTTAATTTAGACTAATTAGTTAGTTTAGAATAGTTAACTATCTTTACGCAATCGAAAGCGTCTAATTAATAGAACTGGGGTTTATTTTAACTATGTTTATATAGTGTTTCTGGCAACTTTCTAGTTAAAGTGAACTTTGTATATAGGGCTTAAACTAAAATTTATTTTGAAACATTAAATTATTCTCACGTATGCTTTTATGATTGTTCTACGCTAATTAATCACGAAATAATTTTTTAAAGTGATTTAGAACGCTTAAATATTTTATCTAGTTTATCTCTTAAAATTCATTCTCATCTAGTTTATCTCTTAAAATTCATTTTTGAGGTTTATTATTTGTATAAAATTTGTTTTTGAAGTACATTCTGAACAATATGAGATCTTTCTATTGTATATTACTTTATTAACAAGTCTTTAGCTAAAATTAATTAAAAAATACTTAATTATTATTATATATATTTTTAAATGTTGATTTTACGTTAAATAATAGGGTAGAATGATTACTATTAAAAAATTTTAAAATTTTATCTATTTTAATACTTAAAATTTATTTGTGGGTTTTTTTCTGATATATATTTTAGAATCCGTTAAAATAAATTTTGTTTAAATTTGCACTAACATCAATACTGTATATATTAAAATATAAGCATGCGTATGGTATATATGATAATTACGATATAACAATGTTATGGTTACTACTATATAACAAAATTAAACATTTTTTTAAAACTTAATTACATTATTTCATCAAACGAATATAAGGTTCATTTGACAACGTATTTAGATTTCTGTAACTTTGCAAAATGCTATAGTTCAAGTTACCTATACCGTTTGAAAGAGTTTTTCTGAGAATGTACGTATATTTGAATTTCTTTTATGGTTAATTCCTTTTTTTATCAGCTCTGTAAATAGCACATGAGTTTATATAACATCACATAAATTTATGTAATAATAATAAATTATGTAATTTACATAAATTATTGTTTTCCTAAACAGATAGCAAGCAATTTCCTTTCCTTTAAACTTTATGATAACCAGTAATTTAACTTTTCCAAGTAAATTATCACAAATTAGGAGAAAAAAAAAACGTTAGAAAGAATAATACATTTTTATGTTTACTTTAATTCTTTTAGAATAAAGAAAGAACACAATGACCACGAAATAATTAAAGTATTAATTAAAATATTAAAATATGTATATTAAAATATGTATGTGTAAATAAAAAGTACTCAATATTATTTACACCGGATGATAATCAATAGTGTCGCTTTTGTTTCAAAGTTAATTAACCCTTTTTAAAACAAGAAATATTTGCAGTAAAATATTTTTTTTCCTTCAATTATTTGGCATAATAATGAAACAGAATGACAGAAAACTATTTGAAATTTTTTTAAACATATGAACTTGTATTAAAAATTCTCAAAACAGGTTACACCACATAATAATCAATAGCCACACTTTTATTTCCTAGTTAATTTTCTCTTGCTCGAAAAAACTAAAGATAAACATTAGAAAATTCTAAACATAAATATTACTTTAATCTAAAACTTTATATAAATTCAGATATAAACTTCAAAACAAAACTCGAGTCGAATTCAATTGAGCACTTTTTTAAAACACCGTCCCCAGACACAAAACTGAAATTTTAAATCAGAAAAGTATTGATGAAGTTCGCTTTGTGATGACAGTAGTCTTATCCTAAGGGAAACTTTCTTGAGACAATGTAAGAAGACTTTTTATCGAATCACAAGTCATCCCAAAATTCATCTTGACTTTACAGCAAAATAAAAGAATCTAAACAAAAAATACAATAGTTGCGATGTATGAATGCATGTGTGGGACTTGTAATGTATTTTCCAAGGGGATATAGAACCTTTTTCTGAAGATGCAGACCCACGACATTCTCAGACGATGCAATTGTTTGTGCTATGATTAGATCAAGAACAGTGCAGACCATTAATGGCAACAACAAAAAAAGATCACTGTAGCAGTCAATTTTACCTCAAAGAATGCCCTAAAGCAATGGACTTCCATTAAAGCCTTGGTGATGAGTCGATAGCATCCGAAAGGGTTTCGATCCGGGAATTTCTCCATGAAATATTAAGCAGAGTTAGGTCTTGAATTATTGACGGATGCCCATCGAGAAAATACCCGGGTATATGTGAGCATGCCCGATCTATGTTTCTTCATCAAAAGAGTGCTACCTTAATCAGATTTTCAGGCTGTAACTTTGTTCCCTTCTTGGGTTACCTCGCATTATTGCGGTGGTTCGACTTGATTCATACGTTATGCTAATGATTCGCAGGGGCTACAACATTTCGCGGCCGTTTACGGCTCGATTTTACGGCCAATTTAATGCCGTTAAGCCCGCTACTTAAAGCTGCGGATGAGCTGTGCAAACGCTTGGGCTGATTATGTGAAAAATTTTCCAAGCATTGCACTTAATAAAGCCCTTTCGCACGAAATGTCTGTGACTAAAGTACATAATCAAATGTAAGATATTGTTTCCATCTAAACTTTGAAATATTGGAAGCCTATTTAGGAGTGAGTTAGTTTTAGTACGTAATCAAAATACTAAGCACGTTTTAAATAGCTAAATTTTGAGGTATTGAATTTATTCTACAATTATCTTACTTTCTGTAACTTTATATAAGTTTTATATGATTAAAAAGAGGTATTTTTACACTATTTTAAAAAACAGCCGTAATTGAGAATTTTAGTTCATAAATGTTTAATACCGACCTAGCCAACTTTATTCTAATAAGGTTTATTTTTAGTGGAATTCTACCTTAAAATGTTCAATATTAAATACAAAGAGAAATTAAATTTTAAATACCAAGAGAAATTAAATTTTAAATATTCTAAAAATATGAATACTCAGACACCGTTTTATCATATACGTTTTTGGGATGCTAGAAGTATTTTTTTTCCTACGTCCACCAAATTGACAATCATCATTTAGGTATCAGTAAGGCAGATTATTTTTCCACTTTTCCAGTAACGTGCAATAAAAATAACAAAGTGCAATAATAAAGTGAAATGAAAGTAATGTTGCATTCAGTATCTATTATGAAGAAGGAAACATAGTTTTTGAAAAATAACTAGTAAAAATGTAAATAAACATAATACATTTTTCCTGTTTCAGAATATTTGATGAAGTTAACAAAATATTAAATGAGTTTTTATGAATGAAATTGTTTTCTAAAACGCAGATTTTATTATTGTTTTTTTAAAAAAAATTACTTAAAAATTTACGCTGATTTTATCAAGATATTTAATAAATCAAGGAAAAATATAAAATATATTTTATCCTCGTTGCTGACAAATTTTTATTGATATTATTTGACTCATGTATATTTTAATATTCTATTTAGTGTTTGATTGCTCTAAGTTTTGGAAATAAACTTCCCTAAGTTCGGAAATAAACTTCCTGTAATTTCACAAAAATGTTTCTATAGTGCATTCCATAAAATATTGCATTTTAGTACAGAAGGAAATATTTGTGTATTATATATTGTAAAATATTTAGTTTTTGTTGCCATTTTAACGTTTTAATACAACGTTTTGTATAATGTTTTAGTATTACGTTTAATTTTTATTTTAGTATGGTAGCATCATTTTGAATATTATTTTTTTCAAATACTGAAAGTTTTGCTATCGTAATTTATGCATTGCGAAATTTGAGAGACATGGGCGTGAATCCAGATGGGAAAAAAATGAAAAAGCGCTAGTAGTGTTATATGAATATATAATATGCAAATAGCAAAATACCGGTATATTCATGAAATTTTGTTTATTTTTCTTTTTTATATAGCAGTTAGTATAACTTTTGAATTTATTTGAAACGGGTTTAAGACCTAGATGTAGGGTTTACATAATAGTTTCAAAAATGGGGATATAGTAACGATTTAGGAAGAAAATTTAAATATATCTAAATTATTTTGATTGTTCTTTTTCTACATTGCAAATATTACAAAAATATCAGATTAATATACATTTCCCATATATTTCTTTGAGTGGAAAAGGGAAGTAAGTTGTCTTTCGTACTTTGTGGGCAACAATTGAAACTTGAACATAATAAAGAATTTAACTGAAAATAAATTTGGTTATGTAGCTTGAATTTTTATTTACTTTTATAACAATGTGGAATTAAATAAAAACATTTGAATAAAAAATCCTCTAAAAATAGTAGATGAGTCATTAAATAATTAATTTTGTTTTCAGTTTTTAATTTCTTTTTCCTTCTGAAATGGTAAATGTTATGCATGTATGCTATACCTCTTTTTCTGTCTTTCATTTAGCGTTGGCTTTTACATTTATATAAAAAAAAAAACAACTACTTCTTGTTAAACTTTAAACAAGTCCTCAAAAATAATTACTTCATATTTAATTAGGCTTTGTTGGAGACTTTTGCACAGCAAAACGAGAGCAAAAACAAAATAGACTTTAAATTTATTTTTATGATATTTTTGGTATTTTATTTAATGAAGAGTTTCATTTTATCATATTTATTATTATTTTAAAGATGAATTTCTCTTTAATATTTTAAACTATACTTTTGCCGATTTGTTGTAATTAAACGTGTCGTTTTTCTAGTTGTACTAAAAAATATTAAATTAATACAAGATTAATCATTTCAGAAATATGTATTTAAGGAAATTAACATGTTTAATGTTTCATAACATTAAATTTCACAACAAATGCTTATTTAATTATTTTTACTTAGAAAAATATTTTCATTCCGCAATAATTGCATTTCCAAAACCCGAGCAATTGTATATTTTTATAATATTGTCACGTGGTTTTTGCTTTAAATTGCATTATTAAAAATAGAAAAACTTAGAAATTCAAAATGCAATTTGTATATAATTAAGTAATTTATTTTTAGAAATTATGTTTAAAATAAAATGCGAGGAAAAATTATGACTTTTAAATTTGACTAACGATAATTTGATGCAATAATTTTAGTTTGCGAATTAAATATGCGGATAATTAATTCTAATGCTTTTGTGAACTAATAGCATAAAACTTTTGTTTGTTTGTAATTGAAAATAAAATATGTTTTTCAATAAACTAATTTATGTTTTAACCAAGGTTTTCTTTTTATAACTACTATTATTATTCTTCAAATTAGCCAAAAAGGAGGCATAATAAAAACAATCAAAATTTTATTGCAAGTCATAGTATCTAATTGTTTTATATCATAATACATTGAAACGATTGACAATTGAATTTTAAATACAATGTTAAAAATTCGAGATTAAATTCAAAGACAAAAACAAATAACTACGTAAAAAATAGGGAGAAATTCAGAAAACGAATTATATAAATTAGGATTTTTTCCCTTTTTTTCCCTTCAATGCTACTCTTTCTGAAGAAAGAATCAGCCATAAGCGGGATTATCAATCTTGCTTGCAATCTCTATCTTGCTTTTCCCTAACATATATTTAATTGTTTTCTGGGCTGAAATTTATTTTAACAGATACTATAAATATTTACTTTTTCATAGCTATTTTTCTATGCGGAGAAAACAAATCTGGTAAAATTGCCGTACTGCATGGCAATGGTATTTCTGATTAAAGGAAAAAAAAAAAAAAAAAAAAACAGTTTAAATAATTAAATCAAAATATAGTATTTAAACCAATTCTTCGGAAATTTTTTTGGAAATTCTGGTTTTCAAAATTGTAGTTCTTATTATCATATACTTAACAAAAAATTCAAAACTGAAAAGTAAATTTAATGAATAAATGGTTTTTGTGCCATGTTCTATGGTATCAAGATTAAATTACCAAATTGTACCTCATTTACCAAATTTTATTAAATGTTACAAAACAATATGTTATTGTTAATTTTACAAAAATCATCAAAGAAGCACTTCGATAAAAATTACCGTACTTTTTGTGTTTCTATAGAGCCAGAAACATTCTAAATTTTTCCATACTCAGGTAGTTTTAACCATATTTTACTTTTCAGTGTCTGTTGACTATGCTTTCTCATAAATATTTAGAAAATATTTGATTCATATTAATAAATAAATCAAATATTTAATAATAATAATTTCATATTCATGTTTTTGTTTGGTTTTTCATTTGTATTGGAAACATTTAGAGAGTTCTTATTTAAAAAAACACTAGTTATATAATCCTTAATATTTTACCTCAATCTTTTGAAATGAAATTTGTTCTCATTAAATTTTGCTTAATAATATATGTTTATCATCACAATAAATTCTAAAATGCAAAAATATGTTAAAAATAATCATAAATTCTGTTCAAGTAAAGACAGGAACTATTAAAATGTTCATCAATTAACTGCCACAGACCAGTTCCACACAAGTAAAGATGAAAATCCATCTAGATATAGTTTATTCAATGTGGGGTATTAGTGAGAAAAGTCTGTTGAGAGTTATCACTTTTGCGTTAATTATCACTTTTGCGCTGATTTTTATGCTTAACTGGCGCCTTAAACAGGATTTGCAGGAATATTAAATGGGAAAAAGAGCTACTTCAAAATCAAGATTTGAATTTCAGATAGACTGATGAAAACTTTTCATTAATGAATAATTTTATTCTGAGGAATATGCTTATAAAAATAAATCCCGAGCAAACTTTCCCACTAAATTACATTTACTTTTATATTTGATCTTTTTTAAAATTACAGAGCTTTCGGAATAAAAAAAAATATTTTAAAATATGAAAGCTTCTCACAGAAACTTAAAAAAATTTTTTTAAAATAAATCTAACCCTATTATTATTTTCTAAATGGCGCATGACGTTTTGATATGAACACTTCTCCGAACTTTAATATTGGGAATTTATTTTTAGCTCCAATCTCTTGGATCAAACAGTAGAGTATTGAAGAAACCGAAGCTTGGGATAATAATTGTTCTTTTTATTTTTTATAAAAATTGGGAGGAAACAATTACAATTTCTGAGGGTGGTCTTTTTGCTTCATTTAGTTCTTTGAAATAAAAACTTGCTTCACAGATCCTCGATAATTTTCAGAATTATAGTTATTTCATAAGATTTGTTTGACTGCGTTTTGTCCCTATAAAACTGGTTTGGTCCTTGTTTGGCGACTTGTGGGCGGATATAATCCGCCATCCGGGGAAAGATTCAATGAAAGAAAACCGTTGCTTGAAAATATGGAATGATCTTACGTACTCATTAAATAAAAAATTTCATTTTAAAAATGCAGTAGCGTTAAAGTCTATAATTTTGTTGGTCTATTAACCGAGTGCTCAGATTTTTTTTCCTCACATTTATTTCAGTCAGAGGAAATTTAATTTTCTTCCAGAGCTTTTTAAGAACGGCTTTTTCAACTGGAATTTTGTGAGAATTTATAAACATCTAAAAAAATCCTATATATATATATATATATATATATATATATATATATATATATATATATATATATATATATATATATATATATATATATATATATATATATAAATTTTCTGTGATACCCTGCCTTCATAAACTAAATATCGTTTATGTGACAAGAAAGCAGTTGATTAATAATGATTATTTTTGTGAATGATTATTTTATTATTATTTTTTTGATAATTTTTTATGAAATACTGTATTTCTTAAAGTTTAATTTTGACAGACAGACTTCTAAATGTGTGTCTTATTATTAATAAGTCTTATTACTAAATGTGTGTCTTATTATTAATTGGAGTCAATTTTCCTAATCTCTGCATTATAGATATTATTAAATTTAAGAGCACTTTAAGTCAAAGAATGCTCTCCATTGCTAGACATTTTCTTATGATCAATCATCATAGATAGAAATCGAAGTGTATATCTTACCGCTAGTATTGAAATCAGTTTCTCTAATCTCTAAACTATAGACAATCCCATTCGTTGATTGGAAAAAAGTACTTTAAGTCAAATAATGTTCTCCATTGCTTTTCAATTTTTTAAATATAATCATAATAGATAGACTTCTACGTGTATACTTTTATTTATTAAAGTTTTTTTCTTCTTCTCAAATCTCCAAATTATAGACAGCTAATGAAGTATTTATTTTATGAAATACTGTAATTCTTAAAGTTTAATCCTGACACATAGACTTCTAATTATATATATTATTATTAATTTATTGAAGTCAATTTCTCTAATCTTTGTATTATAGGCTTTTTCATTCATTCGTTGTTTGGTAAAGAAAACTTAAAGTCAAAGAATATTGTCCACAACTACTCACTATTATCTTCAGAGCGCAAAATAAAGAATGGAACAACCTAAATAACTTTTGATTTTATGATCAGATTTTCATGTTCTAGCACTCTATCTTAATGTTTAGAGGGGGGCAACCTTAATCGGCTAATGAATAAGCACAGGCAATATGCTAAGTTAAATAAATCAGACACATAAACATACTTTCTCTTAATAAACATACATTTTATTACGACGGTTTTTCGATAGACCGAATAGTTTCTGAGAAAAGGAATTCCGGACAAGTCATATTTTATCTCAGGAACTATTCGACCGATTTTTCTCAAATTTTGTATTTTGTCATGTAAAAATACATTCTTTAAAATTATGTAAAAAATTGTATGCCATACAATTAAAATGTTTTTCAATTATTATAAAATAAATTAGTAGGTTTATTCAGAGAAAGTAAGTTTTTGTGTCTGATTTAGAAACTTAAAATATCGTCTGAACTAATTAATTAACATATTTGAGGTCATCCTTTCGAATCTTTAAGATTGAGTCCTAGAATGTGAAGATTCGATCATTAGATCAAAAGTTATTCAGGGTAGACCGTTTTTTTTTTACACTCTGTACAATCATCATAGATAGATATCGAAATGTATATTTTGCTACTAATATATTGAAGTCGGTTTCTCTAATCTCTGAATTGTAGAAAATCTCATTCGTTGTTTGGTAACGAGCACTTAAAGTTCTCCATTGCTTTTTAACTATGCACTTTACCAATAATATATTAAAATTTATTTCTCTAATCTCTGAATTATAGACTGTTGATTAAATATTTATTTTATGAAATACTATAGTTCTTAAAGTTTAATTCTGATAGAGAGATTTCTAAACGTACATTACGCAAAAAGAAAAAAAAAGAAAAAAAAAGTGAAGCACCTGAATTACTTTTAATTTAATGATGAAAGCTTCATGTTCTAGGAATCAATCTTAATGGTTCGAGGGACTGATTTCAAAAATGCAAATTAACAAGGGCCGGACGATATTTCAAGTCCCGAAATCAGACACAAAAACGTACTTTCTCCAAATAAACATACCTTTTTTTGACGGGTTTGGATTTCTTTCCCCTGAAAAATAGGGGATAGGCCGTAATCTGGGAAATACGGTCCCAATAGTTTGGTCAGAAGAGTGGTTCAAAGTTTGAATTCCTTAATGCCAATTTTACTTTTTGAATATTTCGCCATATCTCGAAAATTTTTTAAGCAAATTGAAAATTTTTTGGACGCAATTATAAAATTCGTTTATCCAAATATAATTCTCAGCAAAAACAACTTTAAAAAAAATATTTATTTATTTTTTTTTAAAGAAAAACCGAAGCAATTTTAAATTGTAAGGAATAATTTTTTTTCATCATTTTGAAGAATGTAATTTTTCTTATCAAAACACAAAATCTGAACGAAATCGGACAAATAGTCCCTGAGAAAGGAAATTTTAAAAATACGACTTTTTTAAAAACTCACAGGAACTATTTTAACAATTTTATTTAAACTTTGTATTTTTCCATATAAAATTACATTCCTTAAAATGATGTAAAAATTTTATACTTCACAATTCTAACATTTTTTCGCTTCTTATTAAATAAAATAATAAAAAATAACAAATATTCACTAAAAGTTCATTTCTGAGTGGAATTATCTTAATTTATAATTGTGGGCAAAAAGATTTTTAAATTCGCTTAAAAAGTTCGCCAGATATGGTGAAATGTGTAAAAAGTAAAATTGTCATTAGGGGATCCAAACCGATTGGGACAATATTTCCTAGATTGTGGCTATCCCCTATATTTGGGGGATCATAAATCCGAATCTGGCGGAAAAAAATTTATATTTATTCAAAGAAAGTATGGTTTTGTGTGTGATTTTGTAACGTAAAATATCGCCAATACTAACTAATTAACATATTTGAAATCAGTCCCATAAGACTGAGTACTAGAATAAGGATATCTGATTATTAGATCAAAAGTTATTCAGGGTGGTCCATTTACTTTTATGCACACTGTATATCTTATTACTAGTATATTGAAGTCAATTTCTTTAAACTCTAAATTATAGGCATTCTCATTCGTTGTTTAATATGAGAGCACTATAAGTCAAAGAATGTTCTTTATTTCTAGTCAATTTTTTTTAATGTACAATCATGATAGATGAACATCGGAGTGAATATCTTACCATTAATAGATTGAAGTCGGTTTCTCTAATCTCTGAATTATAGACATTTCTATTCGTTGTTTACTAAAGAGCACTTAAAGTCGAAGAATGTTCTCCATTATAAATTTACATACAATTATCTTCTAGTAAGTAATTTTAGAGTATCGTGAGAATTTGAATAGTCTGTTTTTAATCGTATCTGAATTGTATTTCTAGCCCAAGGCACCTTCAAATTTGAATTAAAGCTCTAATAACTTTACAATTTATATCGGCAATTAGAGAAAATTCGGGTCATAATTAGTTCCTTTTGTAATTGACGCTATAAATTCGAAGATTTAACCACTCGTTCTTATTATTTCCTTCACTCGAACACTATTCGTTTCCAAATTATTCAAGAAAGAGTGTAGCGTTCGTAAAATTTTTCTTTTTCTGTTCGTAAACTTCTTCGTCCCTGTAGTAATTTAACGCGGCAAACAAATAAATTTTGTACGGATTACTCGGTTTAATTACGAGTCACTGAGTGTGGGTTTCTGGTATAAAAAATATCACATTTCAGTAACTTTTGAATTAACTTGGCGTAAAAGCGTTTCTATTGGATTACGTTTGCCATGGTATGTTTCTGTTTTTGACTTTATTCCCCAAGGCATTGTTGTTATTGAAGTTTATATTTATTAAAGCTATTAGTTTTTATTCATTTTTAATTTTTCACCTCAGATAATTTCTTCATAAAGTAACTGCCGTTTTTGACAATTTGACTTGAATGTGAAATATGCAGCTCATTTTAAAGTCTGGTGATTGTTTTATTATTATTGTATTTTAATCAAAGATGATAATTTGCTCAGGGAAAAGCAATTATTATTTTGAACGCATGAATCATTTTATAATAATTTCCCATTTTTCTATTACACAATTTCTTACACTGTAACAATAATATGGAAGCTAATTAAAATTAATTTATTTATAATTTCCCAAGTGTTTCGTTAGAATTTATAAACTTATATTTTCATGAAAAATATTTCAATTCGTGGGATTGATCTGAACGGAACAATTAAATTTTTAAAGTTATTTATGAATTTATACAACAGGAGTAAATTTAAATATATACATAGAGGGTTACAAGTTTATACCAAATATTAAATAAACTTCTGTAAAAACTTTGCTCAATGCTAAAATATGTATGTTTTTTTTTAAAATTAAATGAGAAAAGGGAAAATTTTTAAAATTATAAATATATAATTTCTATTGTGGTTTTCTATATTATGGAATATCTGCTTTTTATTTTTATGTAATTAATTAGACTTCTGAGATCTCAACCTCTGTCTGATTTTTAATCTCCACAACAAGATAAAAGCCTAATTTTACATTCGATTGGTTTGTTCTCAAATGGTCAAAAGGTTAGGGGAGGAGCATAATACCAGATTCATACTTCAAACTCTGACAACAATTGTAAATTCTATTCACAATTACATTTCTAGAGTAAATTTATAATTTTTTGTAATGTCAATAATTATCATAAATTATTGCAAAAGGTGTCTATAAATACCTACAATATATTTTTCTACAACCAAAAGAACCAATTTAGGACTGAGCCAATGAAACATAAAAAAAAAACTTTTGTTTTATATAGTGTCTAGAAATGGAATTAAGTGTATAAAGTTTAAATAAGTCAATTATTTGACATTATCCTTAAGAGGACACCATACCATGGGAGAAACCTTTTGTCGCAAATTCTCTTTCACCTATATTAATAATTTAAAATTTAAAGTATAGAAAAAGTGAGTTCAGACAAATCTAGAGTAAACCATGAAATTTCAAATATTGAAGAAAAAAAAATTCAAAATATAAAAAAAAAAAAAACAACCAATCAAATAATCAGAATATAACTTAGGATTACGCAATGGAGATATTCGCTTCAAATAATTTGCTAGCATTTTGATATTTTGGAATTTTTTTTTTTTTTTTTTAAATTGAAACTTAATGGTTTACTAGGTTTATCTGAACACACTTTTACTTTCTTTTAAGTTTTAAATTAGTAATAAAGAGGAAAGAGAATTTGCAACGAAAAGTTTTTCCCCTGATATGGCGTCCTTTTGATAAACGGCAGCACTAGATAAGGAAAACTTTACTGCATAAAATAGTTTTAGAAAAAGCAATTTAGTGTTTGGTTATATGTCCAAATATAAAAATTAAAACTGCTCTATTTCTTGAACAGGAAATTGATTACAGTAAGTACTTTAAATTTGTCAATCTATCCTTTAAATATTTTTTCAGATATTTTAAAGTAATTTTCATAAGTTTTTACTGTATATTTTTGTAAAAAATTGCTATTTTCTTGCATATGAAACAGATACTAGTCCAAATAACATAACAATCCCATCACCGACAGTTTTTTCCATAAATTTATAGTTTAAGACAACGTGATGTTCTAAAATTCAATGAAAAAATTATTAAAAAGCTAATTTTTCAATTGAGAAATGTTTTGCGTAACATAGTGAGCTTAATATAGGTATAAATAGAATTCAGAATTACCTGCAATTAGCATAATTTTCTCCACCTTCCTTAAAAATGCCCCTTAGTGTAAAATGACACAGCAAAAATTTTAAGAGCTTAGGAGAAAATATATATTAAATAATAATAATAATTATATATATATATATATATATATATATATATATTATGTAAATTTATAAAACCAATTTTAAAATGTATAGTAAGATCTAATAACTGTTTGCAAATTAATTTTCTCATTGAAACAACAACGAAAAAAATTCAGGCTTAAATTGCGATGATAAATCCCGGTACTCATGATAGTGGATTTTTTTTACCGTAAAATCCATTTTAGTGGAACATGTTTCGTAACGAAAAATTTGATATACCGTAATATATACAGTAATAATTTACGTAAAATCACTAAATCGCACTAATCATCTAAATATAACTGCAAAATTTATGATAAAATGGATTTTAAGGAAGTGTTGGTTTTTTATACCGTAATTGGATTCGGAATTTTTTTGCAATGCACTTGATTTAAATACTTAACAGAATAAATTAATCCTAGATATTTACTGACTACCATATATAGTTTTTTTTAAACCTGATTCTTAATTTTTATGTAAGAATATTATTCAAATTAACAATATTTTTAAAATAAGTGAAAAATAAAAAATTTGCTAAAAGATGGGAAATAAAGAAAAAAAATAACAGTGCATTTTTTTTTCAAAAATTAAAAGCAACAATTAAACAATTATATGTAGATAGAAAATTTGGATGGATAATTTAATAGAATTCGTTTCGAATTTTAGATTTTCAAAACTTACCCTTATCTAACGAATCTCTGTTTACTATATTTAACAATTTAACGATACGATATCATGTTTGTCTTAGATTAAAATGAAGGTAAAAATTTTTATTTGACGATTGATTAGCGAATTACATCAATCCAATATATATATATATATATATATATATATTAACGTTACATCTATTTTAGCGTGTCAATTACCTGCATTTGTTTTACATAGAGGTAGGAAAACGAAAACATCTTTCAATAACTCAAGCAACAACAACCCTGATGGGAATATTACTATTGACGTCTTCAACAAAACATCTATCTATTAGTGAATGTCAATCATATGTGATTATTTATGTCAGTATTGCGCTGTTTTTTAGGCTAAGAGTTGTATACAAATCTTCCTGTCAGTTGCTACGGATAGTCGCAGATCAAGCTATTGTCGTATGTTCTGAACCACCACATTCAAAGTGAGGTTTCTTACATAATAATAACATATAAGGCTTCCTGCATTTCAAGTGGATAGAAATCTCTCAACCCTTATCACCTCCCCAAGTCACGTGGGCTATCTACAAGGCTTGTGCCATTTCAAATGCAAAACGTTAAGATACATTACTGTTTGTAGTCAATACGTGTGCATACAATTTTTTTGTGGTATTTTAATTCAATATTAAATAAGACCCCTCACACACTTAATTGACAATCTTCGGTCTAATAATAATAACTTGCATGGTAATATATTTCACTTCCTTGGGTAGCAGCAAGTTTGCTAGATTGTTAGCTACAACTGAATCAATATTTTTAACACTGCATTAATTTAGCAAAGCAAAAAATTATTGATAACACTATCTCCCTTTAGCTTAGATAATATCTAGCCACAATCACATTATGTGGCTAAACACTGTCTTAGTTACTTTTTAGACATAATTTATTTTATTATTAGATACATTTTTGCTATAAAAGAAATACTGTTTCGCTTATATAAAAACAATTTCCTTAGTTTACGATTCCTTTAGCTGCGACTAATTATATCTAAACACACACAATCATATTATGTGGCTAAACACTGTCCTTGTTACTTTTAGACAAGTTTTATTTTATTATTAGATATATTTTTGCCATAAAAGAAATACTGTTTCACCCATACAAAAACAATTTCCTTAGTTTACTATTCCTTAAGCTGTGACTTAGCTTCAATTAACGGCGAAATCGTTTCTTATCACCCGACGAATTGATAAGGGACCATCCTCATTGTGGATGATAAAGGATTAGTTTACTTCTCTTATACCATCAATCATAGTGAATACCATTAGGTGGAGTTGTCATGATACCCTTGACGTAGGGCAACTGTGTTTTACCCTAACTTATCAATTGCTGGCGTCCAAGAGGGAATATTTTGACGTCTTTTTGTTGAAGCTGGGTAATTTAAATAGGTTCAGGAGAGCGCCATTAAAGAACAATTCAGATTTTCGAATTTTAAAGTGTTTGTTTCAGTTGCCATTAGAATGGGACTATGAATAATGAGATTTTTTGAAACATCGTTTGCAAGTTTAATGTATCTAGGTCTGGTCATATACGATATTTTAGAAAGGATATTAATTAGTCGTAATTTTTGTTGAAAGCTAAAAGAATATACAGTCGGACTTCTATATAACGAACTCCCGTTTTGCGAATTTCTCTATTTTGTGATTTTTTTCGAGGAACCCAGAACGTTTGGAAATTTCTTCATAAAATAACTTCCAAATTGCGAAGTGAATTTTCTATTTAACGAACTTTTCTTTACTTGATCCACTTTCCCTATTTCCCAAAATATTTCAGAACATTTTTAATTTGATAACGCATTTTAGGGGGGAAATGACCTTGAACTGTTTTTCCAAGCCACTTAACCTTCAGAGAAAACAGTAAATTCCCTTTCCCTCTTAGTTTGCATTCCAAACTAAAAACTCAGGCAAAATTAACAGAGTAATTAAACTTATCAGTAGTAATTAAACTTAAGACCGCATGTGATAAATTTTATACATACATTTAACTTTTTTTTTTAAGTTGAAAATATATGTAGCATGTACTGGATAATGCTCTAATCTTGCTTTCCATGCAGATTTCTTTTATGGTTAAGACTTATAAAATAAATGGTACATACTAGTTTAAAAGATAAAGTTGTATCAATTGCTATTTTAATTATGTCTAGTGTTTATGAATTTCAAACCTGTTTTGTTTTGTGTAAGTACTTCAAAAGGGGATTTTTTATTTAACGAATTTTCCATAAAACGAACTTATTATCGAGATTTAGCGACTTCATTAAATAGAGGTCTGACTATATTTACGGTAAGGAAAAAAATATTATCAAATTATCAGGAGAAGTAAAACAAAGTGATTCAAAGTAAACAGAATTGTAAAGTAAAAGTGGGAAAATTACATTTTAGTTTTACATGTTCTTTATGTATCTTTTGAATGTTAAGTAGGCAATTGTTCAAAGACAAAACGCTTAAGTTTATAACTGCTGTAGATTTCTCACAATTAAAATTTTGCTAGATAATTTTAATGCGTTGATAATGATAGAAGTTTGTACTTTTCTTAACTACATTTCTTTGACAAATTGCTTGGAAATACAATAGAATTATAGCTAGATTAATGAAAACTTACGATATTAAACTTTCCATTGATACACTCAGAATGATTGCATCAAGCACTTTAATTTCAACCATTAGATTACGTTGAGTTCATAGTAACTGATGCTACAGGGTACCCAGTATGACTTTGGATTTTATGGAGAAAAGATTTTGTAGACTTTCTAAAAATTTGATTCTGTTCTTAGGTGAGAAACGCGATAAAACTTTTTGAACTTTCCGATCTACTTTCAGAATTGCATGCAATCTTCTGAACCAAGTTCCCTACCAGCCTTCAACAAAGATTAGGAATTGTCTCTTTGCTGAGCCTCTTTGTTACATGAAGAGTTCACCATCAATGCTGCTGGCAATATAAGCTGAACTAATATAACAGTTCCTAGGCACTAATTTTCAAATTCACTATGTTTTTGCTTTGGAGATGATTTTGGTAAAATTAACAATAAAATATGGTTTTACAATATGCGGAAAATGCAAAATTTGGTAATTTTATCATACCATCTTAGAGTATTGCAACATTTCTACGGTTAAAATTACTTTTCAGTTTTGTATTTCTTACAAAATGTGGGGGAATGAGAAAGTCGAAATTTTGAGTTAACCGTTACTATATGCACGTCGAAGCACGTAATGAAATTCCAAATATTTAAATTCCGTATATTTAAATTTTTACTACCAGAATTTATTTTTTTTACGAGGAATTTCAATACTATGCAGTACGGTCATTTCATATGATAAGTTCAAATTCCGTATATTTAAATTTTCACTACCAGAATTTATTTTTTTTACGAGAAATGCCAATACGGTCATTTTATAAGAATAATTTTCTCCGTGTAGTTTTTTAAAAAGCTTTAAAAATTATTTAACATTTATTAACTTTAGATTTGGCGGTTTACAAACTAATGTCAGAAACAGGCACGGCATTTTGTGCATGTTCCCTTTAAAAAAAAGTTTTACTTTTCTAAAAGAACATTTTCCTGTCTTTTTACCAATAATATTGGTGTAAATTAAAGTTACTAAAGAAAATCAAAAATCATTTACTTCACGAGTTGACTTAAACCAAACCACTTTGGTAAATTTTAGGTTTAACCGGTAAGATCTAGGATTTACCGGACTTCGAGCTTTTGTAATAACATATACATTTAATTTGACCACATATGGTGAAATTAGCGGCAAAGTGGAGTTGCACTCAAAAGATAAAAAGATTGAAACCTAGTATCATAATTTTAATCCTATTAGTATCTATTTTAGAAACATAGAATCTATTGAAATCCATTTATTAAATCAAAAGTTAATATGAGTATTTTTATAATTATACTTAAAAAAGTTTTTCTAGCTTGTAATATTAGAGCATGTTGTTTTAATATAAAATAAGAACAAAATTTACCCTTTATTCTTACAAATTAGTTACTAAATTAATTAATTACTGATTTCTAGAAATATTTTAGTTTCTTACAATAAAGCTTGTATGCAATATTTCTTATTTTTTGATTTCATACATGTGTAAGATTGTTATTAGATCATAAAAATTTATCAAACCAATACCTTTATCTTCGATCAATGGTTGTTTAAAATATTTATAACTTTTTCATAATGTATATAAAATTACCATCTTTTAATAATAAATATTATTTCTTAAAACTAAAGAATAAACCAAAAGTTGTTTTTAGTATCAACCAGGCTGATTTCAGAATAAAGACTAACAAAAATACAAAACTGATTTTTCGTTTCAAATTTATTTAAAAGACATTTCCTGTGCAGCGTCTTTCATTGTTCTACTGCTCGTTGTTGAGATCATAAAAATCAATCCACTTATTAGATGTTGTCGCAGGCCATTAAGGCAAGGGGTGCGATTCTTCTTGTTTTCCAGGATGCCATCTGTGGCCAAGAATTCGTCTTTTGCCACACTCATATGTCGCACCCGTTTATAGGACGGACCCTTTCATTCAATCACAGATCGTAATAATGACCTGAACCAGGAAACGATCAATCTCCAATTCAGTACCCCCGGAGATATAGTTTGATATGGGGAAATGGAGGACTTTGTCTCTCGACAGATTTCACGTGCACTAGCCACCATTTACTACACGGGGAGTCTTCAACCGGCTGGATTCGAACTTTCGTTCTCATGCACAAGAGTAAACCCTGCCAACCAAGTGATCTCGGCCTCAATAATTAGTTAAAATAAAATTGTAATTTTTTTGCAAACCTTTCATAAATTAAATACTTTACCACATTTAAAGAATGCATGCTGTAATAAGAGCCAAATGATAAAGATAATACTCACCCTTAATAGCCGCACATTAAAGGCTGATTTCAGAAAATATCCTTGTTTCTTAAATTCACCTTACACGAAAACTTCGATGTCCCGTTTTTTTATTTTTCGATTTCAGATGTGAACATGGTAGTAGATTATTTTCTAAATTTATTCGATTCGTTTAGTTCCAGAAGATTTTTCGAATCCAGTTAGGGGATCGAAAGGCGATTACATGAAAAGACACTTTTACTTAATCTTTGGTCTAGGTTGTAGGGACTATTCCTATAATGGGAGTCCATCTACCTGTGGTCATTCGCGTTGAAAAGCTTTTAAGAAAATTTCTACACAACTTCTCATTCGATCTAAGAGATCGATCGATTCCTTGGACCCCCCCCCCCCCCTTTAAGATCGACGCAGTTCAACAATCAATGACTGAGCGGATCATTAGCTTTTGGTTCGAACAGAAGTCTTGTTTCCTATTCTCACAAGAGTTGCTCCAATGAGCCAAGAAAAAGAACTTTGAGAATTAACAGTTCTTTTAGAAAATTAGGCATTAAATGTTCAAGTTTATAATTCATCTCTCTTATAGAGAGTTCATTTACAAGTAAGTATAATGTAATATTATAGGTTTTTATTCTGTGTATAATAGAATTGGACTTGGGATTATTACTTTTGAATACATTGGAGTTATTGCTGAATATTTCTTATGTTTGCTTATATTTTTCTGTATCAGATTGCATGAAAACACCAATGTGAAAATTTAACATCGTTGGTTTTTATTTTTTACGCAGTTGAATAATGATTATTTGACACCCATTGGATTTGTTCTTATGCTTACTTATTTATTTCTGTATCGGATTATAAGGAAACAAGAGTCCAAACTTCTTACATGATTTGACTTGCTTATGGAATATTAATTTATAATAATTTTTTTATTTTTAAACTTCGTTTAGTCAATGAGCTTTTAACACTTAGTGCTAATCTTGCGTACATTTTAAGATAAAATTTTTTTTAAATTTATCTATTGCATTTCTGCTTTGAATTACAGGGGTTCATCAAATATTTTAGAGTGTAGGTTCATATTACTTATACAGTTGAACAATGATTATTTGACACCTACGCCATTAATTATTTCCTAAAGTTGCTTATCTTTTTCTGCTTTTGATTGACAGGGAAACACTAACGTGAAAATTTTATATCATTGGTTTTTATTTTTCACATGGAAGAATAAATTTTGTTCCAATGGATTTATTGCTTATTATTTCTTTGCTTGCTTATCTATTTCTATATCAGATTGCAAGGAAAAACAGCATGAAAATTTTCTATCATAGGTTTTTATTATTTACATAGTAGTACAATGATTATTTCACACCATTGGATTGATTGTTGTTTTTCATTTAAGTTTGCTCAGTTATTTCTGAACCAGATTATAGGGAAACATTGACATGAAAATTTTATTTTTTAAGTTTTTATTGTTTACATGGTAGAAAATGATTTTTTTAAAAAACCCATCGGATTAATTTATTATTTCGTAAGTTTACTCAATTGTTTACGCAGTAGAGTAATGATTTTTTGGCTCCTATTGGTATAATTTATTATTTTTAAGTTTGCTTATTAATTGCTGTATCAGATAACAGGAGAAAAACATCATGAAAATTTTATATCATAGGTTTTTATTGTTTACATATGAGTACAATGATTATTTCACACCATTGGATTGGTTGCTTTTCATTTAAGTTTGCTCAGTTATTTCTGTACCAGATTATAGGGAAACACCGACGTGAAAATTTTATTTCTTAAGTTTTTATTGTTTACATAGTAGAACAATGTTTTTTTTTAAAAAACCCACTGGATTAATTTATTATTCGTAAGTTTACTCCATTATTGGTATAACGGATTTTTATTGTTTACATAGTAGAATAATGGGTTTTGGCACCCATTGGTATATTTTATTATTTCTTAAGTTTGCTTATTTATTTCTGTATTAAATTACAGGTAAAATTCCTCATGAAAATTTTATATCATAGGTTTTTATTGTTTATATAGTAGAACTATGATTATTTGTAACTCATGGATTTAATTGTTTATTACTTCTTAAATTTGTCCACACTTTTTTTTATCTGATTACAGGAAAAATTTATATCATAAGTTTTTTTTATAGAGTAGAACAATGATTTCTTTGATACCCATTGGAGAAATGTATTATTTCTTAAGTTTGCATATTTATTTATACATCGGATTACGGATCAATACCAACATGAGAGCTTCAGAACATAAGTTTTTATTATTATTTTCTGAATGTTACTTTATTAAACTATTGTTGAAAAGATTTAAAATAAATTAATATAATCCTGTATCCAAAATACCGCAATACACACATCACTTTAAAA
This sequence comes from Parasteatoda lunata, assembly GCA_949128135.1. Taxonomy (NCBI): domain Eukaryota; kingdom Metazoa; phylum Arthropoda; class Arachnida; order Araneae; family Theridiidae; genus Parasteatoda; species Parasteatoda lunata. The sequence goes on along the minus strand of OX421981.1, from coordinate 20,733,451 downwards.
TAACAAAGGTAAAATTGCTTCAGACTTTTGCTTTCCCCTTCTTTATTCAAAAACATAAATCCACGAGGTTGTACGATTGAAGGGTTGCTTTTTAAATCTACCTCGAGATTTACAAATCCCGTTTCCTGTTTCATATGATTTATAAATGTTATATTTTATGATATGATTTTAAGATGATTTATATTTTAAATGCGATTATATTATCATATAGCGATCCCCATATTAAGAGTGGTATTCATATTTTTACGAATTATACGTGGAAAATCATAGTTAAGGCATTTACAATTCACTTATTCACTAATTCGTATTCATGCGTTGCATATCGTATTCGCATTCATGTGTTTTTTTTTTTAATTCTGAATAAAGTAAAATAATGAACAGCTTTCTCATACATTATTGGCTGAAAAACAGAGATGAAGGCGGATACTCCGATGTCGGATAACTGGAGTTTTACTAAAATAAGCAAGACTAAAAGCACACCTATTTATCCGAGATACATATTCTAAACATGTTTAAAGAGCATGTAGAAAACCATTAATTTTTATAATTAATAGATAATATGCAGTGTTTAAGAATTTCTATTTTGATTATCGAAATTTTCATAGATAAATCAATAATGTAATTCAAAATCTTTTCAATAATGTACACCGAAAGAAAATAATGGTCATATTAACCATAATATGGTAACATTTTCCGTTGTCCTGGCTCCATGAGAACGCCAAAGAACTTTGGCAAAAAAAATGGTAAAATTGACAATAAAATTTGATTTTATAACATGTGATATAAGTTGGTAAATGTGGTAAAATTTGCTAATTTTATAAGAGAATGACATAACCATTAGTTCTATTAAATTTACTTTTAAGTTTTGTATGTTTTATTAAATGTTTGGTAATAAGAACTCTAATTTTTAAAACTAGAATTTCTGGTAAATCATTATTATATGAACGGAAAAATTATCAAATTAATGGTTTCATTATCGTTTATTTTGGTTTTATTAACCGGAATTATGAATTTTTTACTAGAAATGTCCTTACTATACAGTACTGTAATTTTAAAGTAATTTGTATCTTCTTGTACAGAGTAAAGAATAGATAATTTTTTACAACTTAAATTTTTTAATGAAACAAATAGTTAATTGAAATCCATTTATCTGAGAACGTGAACGTTTTTTTTTTTTTTTTGTTGTTCATTTATTCATTCAGTATGAAAATAAACAGACGAGAAAATAATATTAAAAAAATAAAACAATTTGGAGAAGTAATAAAATTTTTTCATGAATTGATTTTAAAAAAATAACATCAAAATTGAGTTACATTAATTTGAGTTTTATAAATGATTTTTTTAAAGTGCAATATTTGAAGAAAGTTCCAAACACGCTTTCAGATTAATTAGTTAGGAATTCTACTATAAAAATTTATAAATACATTAATTTATAGATGTAATATAAATGAAATTTCAGATCAAAAGGGCAATTATTTTGTACTATTTAGCTAACTCAAATAGCCAAAAAAAATTAATTATTACAAAGCAAACGAATAGTATGATACGAGCATTTTCTAAAATGAATTGATGATACCTAAAGGAACGATATACTGTGGGACAATTGTCCATAATTGTCATATACATGTGCATTTAGTAATTATAATATACTGGGAAATTTAAATTATACATAAACAGTTTCAACATCTGAATTAAATGCCTTTGAAAGTACTCTTTTCCTAAATCTAATCATTTAAGACAGATGGAATGTTGAAGTTTGTTAATGATAAAAACAACTATTTGCAAGGGAATTAACTAATTAACTATCATAATAGGGATCAGTCCATCGAAACATTAAGATTGAATACTCTAGTATGTGAAAATCCGATTATTCTATAAAAAGTTATTCAGAATGTTCCATTTTATAATTTCTGTTAAGTTCAAAAAAAATTTTTTTTTAAATTTTTTTAATTTTAGAAATGCAAAAAAGTGACATATAGTTAACTTCGTTGCGTAAAATTTTAATTTCAATAAAAAATGTAAAATGCATCAAAAAATATTTTACTTCTTTAAATATTTAAAGTAAGAATAATATAATAAATTGATTCATTGTAGAAAACCAACAAATGAAACAAATATTTTTTATTAAAAAATGCAGATATCATTTTTTTCAAAATGAAGATTTAAGATGGAGGAATGAGAAAATGAGAACGAATTAATTAATTTTTTAGGTGTTGACTATAAAATGGTGAAATACAAAATTTACAGACATTTACATTTTCTTAAAAAAAGCAATATCTTACTTTTTCTATTTTTTTTCAAATGAAAAAGAATAAGATAAATATTCGCTATTTTTGGTTTTAAATATGCGAAAAAAGTTGCAAAGATTTACTTGCGAAATTTCTTACCTCTTACTAAAAGAAAAAGCTTAAGAAAATACATTGCTTGAAATTTTTTTCAAACAATTTATCGTAATAAACTAATAAAATAAACATATTGCATAGGTTTCAACATAAAACAAACCCATGCAGTTTTTAGTTGATTCTTGTATACATTATTAAATGTACTGATGCATAAATTTTTTAAAAATCTTTTTGAGTTGGCATAAAATTATTTAAATGCAATGAAAAAGTAGAAACATAAGTGTAAAATCAGAAACATAAGTGTATAGAGCACAAAATAAATAATTGAATTACTTTTGATCGAATGATCGGATTTTCACGCATTAAAATTTGATATCTTGTTATCTTGATGAAACTCAATCTTGATGACTTGAGGTCGAAATTTTAATTACTCTAATTAATAATTGGAGACGATAATTTAAGTTGTGAAATCAGACTCAAAGATAAAGTTCTCTTAATAAATAAACTTTATTTTAGCGGATTTCAATTTTTACCCGTTAAAAAAAGGCTACCACAACCTGGAAAATATGGTTTCTTTAATAGTAAGGAGAGCAATCAAGAGTTTGGATTTCTCAATGTTAATTACAGTACATTATTAGCACCTTATTAGTAACTTTTTTTACTATTTAATAATAGTCGAAAAACTTTTTAATTGTTAAGCATACAAAGTTTTACATTATTTTAAAGTCAATTTTTTTAATTGATAAAATGCAAAATCTGGACGAAATTGGTCGAAGAGTTTTCGAAAAATACAAATTTCTTAATATATACGACTTTGAAAATTTACTACTCGTATATGTAATAAAAAAAACAAAAACCTACATACATTATAACAAAATAGACACGCAATAAAGATAAAAACACAAAAAGATAAACAACATAATAAAAGAAATAACATAATAAAGTAAACACCATGAAAATACCACATAAACAAATTAATTGCGCAATGAAACAAATTCAGAGAAGAATTTGTAATGTTTGAAAAAAAAAACTGAAACTAAAATATAAGAAAACACACCTTTAGTGGTGTATTGTTCATTAAAAATATTAATAATCCATTAATGTACTGAACGTATTATCACCTTCCCTCTTTCAAACGTAAAATATATTTTAAGTAAACAGAATAAGTGCTAAAATTCGCTAGCAGTTCGTTTTTTTTTAAAGAAAAACACAAATTGTTTGATTGGAAAATAAATAAAGGCTTGACTTACACCATAGCTCTCAATACATCAAATCAAAGATTATTGTACTTTAAATAAAATTATAGTACGCGTTTATGAATTATTGTTTATAGGAGGATGATTTTTCACCGTATACGCCGAATTTTTCGGTTGAGCTATCATCTATTAATAAATGATAGTTGAAACTCGGAATTATTTTGAAATGTTTCAACGCTCGAAATACGGCAAATTCAAAGAAATGAAGCAAATTACTAGCTGCACAAAGAATTGGTTGATTTCTTCACCATTGAAGAAAAACTTCTTTGTTTGTACTAAGAAGAATATAATGGATATTAAGATATTTCAATTCTCCTGTAATTGTAAGTATTTTGTTTTGATGTTACAAGGGATTTGTTTTGATGTTATGAGGAAATTTCGGTTACAATTTGTAGAGTTTAAAATTTTTTGTTTTTATCCCTCAAAAAGTTCAGTTATGCTTTGTTTTGTTTTGAGGAAATAAAACAATTTTAATTTACTAACGTACGTTATATTTTTTATTTAAAGAATAAACAAATAACAGAATGTTTTTCATACTACACACTTGTTTACAGACTTTTAAAACAGTTGTAAAATCAATCACTAATAACATTTTAAATGGATAACAAAATAGCATTTTAAATTTCCCCTGTTTTAAAAAGATAAAAGAGAGTTATTAGTTCCGAAGTTCCGAATTAATATTCCGAATAATTAATACAAACATATGCTCGAATTTAATATGTGATTTTTAACAAAATTGGTAATAAAACTCTCTGAAGAGTGCATTATTTTCAAATTTGTTTATAGTTTAGAAGCTAAGGTTAGCTTATTAGATGAAGAAAATACTTATATAAAGAACCTCAAATTAAACTTTTGTATTTTGTGCTATATTGTGAACAAGAATAATTGAGCATCTGACATTCCAAACTTACTGCAAAATTGGCGAAAGTAATTCATAATGGAATGAATGCATCTGATCTTGGTGTAAGCTTTCTCATTTATTGGAGTTTAGATGTTTAGACTTTTAGTTTAGATCTTTTAAAGTGTGTATGAACTCTAGATTTGGTATTAAACATAAAATAACCCAAAAGTGTTAGATCATTCTAACAAAAATTTTGATAAGTATTACATTTCAGTTGTTACAGTGTTTCAGAAAAAGTATGAAACGAATTTTTATTAACAGTTCTAGAAAATTTCTTTTTTACATCATCTATAGAATATAATATTTCTATAAAAGAAAACAACTATGCTAAAATTTACAATATATTATATTCAAATAGATTAAATGTCTGACGCCCGGTGGCTGAGCGGTAGCGCTTCACGCCGTCGTGCCACAGGTCCCTGGTTCGATCCTCGGGCCGGGCAAGGTTGACTCAGCCTTTCATCCCTTCAGTGGGTCGATAAATGAGTACCAAGCATGCTTGGGAACTGAACACTAGGAGTTCCACGTTCGGCTGACCACCTGACCGGAATATCTGCTCCTGCACCCCACAGTCAAAGGTCAAGAAAACTGAAATGGGTACAGTAGGCCTTGGCCCTCTATGGGCTGTCGCGCCGCTGAGTTTAGTTTAGTTAAGTTTTAGATTAAATGTCTAAAAACCTTAATTCTACACAGTATTAACTTCAGTGTACTCCAGTATGAAGGTGATGCTTTCGTCCAGCTTTAAAACTTTTATGTTATTATAATGGTTTTATATTTGTTATTTATTTGTGAGTTATGCACTGTAAAAATTATGGCATATCATCAATCCTCATTTGTTGTTTAAGAACTCTAAAAATTATGTGAATAATTACTTTAAGTTAATACCAAATTGAGCTTTCTTACATACTTCAAAGAGTGTAGTTAAATCTCAACACTAATCATAGATAAAGCTTATACCAATTTGCAGCTCGTAACAAAATTCCATAAACTTGGCAAATAATTAGTGTATATTTAAATTATTTAACTAAATTCTTAAGTGAATAGTGGGAGAAATGTATAATAAATGCTTTTGGACATGCTTCTGTGTCTAATTAGGAGTTTAATGGCGAATAATTGTGCAATTTCAAGATAGTGACAATATAGCGGCCAATATGTCGCTTTGTTTACAGGAAGTGTACTGGTAAAATATGAATTCTTTATGTTGGACTTAATTGGTAAACTGGTCATAATTTATTTAATACCATATAAGCTTCATTTCTCTTTACTGATTGATAAAGAATATCGATTATGCTCGATTATTTGCAGAGTTATTTCAAACTTCTTCTCGGAGTGATTTATCAAACTAGTCAGTTAAACTGTTTAAAATGCAAACGTGTTTTTAGTTGTATAATAATGATATTTATGTTCGCATGAAATTTACATAAATCTATTAAAAACAGTTTTACAATATTTAACTTCTGTTTTCTTCGGTTTTATTTGAATTCTTATTAATATTCTGTCTGTGCTGCTGCGCATGTTTGATTAACAAATTAAATTTATTTAAAAAAATTTCGTATTTATTCATTCTAAATTTTATAATTCTTGCTTTAGATTCTATTGTTAAAGTAACTTTATTGATTCTTATGTGTTTCGTATCTTACTGTAACTATAAATTTTAGTGTAACTTAATAACGAACGTGATAGAGGCTACTTTATATCAGGTAGCAAAAAAGAACTTAACCTAATTGTTTCATTACACCAAGAATTAACCTAAGTACTTGGTGAAGAAGAACACCAAATTGGTGTAATATAGTTTCCACTATTTTTGGTTTTCAGATATACAAAAAGTTAACATAGTGTAGCGGTTTTTCCCATTATTTTCATCAGTATCAAGTTTTACTTTTTCTTCATAGTGTATTTTTAGCTTTTACAAAAAATCTCTAATTTTTCTCATATTATTATCATTTAAAAAAGGATTAAGAAATATTCAGTCTATTTAATACCATATAAGTTTCATTCCTCTTGACTTGGTGAAGTGGAACACCACATTGGTGTAAAGTAGTTTTCACTATTTTTGGTTTTCAGATATACAAAAAGTTAACATAGTGTAGCGGTTTTTCCCATTATTTTCATCAGTATCAAGTTTTACTTTTTCTTCATAGTGTATTTTTAGCTTTTACAAAAAATCTCTAATTTTTCTCATATTATTATCATTTAAAAAAGGATTAAGAAATATTCAGTCTATTTAATACCATATAAGTTTCATTCCTCTTGACTTGGTGAAGTGGAACACCACATTGGTGTAAAGTAGTTTTCACTATTTTTGGTTTTCAGATATACAAAAAGTTAACATAGTGTAGCGGTTTTTCCCATTATTTTCATCAGTATCAAGTTTTACTTTTTCTTCATAGTGTATTTTTAGCTTTTACAAAAAATCTCTAATTTTTCTCATATTATTATCATTTAAAAAAGGATTAAGAAATATTCAGTCTATTTAATACCATATAAGTTTCATTCCTCTTGACTTGGTGAAGTGGAACACCACATTGGTGTAAAGTAGTTTTCACTATTTTTGGTTTTCAGATATACAAAAAGTTAACATAGTGTAGCGGTTTTTCCCATTATTTTCATCAGTATCAAGTTTTACTTTTTCTTCATAGTGTATTTTTAGCTTTTACAAAAAATCTCTAATTTTTCTCATATTATTATCATTTAAAAAAGGATTAAGAAATATTCAGTCTATTTAATACCATATAAGTTTCATTCCTCTTGACTTGGTGAAGTGGAACACCACATTGGTGTAAAGTAGTTTTCACTATTTTTGGTTTTCAGATATACAAAAAGTTAACATAGTGTAGCGGTTTTTCCCATTATTTTCATCAGTATCAAGTTTTACTTTTTCTTCATAGTGTATTTTTAGCTTTTACAAAAAATCTCTAATTTTTCTCATATTATTATCATTTAAAAAAGGATTAAGAAATATTCAGTCTATTTAATACCATATAAGTTTCATTCCTCTTGACTTGGTGAAGTGGAACACCACATTGGTGTAAAGTAGTTTTCACTATTTTTGGTTTTCAGATATACAAAAAGTTAACATAGTGTAGCGGTTTTTCCCATTATTTTCATCAGTATCAAGTTTTACTTTTTCTTCATAGTGTATTTTTAGCTTTTACAAAAAATCTCTAATTTTTCTCATATTATTATCATTTAAAAAAGGATTAAGAAATATTCAGTCTATTTAATACCATATAAGTTTCATTCCTCTTGACTTGGTGAAGTGGAACACCACATTGGTGTAAAGTAGTTTTCACTATTTTTGGTTTTCAGATATACAAAAAGTTAACATAGTGTAGCGGTTTTTCCCATTATTTTCATCAGTATCAAGTTTTACTTTTTCTTCATAGTGTATTTTTAGCTTTTACAAAAAATCTCTAATTTTTCTCATATTATTATCATTTAAAAAAGGATTAAGAAATATTCAGTCTATTTAATACCATATAAGTTTCATTCCTCTTGACTTGGTGAAGTGGAACACCACATTGGTGTAAAGTAGTTTTCACTATTTTTGGTTTTCAGATATACAAAAAGTTAACATAGTGTAGCGGTTTTTCCCATTATTTTCATCAGTATCAAGTTTTACTTTTTCTTCATAGTGTATTTTTAGCTTTTACAAAAAATCTCTAATTTTTCTCATATTATTATCATTTAAAAAAGGATTAAGAAATATTCAGTCTATTTAATACCATATAAGTTTCATTCCTCTTGACTTGGTGAAGTGGAACACCACATTGGTGTAAAGTAGTTTTCACTATTTTTGGTTTTCAGATATACAAAAAGTTAACATAGTGTAGCGGTTTTTCCCATTATTTTCATCAGTATCAAGTTTTACTTTTTCTTCATAGTGTATTTTTAGCTTTTACAAAAAATCTCTAATTTTTCTCATATTATTATCATTTAAAAAAGGATTAAGAAATATTCAGTCTATTTAATACCATATAAGTTTCATTCCTCTTGACTTGGTGAAGTGGAACACCACATTGGTGTAAAGTAGTTTTCACTATTTTTGGTTTTCAGATATACAAAAAGTTAACATAGTGTAGCGGTTTTTCCCATTATTTTCATCAGTATCAAGTTTTACTTTTTCTTCATAGTGTATTTTTAGCTTTTACAAAAAATCTCTAATTTTTCTCATATTATTATCATTTAAAAAAGGATTAAGAAATATTCAGTCTATTTAATACCATATAAGTTTCATTCCTCTTAACTGATTGATTAAAAAATATCGTTTATGGTCGATTATTTGCCAAGTAATTGCAATATTCTTCTCGGATTGATTTGACAAACTACTCATTAAACTGTTATAAAATGCATGTATGTTTATAACTCTATAATAAAGATATTTATGTTCTCGTAAGATTTACACAAAACTGTCAATAGTATCAATTAGTTTATAATATTTAGCTTCTATTTACTTCGGTTTCGTTCGAATTCATATTAATATTCTGTCTGTGCTGTGTGCATACTTGATTAACAAATTTATTTTGTTTTAAAAAATTTCGTATTTATGTATTCTAAATTTATATTTCTTGTTTTAAATTGCATTGTAAAAGCAATATTATTGATCTTTATGTGTTTCTTACTATTGAAATGTTACTAAATAACCAAGTAGCGCCACTTGCACCAAGTAGCTCAAAGGAACAACACCTAGTTGCTTCACTACGCCAAGAACTATCCTTGGTTTTTGGTGTTGTAGAAAACCATTGTGGTGTAAAGTGGTTGCCAGGTTTTGGTGTTCAGATACACAGAAAAGTTTTAAAATGTAGCGTTTTTTTTCTCATTATTTTCATCAGAACAAAGACCTAATTTTCCCTCGTAATCTTTGCTTTCACAAAATATCTCTAATTTTTCTAGTGTTATTATGATTTAAAATGGATTCAGAAATATCTAATTTCTGATGTTCAAACATACATAATAATCTAGCTACAAATTGAAATGACGTTGATAATTGAAAAATATTTTTCAATTAAAAATTATTTTAAAAGTTCATTTCATAAAATTGCTATTGCATGAAGAACGATATTATTTTTAAACTATTTCATAAATCGGAAAAGCTAATAACGAAATATTACAATAGCAGAAGAAAGTTTATTATATTTATCATATGTAACAAATGAATTCCTAACATTTATATTTCAAGCATTTAATGCCAGCTGAAACTAAATTTTTATTCTTGAAATCATTATGATACGGAAAATAATATAATTGCTGACAGTTTTGTACCTTTCATACACAGACGTCTCCGTTTCTGACATTTCTTCTTCATCAATTATCCTAAAATTGGCGAAACTCTAGAAAAATGTCCATGAGAATTTTGATGATTGCGCCTTGTTTTTGCTGAATGAGCATTATGTTCCAGAATTAGACAATTAGGTTATTGAATTTAATGACAAATTATGTCTTAGGGAATATTTCATAAGGTGAAATAATTTAATTTCATAAATGATATCTTTACCGTAGTGAGTTTGAAAAGGAAGCAAATATTTGAGATCGAGAATTAGCAAGCTATTATGACTTCCTCTATTAATCATTTTCTTTCAAAATCTGTTGAATTTTTGATAGATTAAAAATCATAAACCTTTAAAACCCGATGTTGCTATTATCTTTCTGCGTTTAAAATTCACATATTAGTCATTTACTTATGATTTCAAAAATATATAATTCGTTAGATTTATGTTTCCCAAATAGTCTTTTTCAAGGTTTAAAATACATCTTTTTATTTCTCATTTAAACGAAAACATAACTTGTTATTTCATTCATTTTTGGCACCCATATATACACACCAAAAACAAGTTTATTGCTAGACTAGTTTCAGATTCCGGACTGCAAATTTAACTGTCGGTCATAAAACCTAATTTAAGATTATAACCTAATACACCTAATTAGATAAAAATAATTCATACTTGTTACTTATTGGTTAATACTCTCTAAAATGCTTTATAGACATTATTTATTAAATTGGGAATTCCGTCGAAAGATGGTTGATCAAATAGTGTTCCATAATCGAAAAATATTGCAACCGCTGCTTTAGAGAACAAACTTTATGTAAATTTAAAAATAAAATAATGTTTCACCTTAACTAAAGTTGTACTTTCATCTGAAATAAATTTAATTTAAATTACTCTCATACTTTATAACGCAAACATTTAATGACTAGATAGTTAATAATGATTACATACTATTAATTACACAACACATATTTATAGGGGAAAGTGGGGTCAGGCAAGGTTATTAAGATTCGAAGACCTGTTGGTGCAAATTTGTTTGTCCTAGAAACAGTCATATTTAACCAATATATTTATTGTTTAGTTGTATACAATATATCATTGCTGAAAAGTCATACATGTCCTACTTATTTTATAAATGACTTCTTTCTAGAAAAATTAAATCACTCTGTCTTATGCATGCAATTTACATTTGATATACAGTTATCTTCTTCCTCTGATGCACTGCAGCTTTCATGGGCCAAGCAAAGAATCACATTAAGGGGAAAGGGCTAAAACCGGGTAGTACCTGGTCTAAGCAAAGCCTGGTCTTATCCTAGTTGTTTTTAAGGCATGAATCTTTAGTAAGCGTATAATAAGCTGGACTAAAAATAAATTTTGTAACTGTAATGACCACTAAAAAAGGCTAGTTTAAAAAAAAAAAAATTTAGATGGAAAAAAAGTTTTGACAAAATTACTTTACTGTATGGTATTGACATTTATGGTAAAAAAGCCACAATTCTGGTAAATAAAAACGAAATACGGAATTTAAACCATTAATTAATTTTTCGTTTATATAGTAACAGTTTACCAGAAATTCCGATTTTCAAAATTACAGATTTTATTACTACAAATTTAGTAAAAAAATACAAAACTGAAAACTAAATTTAACGGAAAAAAATCGTTTGTCATACTCTAATGAGGCATGTCATGCTCTAAGGTATCTTGATAAAATGAGAAAATTTTACCACATTTTACAAATTTATCACATTGTATAAAGACATATTTTATTGTTAATTTTAACAAAATCATTACCTAAGTGCTTCGGCAGAAACTACCAAGTCTCTTCGTTTTCCCATAGAGCTAAAGAAGCGATAAACTTTACTCTACTTTTGTAGTTTTGACTATTATTTTTATTCTCAGTGCATTTTTCTGTAAGTACTCATTTTTATCTGAACTGATCAGATTAAATTGTATTTTAATATTGTTTCATAAAATAAAACTTACCTCCCGAATTATAGTTTTTTTTATATAAATTTTTTAAGGGATATTCTATTATTCAAATAAAAGTTGAAGTCACTAGATTCACGGAATTTCTTAAGGGAAATTGAAATTTCTACGAGTACCTCTTTTGTCCGACTTTCCCCTAAATAAAATATGCTTTCATATTTCTTGCATTTAAAGAAAAAAAAACTAAACTTGATAAAAAGATAAGCATAGTTTATCTCTGCAAATATTAAACTGAAACTAAGTGAACGAAATTGTTTCTGTTTTACTGCAATAAATAGCAGTTAAATTACCATATCTTCACATTTTTATTCATTAGATTATATTCAAGTACATATTTTTTTAACAATGTTTAAAGAACAAAATAGATTCTAAAGATGTTCCAAACAATAAAAAAGTGATTAAGAAAAAGTAACCTTATTAAATAGGGCTCATTGTTCTATAAAAATTTATTAGAAATAACAAAGTAAGAAATTAATCAGGAAAACAAAGGAGCCATTTTAAATAATAATACTTTTCAAAAACTAGTTAAGAGATTATTTTAAAATACACTTCATTATTTTTTTTAATTCTATATTTAATATTTATTCTAAGGTTTAACAGCCAGGCTTTGTCTTTAAGCAAAATTAATTGTAGATTTTGTCTTTTATATTTTCCTAAAAGGAGCTTTTATACATTGGAGGAACGTAATTGTGGTCTACTTTCTTCTAAAAGAATTTTATTTTAGCTGAAGAAAGTATAATATATTTTCAAAATTAGGTTTTTAAACTTATCGTGTATTACAGAATTCACTTACCTCAAATTAGTTCTAAAATTTACTATCAGTATTTAACCCAAAAATTAAAAAGCGCAGATTCTTAAGAAACTTATTTTGTTTTACGATAAAAAATGTTTTAATTCCCATGGGATAGTTTTTTTTGTTGTTGCTTAAACTTGAAATAGAAGAAAAAAAATATTAATCTAAAAATATAATTATAATCAGTTTGGCTTTAGTTATTATGAAACTGCATACTGTAAAAAATTCCGGATCAAATTGTGGGCAATCAAAATTAACGGCAATCAAAGTGTTTTAACTTTTTATCGTAAAATGAATTTTTTCCAGATCATGTTATGGAACAAAAAATCTGATGTACCGTAATTTTTACAGTAAATTACCCTGAAGTCATAGAATTTTTCTAATTAAATAAATTTTAGTAAAAAAATTACGGTGTGATATTTTACGGTAAAAATGGATTTTACGGTAAGATGTATTTAACAGATAAGGAACCCAAAGTGTTGGCACTAGTTCATACTAATCTGTACTGGTACTAATCCGTAGTGCTAGTATCATAGATTAATCCGGATTCTTTTGCAGTGTAATTTTGAACATAAAATTAAACAGTGTTTTCAAAATTTGTAATTACAGTAGTTTTTTTTTTATGTTTTTCATTTAACAGTTTTTATCGTTATTAAAATCCAAAAAACTATGATTACGCTAAAAATTATTTTTTTATAATAGTTTTATAAAAACCTTGGAAGTAATAAAATTTCAATTAAACAAAACACTCCAAAAGAAGCTATTTATTTATCATTTTGTGAAATATAAAATTAAGAACAACATGTTCAATTTTATACAAGTTTTATGTTGCTTAAAATTGTATTGTTTAGCTGAAGTGTGTGTTCTTGTGAAATTAAAAATTCCCGAAAATAAAGTAATCAGTGAAAGCTAAAGTGAACAACATAACATGTAGAAAAAAATTCATTTATAAAAAAATATTACCTCGTCATAAAATTATACTAAAAAAAATTCTCGAATTAAAAACTCATATGAGTACTAGCAAATATTAAAAAAGAAAAAAAAAAAAAAACTGCTTAAAAATGAAAAGTTTAAAGATAAATGGATTTGAGTAAAGTTCTTGAAGAAATTAAAATTTCTTTGACAAAGATATTAATTTAGTCTTCTTTATCTACATAACATAAAATTATTTTTCCAAACCATTGAACGTTTTCCCGGATATTAGTGTAAAAACTGTTTGATTGCTTTTGAAATGGAAAAAGGCTCAAAGTGCATTTGGTAATGAAAAATTGACTATACAAAAACCCTTTTTGGCAGCAAATTAAAATGCTAATACCGCGAACGCTATAGCAAAGACAGATTAAAGAAATGTTAAGGATTTCTTCGATTACGCCAATTTGAGTTAGTAGACAAGAAATAAAGGTAAGGCATACACTTTATTTCCTATTGTTAAGGTATAAACCTTTAAAAATTGATTTTTACAAAGTCATTAAAATGCAGCCAAAAACATCCTTTAAGCTTTTCAGTTATTAAAATGCATAATATATGAACAATTTGTCGTATGAAATTAATATATATCAAATCACACTCGCTACATATTCGGGCAGCAAAAAATTATACCAGCGATGAATTGTCGCCAAAACAAACAGAGTCTTCGATAAACAGTCGCAACAACGAGCTAACGCAGAACCCGCAAGAGTCTTGTTTTAATTTATTTGTTTTACAAAATGAGAATTTGAGATATTTCCGTTTAGCAAGGAAATTCAATTTATCAGTACAAAGTGAGTCACGGTGGCTCAGGGGATAGAGCATTCATTTTCCGATGAAGTGCTACCAGTTCGAATTCATCGATGGTTGTTTGATATGAATTTTGCTCCCGTCTCACACCAACCACAGTGCTGACGTAAAATATTGTCAGTAGAAGACGGATAATGGGTTAGAGTCCAAATTACGTCAGGTTAAACGTGGGAGGTTTTCGTGGTTTTCCTCTCCGAGTAACGCTAATGCAGATTAATTCCATCAAAAACTCTTCCATGAACCCATATTTCTCCCAATACTTGAATTAGGAGTTGTCTTCTAGATTGGGTTAAAAATTACAAGGCTACAGAGTTGAACATTGGTAGGGTTGGTTGGGTTGGTTGTTGAATGGTGATTATAAATTTAAATTTATACAAGATGCGCGATGATGACCACATTTCCACAATTATGCCGTTAGTCACGAAATTAATAAGCATGACCCTCCAGTTCCACAGCGAGCTGTTGCTCGAATACTTTATTTATATGCTAGTACTTAATACTTAAATGCAAAATATTATCTTATAAGTGGGTAATTAGTTCACAGTGAGAATGTGTTTAATTATAATAAGAATAAAAACTGAGCTAAAAGACAGATATATAATTTATTGCTTTTGAGTAATATATGCCAACCAAAATTCAGTTTTTATATTTATTTTAATTTTATTTAAATAAAAAAGGTATATATTATATTGCTATAATAATAATTATTGACTGATGAATTTTTTAATGAGAATAAACATTATAAGGCACGTAAGGATTTTTAAAGCTATAAAGAATACAAACGTAAAACTTTTCAAAATTTAATGCTCGTCTCTAGTTCTTTTGCTAATAAAGTTATCTGATTGTTTGAAAAGGGCATCACATGACTAATTAGTTTCATAAAACAAACAAAGACGACAAACTGCTAGAATAATTGAGAAAAATTTGTTTGGCATATGCAGCTTAGTATAGCATTATATTTACGTTTTAGTCATTTACTGCTAATTGATACTGCATTTTTCTTTCAAAATTACTATTTTCAGTAAAATATAATACATGTTGGCTCTTTCGTAGTTTTCAAACTCCAGCCTCTCAGTTCTTGACACGTCTTCTTCATCAATTATCTCAAGAATTACTTGTAATGATACAAAATGGCCAGCTAGTTTTAATGATTACTTGCTGTTTTTGCTATCGATAAACTTCCATTTCTAAAATTGAAGAACTATATTATTGAGTTCAATGACAAATTACCTTTTCGAAAGAACATTTCATGATTTGAAATATAATTTTATGAGTGATATATTTTTGCTATTAAGTTTGTAATGAAAACAAATTATTTGAGCGCAGAACTTGCAGGTATTTTTTACTAGTTTACTATTTTTTACTAGTAGTTTTTAAACATATTACTTATTTTTTATCACAAAATGTTTCAAAATATTTTAATGCATCTTTGGTATAAATTAGTATAATTGTGCTTAGATTAAAAAAAAAAGTAGGATTTTAGTTTAAATTTTTTATACTTATTAATATAAAGAAGTAAATATAATTTAATTTTAATCTTTTTGTTCTGTCCATAAAAGGAAATTTTAGTTCTAAATTTCAAGTACTAATTGTAGCTAACTGAGTTGTATTGTACTAACTATAGCCCCATTTACCAAATTTTAATAAAATTTTTTTTTTTAATCAGGGGTGCCATCCCCTCTGCAGAGGATCAAAATTGTGATGGCATGTCTTCGGATAGTCCTCAGGGATGTTTCCCAGACCGTCGCCAATAGCCCATTGTGCAGCTCTAGTGCGACGTAAATGAACTACAACAACAGAACTACAACTACCAAATTTTAACACGCTTTATAAAACTATATATTATTGTTAATTTTGCCAAAATCAATGATAAAGCTCTTCGGTAAAAATTGCCGAGATTTTTGCTGTTCCCATAGAGCCGGAAATAAAGTAATTTTTACCATACTTCCTTTTTTCAGAGCAGACAACAACTGCTTCATTTATATTTTATATTATAACCGTCGTTGAATAGCCTACTCATTTTTTTGGGTTTACGACTTCTAATGTTCAACTCCGTAGCCTTGTAATTTTGAACCAATCCAGTAGATAAGGGAACTCTTGGATCAAGTATGGGGAAAATTTTGCTCTCACGGAGAACTTTTTGATAGAACTAACACCTATTTGAGTTACATGGGGAGGAAAACCATGAAAACCTCCTATAGTTCACCTGACGGGAAGAGGAATCTAACCCATGATCAGTCTACCACTAAGGATATTTCATGTCAGCACTGTGGACGGTGCAAGCCGGATGCGGAATTCGTATCGACTGGGATTCGAACCCGGTTAGCCGCATTGGAAGGCGAACACGTTCCAATTGTTAGCGTTGATCACTTATAAGTGAAATAGCAAGGTTTTCATACACTATTAAGTTAAGCCGTCAGTTCAGTTAAAGGATTTTTAATAGATAGAAAAGCAGTTCATGCTCGGAAAAAGTTCCATCAACATTCTAAACAAGAAATCATTTTAATTAGGAACAAAAAATAACGCTAAAAATAATGGAAAACTCAACTACTTATAAAAAAAGGGAAAAACAAGTGTCCAGTTTTCTAGGAATCAGAACTTACAGAATGCATGGCGTCATGAAATGACCCCTGTGAGTCCTCCCGGTTTTTTTTTCTTTTTTTTTCATATCTGACGTTGAATAGCCGACCTAATTTCTAGTTTACGACAATCAATGTTCAGCAGGCCGGGATAGCCTGGTCGGTAGGGCGCTAAGCCCATGTCCTAGAGGTTGTGGGTTCGATCCTCGGCGGCCGAAGACTCCCCGTGTAGTAAATGGTGACTGATGCACGTTAAATCTGTCGAGTCTCAAAGTCCTCCATGTTCCCAAAACAAATCAAAACCTTTGGGGGTACTGATCCAGGAGTTCCCTTGTCTTCGGGATTGGGTTCAAAATTACAAGGCTACGGAGTTGAACATTAGTAGTTGTAAACCCATGAAATTGGGTCGGCTGTTCAACGACGGTTATGATATAAAATAAATGTTCAGCACCATAGCATTGTAATTTTGAAAAATAAAAAAAGCAGAAACAAAGGAATTCCTCGATCAAGCATTGAGACAAACTTTCGTGCAGAAGTTTTTGATTGAATTAACCCGCATTTGCGTTACACAGAGTGGAAAAACATAAAAACTCCCCCGGCTCGCCAGACGGTAATGGGGCTCGAACCCATGATCCGTCTACCACAGAGGATATTTAATGTGGTCAGTGCGAGCAGAGAGCAGAATTTTATTAAAACCAGTCCCTGTTGGCAATCAAATCTGGGTCATTTCAATGGGAGACAAATGATCTATCTCCTGAGCAACTGTAGCTCTCCCGGTTTAACTTTAATATTTATTGTTATTATTTTTACAATAACGATCCCGTGTCACAGGCCTAATTTGGTCATCACAGTTTTGAGGAGCTTTTTATCGTCTCCAAGACAACCCTACCAAGACAACCCTGAGCAGGTATGAGCATGCATTTTGGGTACTCAGAGTTTCCCGGATAGCCCTTGCGGGGCGGGATGGAGTTAAGTTGAGCTTACATTAACAAGCATGCAAAATTAATAACTAAAGCTAAAAGTTATTCACTAATTAAAAACGCAAACCCTTATTTGCGAATAAATGTAAAACATCGCATGCATAAGAAAACATAAGAATTAATTTTCAAGTTCTCTAATTTTCAATTCTAAGTGCAATTCAATAAATGTACACTTTTAGAAACTTATAGAAAATGTTTAGCTGTTATTTATAAATACGTGTTTATTAAAGTTTAAAAATTAACAATATTATTAATTTAAAAATATTTTATTTCATATTTACATGCTCACGTTCTTTTTTCTTAATGGAAATAAATTAAATTTGTGCAAATAAATAGTTTAATAATTTGAACATTATCCGTAAAATAAATTTCATTAAGCAGATACTTATTAACGTCAGAAATAATATATTTATAATAAAGACATTTTCCATTTTTTTAAGTAAAAATTAAGACCTTGCAGAAAAAACTATTTTCTCAACTAGCATTAAAACTTTTGATAAAAAAATATACATTAAGTTAGATAACTTCAAAAAGTTTTATTACTTTCTTCTTTACAACCCAGAAAATAAAATTCAAACTTTAAACTAAAAATCAAAACCTTTCCTCTCCTTAACTAATACCATGCAAACTTGTTTAAAGTTAAACAACTTAAGCACGTAAATTATCTTGACTTTACAAGATTTTCTGCTTTAAGTAGTTTTAACCGAGTATACTATTATATTCTCCAAGAATTTAAATTATATAGTAAGTAGCTTCAAGTTTGGTCCATAATAATCTTGACATCTTCTAGACTTCAACTAATTTTTTGAATGAATTTGTGAAAAAATATCAGTTAAAAAGAACTTAATCATATATATTAAACTTAACTGAAGAACTGAAGATCTTAATTATTGTTTATATATATATAAAAACAAAAATGATTAATTAAAAAGTTTGTTGGAAGAATAAAGGAATATAAAAGATTTAGCTCCATTGTGAAACTCATCTTTAGTTGCTAAAACTTTTTCACAGTAACTGTTCAAAATTTTTTTTAGTATTTTAAATATTTTCAAAGCTTTAATTTCAATGAAGTGATCCAGGTTTGAATCCTGGCGACGGTTCGTATATTATTATTGCTCCCAGTTGGCACCGAATAGAGTACTGATCTTTCAGTGGTAGACGTATCATAAGTTAGTCTCATGGTTTGCCATCGGGCTAATCATGAAAGGTTTTCGAGTGTTAGGCAAAAACAGTTTAGTTCCCTCGAGAAGTCTTTCATGATGTTGATTTCGTTCCAATGCTGAATGCAAGAGTTTTCATTGTTTTCTGGTTTGTATGCGATTAGCTATAGGATAATATTTACAATCTTATGCTTTGTCGCCTTTTCATCCTTCAGAAAACTAACCTGCAGCATTCGCATCTTTCTTATCAAGGGGACTTAATATCAGCGTAGAATATACTAAAATCTAAAATTATTTGAACGTTTTAAGTTTTAAGAATGAATTTCTTTTAAAATTATCCGTGTTACGAGTGTAGTAATTTGTGTTGTGTGTATAGTTATTTGTATTACTCACAAAGAATAATTATTAAGAAAGGATGCTGCGCGATTGAAATAATTTCAATGTACAGTGCACTGAAAAAAATAATAACACTCTGAATTACTTTTGATTTAATGATCGGATTTTTTCTTTCTAGGACTCAATCTAATAAAGTTAAATTTTTGCATGGAATTATTTTTGAATAAACGAATTTTATAATTGATGGAAATAATTTTCAATTCACTTGAAAACTTCTCGAGATATGGCGAAATATGCAAAATTTACATTAAGGGGTCCAAACTTTGGAATGCTCTTCTGACCAAACACTAGGAACTATATTTCCCAGATTACAGCTACCCCTATATTTCGGGAGCCAGAAATCAAAATTCGTCGAAAAAAAGGTATGTTTATTCAGAGAAGGTACATTTTTATGTCTGATGTCGAATTTTGAAATATCATCTGCACTTATTAATTAGTATATTTGAGGTCACCCCCTCGAGCCATTAAGATTGAAACCTAAAACATGAAAATCTGATCATTAGATCAAAAGTTTTTCAGGATGTTCTTTTTTTTGCGCACTGTATCTTCAATACCTATATCAGATAAATGCTAGCAAGTTTAAATTTGTAATAGTTTATTCTGTTTATTTTTATTACGTTTTTATACAAGCAAAACATGTCTTTCTATAAAATGGGAATTAACAAAGCTTTATTAATTGTGTAACGTTATGGTACAAAAGAAGTTGATTGAGGAATTTTGTAAACTATTATTTAAACGTTGTATAAACTTCCATTTTTTTGAGTATTTTGTTTTGTTTGTTTGTATGTGTAATACATTAAGTAGAACTTTGATAGAGTATGATATTGAGTGGTTTTAATCAAAATATATAGATTTTAATCAAAATCTTCTCCAAAACATATCATTTTTTGTCAGGTATCCAAAATGTGATATAAGTGCATTCTATAGAGTTTTTCATTATGTTTTTATACTCGCTCCAAATATGCGCATACTAATTGGATTTCAATATACTGTATTTATTTTTCGTATAAGCTGATTCTACGAGTAAGGGAGATGATTTGATACGGTGAGTCATTTGAAAGTTGCAATCTTTGTTGAGAACATGAGAAAAGTCCCGTCTGTTTGCCAAAGTACCTGGAGACAAGGTTATAAGCTTTCCCTTCCAATTTTATTAATACTCCAATCTTATGCATAATGCATTAACTTTCTCCCCACTGCCCTAGTGTGCATATTCTTTTGTTGAGCTTTTGCCTCACTGACTACAGAATAATCAGTGTGGATGGTTATGACGTTTCCTACCTCTTATTCTTCGGATCAGCAACTTTGAACTGTAACTAATCTTGTCATAAAACAGTATTCCCTATTTTTCTTTGTATTTACATGGCAAAAACTGATATGCTTTTGTTATTTGTAACAGTTATGCAAATGATTTATGTTCTGAAAACAGGAGTTTTGCTATCGTTTTACAAGTGCTAACAGATGCAGAGGGTTGTGTGTTGAGTTGTAAAAAGACGTTTTTGTCTTTTCAAATTCCTTTTTGCCCTATGAATAAATGGAAGAGTTTTGTCTCTCTCTCTTTCTCTCTTTTTCATTTGTTTCCACCATGTTTTCTTGTTTGTTCTGTTCGATAAGTATTCGGCTATTACTAGAAAAAAATCGAAAGATTTTTTTCCAGGCAGTAAAATTGTTTGAACATTGCGTGATATTTCTTTTAGGCTATAAGATTTTATGCTTCAAAAGTAATTCAAAGTATCATTTCAATAGTAAATAAATTTAAAAAAATTTTCTTCTAAATTCTATTTGATTGAATCTTTTGTTTTCAGTGAACTTAAATCTTTTATCCCCTTGACACTTAATTTTTATTAAACACGTTTTTTATACTTTTTTCTTAATTATTTTGAATTAATTCAGGCCAAAATAGGTAAAAAATATTATATCTAGTATTTAAATAATTTATAATTATGAAATACAGCATGAAACACCGGTGACTTTTTTTTTGCGTTAAAAGTAAAGTTTCCAAACAATACTTTTTCAAATATTTTCAGAAATAAATATTTAATATTATAAATATTAATTATTATAAATATTTTTTCAAACATTTATATTATATTTCAAAATTTTGTAAGTATTTTTTTTACTTAGATCAAAGAAAAATAGTTATTCTTTATTGAAACTTCTTTAATTTCCAAAACCAATTAGCGATAGAAATATGATATATATATGAAAAAACTACTAACAAAAAACTACAAACTACTTTTTTGGTTTTTATATTTTAGTACAAATATAATACTGATAATCTAACAGATTGTTTTTCGAACTATTAAACTTTTTTATTATTAAAAAATGCCAAAATATATTTTTGCTTGTAATTAGAGCGCCAGTCAAAAAATATATAAAAGAGACACCTGCGTCTTATATGCGTCAAGTAATTAAATAGGGTAACATAGGGGTTTTAATACGGGGAAAATGGCACATGTGTGTACAGCGAAAATATTTTATTGATAAATGTGCATGTATACAATACACAACATAAAGAGGTAAGTAACTATAGATAGGCCACTTAATTATTAGTGATTTAGTTTTTTAAATCAGTAATACATTAATTTGGGACCCTTTTTTTAAAGTTTTAACGGCATATGAAAAGAAATATAAATGGTTTCAGAAATAACTTATAGAACAAGTTGTCACTATTTATTTTATTTTGTGTGCATCTCAATAATTCAGTTTCCTTCTTGCTATTTTTTTTAAGAAAATAAATAAAACTAAGAAAAAAAAAATTGCTGGATGTTTAAACAATCGGGCATTTAATCAAGATAGTATGCACTCAACTATATAATTTTTCACCATATATATAAAAACAAGTATCCTCCTTGTATATGAAAACAATCTTTAGATCATAAATAGATTTGAATCTAAGCATATTTTAATGACAGAAGTACCGAGTACAGCTATTCTGCTCTAAACATCTCTTAAAAACTTTAAATAGTTCAAACATAAAATAACGATGCTAAAAGTTATCTCAGTATCAGATCTTTTATTTTTGAGGATTCAGCAATTCTAGAACAGTATTTCACTAATTTTGAGACCGAAGCAGGGGGTGCCACCCCCTCTGCAAAAAAGGAGGATCAAAATTGTGATGGCATGTCTTCGGATCATTCTCAGGGATGTTTCCCAGACCGTCGCCAATAGCCCATTGTGCAGCTCTAGTGCGACGTAAATGAACTACTACTACTACTACTACTAATTTTAAGAATCATTTCGATGCAAAATCACGTGATTTGCGACTTAACTTCAACTTTCAAATGTGCGATGAAAATACCTTCTCAACTCGAAACCCCATCATAATGCCTCATGGGAGACCGTTTACTAAAATCCAGAAATTTGAATTAAGATTTGATAATCAAAAATAAAATGATAAATGGTGGCCTGTATGGTGGTCAAGGAGTTGGCGCCGAATAAAGAAGTTCCGGGGTTCGAATCTCGCTAAGGGTGTGGACGTAATTTATCACTATGTTCCATGCATCCTCGTTGTGATATGACACTTTTATGGTTCCCATGGTAAATTGATTATTAGAAAAGTTATATATTAAGTACAACGATTTTTTTTTGGGGGGGGGGGTAGTGGAATTTTTAAATAATTTTGACGAAATTTTTGATCGGACCTTATACCAGGAAATGGTTTCGTCAAAAACGAAGAAAGTTTTGTAATATTTCAGCATCTGATTTATACAGTGCAATCTGAACAAAACAAAACTGAAACAAAAATAGAAACACTAAGACACCTCAGAATTCTGTAATCCTAGAGTTGCTTAGTTCATGTTATTTTTCAATAAGATTTAAAGCTTTCAGATAAGATTTAAAGCTTCAGATAAGATTTAAAGTTTAAAACTTTCAGAGGTTTGGGAGACCGACAATAAATTACGTAAGAAAGCAAGTAATTTGAACACCTAATGCAAAAAAAAAATCATGCACTAAGCTTGTAACTTGCATGTAGTAATTAAAAATAACATCTAAAGTAATCTATGCAAGTTACAAGCTTATTGCTTGATTTTCGCATTGGTTGTTTAAAAAACTTGTTTTCTTTCGTAATTTACTGACGGTCTCCCGAACCTCTGAAAGCTTGAAATCTTATTGCTAAGTATGAAAAATTGCATGAATTAAACAAATATCTCTAAAGTTATATGATAATACTTTCAGTATTTCTTGAGAAATTTAAAAAAATTTCAAAGCAAAGTATGCAAAAAAGAATTAATGATCTAAATTATAAAAAAAAACAATAATAAAAAAATTTTTAAAAAAAAAACATTTAGATAAAATTGAGTATTAAGATTGCACGATGAGAATATTTTTATCATTCTCGTGTGACCGGACAGGAGTGGTAAAATTATAATTTTCCATTTTTGATTAAAAAAATAAATGTTGTGTTAAATCTACTGTCTTCGATTGCCCTTAGCGAATTTCTCACGATTTGTTTTGTTTAATGCACGAAATACCACCTGCACTACTAGGTGGTGGAATTTCTATTCACTGGAATAAGATCACTGAAGTGTGTTCAACTTTTAAACACACCCTCTATCTCAAGAATAAAATTTCCCTTCTCTGGAAATTAAATTTTTTGTTATTGGATTCTCCAATCAAAACAAACTTAAGGCGGGGTTTAGTCAGGTATAGCATGAAAGGTGTAAAGCGAATGTTAATAATGATGTGTGACCATCTCAGACCTACTGAAGCAATAGTCTTTGCCTCAATTGTAAAATACTTGTTTTTTTTCTTAGCATTTGGGAAAATATTTGTAAATTCAAGGTCAAGTAAGAAAATTTACTTAGATGAGATTGGATTGTGAATTTCTTAAACTTAATATGGACAATGGAAGTCACCAGACCGTCAAATGATATTTTTTCCAGAATCAAAAGCAATGCGAATAAGTTGAAGTGTTGTTTATTTATCGCAATTTCTACTGCATTTCTATGGGAAATTTATTGAAGTGAAACTCATATACTGTGTATTTCATAGGGGAGATATATTTTGGTTCCTCTGTTTTGTATTTTACCAAAACATAAAAAAATACAGAATATAATTGATGAGTTCAAAAATAAAATATGGACTCAAAATTTTATGGTTGAGAAAAATATAGGTCGAATAGATTTTCTAAGAATTTTTGACACGACTTCTTTTGCGTGTATTGCTTCTACATAAAAAGAGAGAAAAGGAAAAAAAAAAGTTTTTCTCATTTTGGTTTTATTTATTTTGCGTTAATCTCACTCCGATTCATTGCCAATGTTAATTTTTAAAAGTTCACCGAGAAAAAGTTATGGCATAAACTACCAGAATATGTTAAAATTTACAGTGTTTTTGGTTTTACAGGAAAATCAAAAACTCGGTAATTTTTAAATCGGTAGTTTAACAATAAAATATAATTTTATGATATGCGATATTTTGTTAAATGTGGTGAATTTCGGTCATTTTATTATGATATCCAGGAGCATAGCCTAAAAACTATTTATTCAGCCAAATTTGTTTTTCAATTTTGTATTTTTTAATCATAAGAACTGTAATTTTGAAAACTAGAATGACGGTTGTTATTGTAAACGCTTATTGTATGAGAGGAAGAACTATCAAATCAATGGTTCAACAACCATAAATTTTGGTTTTTATTACCAGAATTATGTTTTTATCTTATTAGAAATTTCATTACCATACAGTACGGTAATTTTACAGTTTTTTTTAACTCCATTTCTTTTTGTCGTATGCCAGTTTAGGCAGAGGGGGTGCGATTGTTCTTGTTTTTCAGTGGCGCCATCTATGGCCAAGAATTCAACTTTTGATACACCATTCACACAACCACAAACCCGTTTATAGGGCGGATCACATTCACACACACAAAGGAGAAAGGACATAGAACACACACAGAGAGAAAGAAACATCCATGCTTTGCCCGGGATTTGAACCCAGAACCTTTCTGATGCAAGGGCAGTTCCATGCCCCCTACACAAGCCGGTCGGCTTTACTCCATTTAAATGACTTAAATAATTATTTTAAATTTGTTTTAAGAAGTTTAACATAGCTAACTTGCCTTTGTGTTACATGGAGAGAAAAAAACACGAAAACCACCCATGATTTGTTTGATGGGAAGAGGATTGTAAGGCATGGTCCGTCTAACACTGAGGATATTTTACGTCAACACACTAAACGGGGCGAGCCGGAAGCAGAATTTAATTTGTATCAACCAGCAAAAGCTGGGACTTGGACTTGGGTCACCTCAATGGAAGGCGAATGCTCTATCCACTGAGTCATCGCGCATCTATACAGAAGTATTGTTTGATTTGATCTTTTATAGTTGTCTTTTATAGTTTTTTATTTGTCAAATTTATAATATTTTAGAGTTTTTTTTTATTGAGAAAGAATGCATTATAATCTACGCATAAATAACACATTTTCTGTTTCGTGAAAAATATCTGAGTGAGGGAAAAAAATGATTAAACCCTAATCAAAAATTTTCAAAGAAGAGGAATGAATATTTGCAGAGAACTAGTAAATTTGTCGAATGAAACAACGGAAAGGAGACACTATTCAGTTTCATCTGAAAAATATTCTTGATATCTGAAACAAATTTAAAACACATATTCTAGATAACGCAGATCTTTTGGATAATTTACTTAATTTTGACTATGCTGAATTTCCTCACTTAAACGAAAATCCCATACTGTACAATTTCAAAAAAACCCTATATTCTTTGAGATATTTTGCTGAAAATATGCAATAAAATTGAAAAGCCTTTTGAAAATTCTCTTTTTTTTAAGAATTCCTTATATTCTTATCGAAAATTTCGCATGTCATTTATGTTTGTTTACTATGTCTATCGGAAACTCTTCGCACCTATTTTTATTTCATTTCCTAGGAAAATAGACTTCGTTTTTTATATCTGTATTTGATTTAGAGGAAAAATTCGGCTTGTTGAATACACGCAAAGTTTTGTTTGAAGTTTTTTGATTGACTTGTCAAAATAGTGCATACAATTTAAGTTGATTTTAAAAAATAAATAACTGAACAACTAAGCCAAACACTTTTTAAACTTTAAAATAATATATATTGACTTTAAATAGTTTTTTGGCTAAGTTTTCTGAATTACTACTACCTTTTTTTTATTCCCTTTTTACTCACAGAAAATGCAACTAGGAAAAACTTTAAACTAATGCAAGTCTCAATGATAATAAGAAGTTAAAATTGTAACAAAACAGGATAAGAAATAAAAAACATGTGCACTGTTAGAAATTTCTCGGAAAAAGTAGTTAAGTAACAATTTATTTAAATGTCATTTTACCATATTTATACAAAAAAAGTTAACCGTAAATAAGATAGTAATCAAACTGTTAACTGTGAAAAAACCATTTATTTACTATTTTCGTTTAATAAGGTTAAACAACCAGAATTTTACTGTACGAAGTAAGCCCACCTAATGAAGTTCCTTGCAACTGCTAACATATTATAGTCAAGAGGTCTCATGTTCAATAGGACTGGGGTTCGAGTTCCTTTGAGAAAAAACTAAACTCAGTGGCACGACAGCCCATAGAAGGCCAAGGCTTAATGTGCCCATCTCAGTTTTCTTGACCTTGGGCTCTGGGGTGCAGGAGCAGACGTTCCGGTTAGGTGGTCAGCCGAACGCGAAACCCCCAGTGTTTAGTTCCTAAGCATGCTTGGTACTCATTTATCGACCCACTGAAGGGATGGAAGGCTGAGTCAGCCTTGTCCGGGCAGAGGATCGAACCCAAGACCTGTGGTACGGGAGCTCGAAGCACTACCTCTCAGCCACCGGGTGTCGAGTCCCAGTGTAAACACCATAGTATTTCCTTCTTTCCCTTCAACGCATGTAGATTTTCCAGTGTCTTGCACTCCCGTTTGTGACCTGTACAATCCAATTTCATGGTCTTATAACCATACTAGCTGTAACAGTTTCAAAACCCTAAATGTAAAAAAAATTCTTAACAGTAGACTTTACAGTTAGTTGGATGGACAGACTGCAGTCGGATACTTTATCATAATTTAAGAATAAGAATTTTAACAGTGTACAGTGAGAATGAGTTAACTAAATAGCTGTTGAACGAATGGATATATTTTTACGTACGGAAATTCTGTCTTAATTTTAGGATTGTACTTGAATAAATATTAAATAATTACCAATATTAAATTATCAAGTTAAAGAAATTGGGTGAAAAAAAAAACTTTCTTTGAATAAACATACAATTATTTTAAATAAATTAGAGTTCTTGATCTTAAATTTGGTAGAAGTAGTCACTTTTATTTAGTTCTGACATCTGGGAAATTAATTGGGCGAGTTCAAAGAATTTAACGTTTTCGCACTCATTATGAAACTAAACTTCCCAAAGGTTATTTTAAACAAAAAAGAATTCTTAATGCTCAGATATTAGTATTTACTGTTTAGTTAAATGAGAAATGAAAAATAAAATTCTGAAACTTATTTATTTTGAACATAAGGTTATATTTGTAATTTATAATTTTTCTTTGACTTTATAAACTACATATTATATAAAGAGAAAAACCCAAAAATGTAAATGTATTGCTTTAATAGTAACAACATAGAGAAAAATTTCTGATAAAATTACCGTACTGTATGGTAAGGACATTTAATGACATAAAACATAACATGGTTAATGAACATGAATGTACAGAATTAAAACATTTATTTGGTAATTTTACTACTTAAAAATTGTAGCACTTATTACCACACATTTAGTAAAAATACAAAATTGAAAAGTAAATTTAACCAAATATTATTATAATGTTTGTCATAAATTATATATGGCTTTTTTTTTCACATTTTTACCTTGCGCTGGACCACAACCCATGACACTCTTTTTAAAATTACTGATTTTGAAGTATTGTGTGAGTTTTGAAATTCTTGAAACAATTTTTTTAATAAATACGATCCATGGAATTAGCTAATTTTCTTATGTCCCGATCCCTCTGCTTGAATTACACTGTAAAAAATTACGGCAAAATGTACCGGAATTTAGGATGCCGTTACTTTTTATTTAAACCTTAAAATCTATTTTTATCCGAACATGTTACGGAAAAAAGAAAATTGATATACCTTAGTTTTTATAGTAATAATACCATAAAATTACTGCAATCACTCTACTTAAAAAAGATTACTGCAAAATTTACGGTTTAATACTTAACAGTTAAAATAGATTTTATGAATGACCACCTAAAATGCCGCTACGTAATTTGAATCGGAGTTGTTTGTAGTGTAAGATTTTTTTGTTTATATATTCGGTATCTTGAAATATAAAAAAGCACATGACTTTATAATACATTAAAATTATTAATATTATTAATATTATTATTAAACTCATACTACATTCACTAATGTAGAAGAGATGGTTAGCTAAATTAAAAAAGTGGTGAAAAGACTTGGGAGTTAATAGATGGAAAAATATAGCATCGAATAGATATAGATGAGGTAAACTGACTGAGACAGCCTGGGCCGGTTACCGGCTGTAGTATCTAAGAAGAAGAATGTCCAGAAATTTTATTCTCTATTTTATTTATGAATTCATAAAATGTTACTATTTTTTCAGTTCATATAATCGTCAGACGTATGTAATTTTTTCATAATCTGAAAAATATATAGAAATGTGTTTGTACATATTAATGAAAATTGGACATTACTCCTGGATTTTATGCGGCCGTTTCTTCTCAAGTTGAAGTTGAAATGGCCACCAAACTCATTACGCCACTCTGTCATTATATGGCTTTGATTTTTGCTCTGGAACGAAGATTGGACTATATGGGCGAAACTCAGGAATCATTAACCTATATGTCTTCAATTTTTTCTTAACTTTCAATCTTTTTCTTTCTAATCTTTTCTTTTCTTCTTTAAATATATAACATAATAACCGAAAATTAATTCTAATAAAATTACAGGAATAACTATGCATTACTAACTTTAAGATACGTACAGTTTAAATCGCGAGTAACTTGCTTCTGGCTTTCATTTCTTACTTCAATCCTACGTTTGACAACTTTTCATGAGTGGCGCTTAGAGTGTTTAACATACTTTTTATTTTTTTATTCAATGTGTATTCTGTTTAGAAAAAGCTGAAAATCACTAAAAACATAATTTAGTAGCTCAGCTGTACTATCATATTTTCTTGAATGATATTTTTCGTGAATATTGACATTTGCAAACACTTAAAGTTTGTCGCCAAATTTTGGCACGTTAAACCGGAACCATCGAAAATTGAAAAAAAAGGTATACAATCCAATTCTGTGAGTTACAAGTTAAACTAATAATACAAGTTTGTTCTACATTAAATAATCTTTTGGAATATCACTAACATAAATCTCGCAGAATTGGATTGTATACCCTTTTTTTCATTTTTTAAAGACCCTAGCATAAAGCGCCTGCAGGCCAATTTTTACTTAAACCAGCTCCTTACTGGCCACGGAGTGTTCGGGACCTATCAACAAAAATATTTCAGAAAATCAGCTTCATGCAATTACTGTGGAGTGAGACAGGACATTAAACATTTAATTAAGCACTGTCCAAGATTCCGGGCACTTCGTGGAACCCACATGAATAACTGCGAAGAGGAACATCAATTCTTTGCTATATTGACCTGCAGGAAAATTGTGACTCAAATAATTAAACAAACTCTCGAGGACATTTTAGCCCCAGATCAACTGACCCCAGTCATGAATCAACAATAGTGCATGTCATCGTTTATTTTTACTAATCAACTTTTAGCCTTTCATTTTGAAATTTTATCTACTTTTGATTTTAGATTTCATCGACTTATAATCAGACTTTTACTTTAGACACTTACACTTAGGACTTTTAGATTTCATTGATTTTAGTTTTGAGATTTTTTATCTCTTGTTCCCTACTATTGTAATCATTTAATTCTCGACATTCACACAGGCACCATTGGATTTCATTGTCTTTAAAACATGTTTTTAAGTTGTCAAGTGTTATGGTTTATACATTTTTAACTGATCACCACCACTGTCATTTGGCAAAATTTTATCGTAATTTTAGTTTTTAGAGAAATGTTTATTGTGATGATTTTACTTTTATCTCCGTATACCCCCCTGGGGTGGGTCGGAGTTCAACCTATTATACCCTTTTTTTCAATTTTCGATGGTTACGGTTTGACGTGCGGTTTGAAGTTTGAAGACATATAGGTTAATGATTCCTGAGATTCGACCATATAATACCTTACCAGCCCATTTTGTATGGAAAAAAAAATACAACCAACGTATTGAAAAGCAACATAACACTAAACTCATGAAAAATATTTGATCCTTAGCTAAATAAATATTAAAATTTTTTTTAGTCTTTTTTTTTCCCCACGAAAAATCACTTTTCGTACAAATTAATAAGCAAGTTTACCTGTTTCTTGCGCAACTGCATATGTTGCCACCGATTAATAAATATTGGAGCGATTTAATCTGAACTCTATAACCATCTAACCTAGACTTGCTCAAGAATAAAATGCATTATTTCATGCAATGCATCCTACATCAATAGCTCTTAAAAAATCTTTTAAGTCCCCACAAATAAATCAATGAAAAAACGTTACTTCGCACAATAGGGATGCATTAGTTAATTTTTACGTTTTTATTTTTATCGGGAGTAAGATGTAAATTTGCATTTTATATTTCCCTTTACTCATCTCATTAACATAATGCATGAGTGAGACAAATTGAAGGCTTAGATACTAGGTTTGGTAAACGGTTTGCTTTGAAATTTTCAATATCTTTCAGCCATAGGGTAACAGTGCTTGCTTTGAACCAAGCCGGATGTTAGTTTTGATATTTACTTTGAAGGTTGTTTAATGTTTACCGTTTGCTATGATCACTTCTCTTTACAATTTGGTTTAAGATTTGAGAGATCATGGGGTAAAGTTTCAGTGTCCTCAGCTTAAAGTATCATGCTTTCTTTTGAGTAAAATAAATATGGATTAATTTCAACTTTTCCGGGTTTCAAATTTGTTCGCTTTCTTTCTTCATTTTAAATTTGGAGTTAAGTTCGTTAGATTTTTTTCAAACAAGATAAAATTTTTGGACCTGTATTGAACATTTTATATCGGATTTTGATAGCTTTAACTGATCTGTTAGCCTACTTGGTGACTTAGATACGATGTTTGGTATAAGTATTGTTATAAAATCGCCTTTATCTTTTAGCAATAGTTTTCACCAAGTGACTTCTTTCCTAGTCAGTGTTTACTTTTCACCAAGTCACTTCTTGGTTTTGGTATTTTTTTTTATCTACGTTGCTTGTTTTATCATTTGTTATGAATTTGGAATTAAGTCTGAGAGATTTTTCAATCAAGATCTAAAGTTTGATATCAAGGCTTGGGTTGAACATGATAGGTCGGATGTTAATACTGGTAGCTGTAACTGATCTGCTGGCCTACTTGGTGGCTTAGATACGGTGTTTGGTATAGGAAATGTTATGAAATCTTGATCTTTTTACTTGCGGGAAGCAGAGTTGGCTTTTCACCAAGTTGTATCTTGGTTTTTGATAATTTTCTAGGACGTTTATTGATTAACATTTGGCATGTTGTTGTTGTTTCTAATACCACTTCCCAATACCAGCAATCCTGCTTGGTGAAACCAAGAGAATTAAAGGTGACGGGTGTATTTCTTGTTTTTCAGTGGTGTCGTCTATGGCCAAGAATACATCTTATTTGGTAAAATTATGGCTTCGATTTATAATTTTGATTAGTATTCTCTCAGATTAAAGTTTCATTTGCACTTTTTTTTTTAAGTTAGCTGGTTTTCATACCTTTTTTCCTTGTTACGTGAATGTTGATTTATTTCGATTTGTTTTTAAAAAAAATTCTGCTTTGTCCTCGATGGTTTTGTAATTTAGTTCAAGAAGGTCTGTCTTCAAAGTTCGAACGCAGACTTGGATTGAGCACATAATCTGGATGCTTGTTTTGGAATATGGTGTTGTTTTAAGTTCATAATTTGCATTAATGTACAATTTTGTAATTACTATAGTAGTGTTGAAGTCAATCTTTGAAGCTCTAGTTGCCCACAATATTTAAAGTCGTTGCAAAATAATAAGCAATTTAAAGGTAATATGTTTAATATGTCCAGCACTTAAAATCTCCATTGCACTATTATTAATTCTTATATATGTTTGTTTTAAAAACTTATAAATAAAGAGGTTGCCAAAACTATTTAAAAATAAACTTTTTAAATATTAATTAAGAGGTAAAACAGTAAAAATCAATTTATTCTGAAATTTCTCCAGTAAAAAGGTTAAAAGTGCGAGAGCATGTTTTCACTCAAATTGCATTAAGATTTTGATACATACCATTATGTCTAGCGATGATAGATTTATTTTAAGTTCAATGAATTTCCAAGTAAAATTTTATGTGAGTTCAAAATTGTTTCCTTTTTAGTACATTTGTAAAACTCAATAAGCTTCAGACTCCAAGAGTTTATAATACTATTATTTGAATACCAATTTGATCAGATAAGTTTTTACTTAGTATATTATTTGTATCATGAATAGATTCGATTATTTATGCAATCAGCAGATATAGAAAATTATAATATAGTATTCCATTGCTTCTGATTCAAGATGTAGTAGGGTTTAATTAAAATTTACATTTCAAATAAACCATCTGTATTTAAAATATTCTCTTAGTAGTTTTTAGAATTTTATTTATATCTTTTTGTACCCTGTATCACGATTAATGCAAGTACTTTTTAAAGTAGTTTGATCCGGATTTTTTTTCAGTTTAGTTCAGGATCACTGATTTATTTTTGAATCACACTCAACGTGTAAAACTTATTTGTATAAATAAAAATAATTCGTCAATTTATTGAAAAAATGAAGTGAATAATAAAATAAAAAATAGATTGAGACGGAATAAAACTTTTTTTGACTCAAAACTTTCACCACTATTACATACTAATGATATTTATAGAACTATAAAAATATTGAAATAAAAAAAAATATTTGATTATTTTTAAGTAGCTTTGGTAGTAATAAGACAAATTTTCAAGAAGGTAATGAAATAAGCCATGTTTGCAAGTGCTAACGAAAAAAAAAAAGGATTTTTATCTTGGCAATAAGGAAATTTTTTAAGTACTATGGTTTTATCTAATGGAAAATTCCATAAACTTGTGAAGTACTAATCTGAAAATATCCGAGAACTAAACTGAATCAGTTCTGCGTAAAAAAGTCATTTTTATAAAAACTGTGGCTTATAACTATACTGCCTCAAACATTTCATATTCATAAATGAATATTATTTTAAAGACCATTGAAGTTGGAAACAGTTAGAAAAAAACATATAGTTCATATTCAACTCAAAATAAATTTTCCTTTCGTTTTAAAACACATTATTCCTTCTCTCCCTTCACCAAACATAAATTTCCGCTAAATCTTAGATGAAACATTTCAAAACTTGTATCTTATGATTTATTACTTTTCAATGCTCAAATTTTTTTCTCAAACATACTTTGCATACTTTCAAATGCATAAAAAATTCAAAACTTTTAAATATATTCATATTTGATTCCCGAAGCTTACAAAAATCTTCTAAATTCACACAAATTAAACGAAGACCAGGGAAAAACTTCTCCCCTCATCTAGGGAAACATTAGAGAAAATTCTCGCTTTAAGTTTTGTCGTAGAGAGGGGCGAATATTTGCATTTTACATTTACATTCACTCGTCTCCTCAACATCATCCCTTTCTAACTCATCTAAAAGTCAACTTCGTATCTTAAGTCTCAATTAGTTTCACCCCTCAAATCAAAGTGAAGGGGTTTAAGAATCATTTCAGCGGGACAATAGAAATCTTGAGTATTTTACCACCTGGCGGCGTTGTTCCTGGACAACTCATTTGGTTACAGTTATGTTTCTGAAATTATTAAGTTGGAAAAGTGTTAAAATGCAGTCCGTGATAATTGAATGCTCCTGAAAATAGAGAGAAGCACACCGTTAAAGCCAGAGCTAAATTTACATGTCCTTTAGGCCATGGGAGAAAATTATAATGATGGGAATTTATGGTAGGATTAAACTTACTTGTACTTGAGATTAAAATTGTAATATTTTTAAAACCTTTATATATTTTGAGTATAAATATAATAGCTTCCAATTTGAAGATTAATGCATTATATTAGTTGCGACAGCTATTTATTGAGTAGACAAAAGTTGTTTCACATTTAAAATATAAATTTGTAATTCTATTCAAAAACTACAAATACAATTATTTTCTGACAATATATATATATATATATATATATAGGGGAGAGTCGGGTAGCCCCGCCCACTTAAGGAGTATTGCTGATGTTTCTGTATAATATTGAGTAATAATAAATTTTTTTGTATGTTTCTATTGTTTTATCATCTAATTAAATAATACAAAAAGAATAAACCAAAAAAAGAATAGTTTAACTTAAAAAAATAGAAATTTATAAAATTTGACTACTGTATTCAACATATTTTCAAAACTATTATTTACCATGTTACCAGCTGCATAAATACTTGAAACTTTGAAAATAATCTTTTTTTAATATACTAATTAATGTCCGATGGCCCATTGACTTGAAAAAATATTCTATACATATGAAATTGACAGTGGGCGGGGGTGCCCGACCCTCTCCTATATATAAATTAAAAAGCCGGAAAACAAAAAAAAGATGAAACGATATAATCTCATCAACATCTCACACAATTATATCCGTAAAAAGGAGTGCTTTCTAACACTGTATCAGTATTAGAAAGCACTCCTTTTTACGAATATAATCGTGTAAGCTGATGATGAGATTATATCTTTTCATTTTTTTTTTGTCTTCCAGCTCTTTAGGTTTTATTAATTTTTTTAAAAAAATATTTTACTTTAATAATTTTTTATTCTTCTCTTTTTATTTATCTTTAATATTTAAGATGTTTTCTTTATATTTTTAACTTATTTTATGAGTTCTATATACTTGCAGCTTATGCGCAGTAAATAAAACCTATATATATATATATATATATATATATATATATATATATATATATATATATATATATATATATATATATATATATATATATATATATATATATATATATATATATATATATATATATATATATATATATATATATATATATATATATATATATATATATATATTATTTATTATGCGTACATCAAAATTTATTTATGCATTATGGTAAAGGGAGAGATCACCCAAATCCCACAAAGTTCTTCACTATCTTCACTATAAATGTTAGAGAAAATCTTGCAAACTTATCCCGATGATCTCTTAAGCCACATGCAAAAAGGAAATTATTATTCCTTATAACTAGTCAAAAAATAGGTAGTGGGAGTTTTCTAATTCTCATACTTGGTTAAGGAAAAAACTTGATATTTCAAGTTTAACATTCTCTAATCTAATTGTCGACGTGAATAATAAATGTCAGAACGCATTTCGTTTTGAATAATAGATTAAGAAAGAGAATTTTTTGAAAGGAATAACTTTAAAAAAAATGTGATAAATTTTTTTATGTTACACACAGAATCCTGCGTGCTAAATCTTCGTTGGCGATTGATATTAGTTGTCGAACGGTTAAGTACATCAATAATGAAACTATTGCTAACTGAACCATTGTATTTCAACACTTTTAAGATGAGTATCAGCCTGAGTTTAAGGCTGTTCAAGGAATTCCTCAACTACAGAGAGCGAGTTAAAATCGGCTCATATCTCTTTTTTGTGGATTGCTGAATTCGAGGACGAGGAAAATATTGTACGTAGGGTGTTCTGTAAAGGTTACCCTTAATGTGTATTTTTGGAATATTCAGTAAAAATGAAGACACTAAAGTATGCACATTGGGAATCACATTCAATATTTTGCAGAGGAAATATAAAAACGCCCTCAAAATCTGACAAACCAGGGTACAGGAAGAGGAGATTAATAATCAAGATGACCGATTTGATAGAGACAGATGATAGAGAATAATTAGAGACTATTAAGAACACCTTAAAGTTTTAATCTCCAATTAAACCTGTTTTGATGTTTATTACATATTTCGTTTTCTTTTGCAGTTCTTAAGGTTTCAATAGCGCTTTTGTTTTCTTATCGGTTAAATATTAATTTGAGACCCCATTGCGTATATTTTTTGTTTTAATTTTGATAGTGATTCTAAAAATAAATATCAAAGCCGATCTTTATGAAACATTTTCTTTCTACAAATAATAGGACAAACTGTAAAAAAAAATGAAAATGTTTATGAATTTCCAAATCTAATAAATATTTTCCCCCAACCTTTTCCAAATACGAAATCTAAATATATAATACAACAACCCAAATCTTTTCTAAATAATCCCCAACTTGGCAAGATTGTAAAACCTTGATAAAAATTATTAAAATCAATAAATAATTCTTAATTAATGGATATTTTTATGAGCCCAAGTAATTAGTTTCACCCCCGAAATCACAGCGAAGGGTTTTAAAATTCCTACCACCAGGAGGCGTTATCTCTGGTCTACAGTTATACATTTAGTTACGGTTATGATTTAAAATTTTTAAGCCTCAAAATCCAGTCTGTGATCACTGAAAGCTTTCAAACACAGAAATGTGTCCTATTAAAGCTAGAGCTAAAAAAAACAGGTGTTTCAGGCCTAAGAGAAGAATTATAATGCTGGAAACTTATGGAAGGCTTAATCTTACTGGGATTAAAATTATGATATTTTTAATACTTTACTTATTCTGAGGATAAATATGGCAGCATAAAAGTAACGTGTTATTACATGTTATTAGTTAGAGCAACTAGCTAAAATATACACCACATCAGACATCGGCTTTTATTCTGTGTGTGACATAGTAGTCGAAATTATAAGCATTAAAAAATCATTAAGCAACAAATATATTTAAAACTAATATAAAACTATAATACTCTTAAAAGTGTTTGATGGGTTTTTTGCCAAAAAAAAAAAAAAAAAATGGTAAAGCAACATTTTGATGGTTTTAAATTTTAAACATATTTAATTTTAAACTATTTATGATATCTTTCTGGAAAACGTATGCTAAACTTTAATACGGACAAATATTTCAAGTGCTTAATTGATAACCTAATTAAAATATTCAGTTTTTTTTTAAATTATGGATTACACGAGATTGTATTTTCGATTTTTAGTGAAATCGTTAATATTTCTTTTCGAAACTCTTATGCCATGGAAAATAGAAACGTCCCTCACACTTAAAGTAAAGCTATAATTCTGTACTACACCGTATAGGAAGCGCTTCAAAATGGCTCGGAAATAAATAATAAAGGATTTAAAAACCCTATGTGTTCATAATTGAAACGGCATACACTTATTATTATTGTTTTTTTTTTTACTAAATTGCGTAGTTCCAAGCGCTATGTGGGTGAAGAAATGTGCGATAGAGATGTTTGTTGGCTATGGGGAAAAGTCTAACGGAAGACCACCGAATTTATAGTAGGATGTTCTAACCACCATAGTTGTACATTCTAATGCAGGCAGAGTTAGAAATCTTAATATAGTGCCTAATTTCTAATTTCAATGATACAAAGGGTTGCAATTTGAAAAATATGACTACAACAGCTTGATTATGAGGATTTAAATATCAATTTTTTGTTATTTTGCCAAACTTAAAATCGTTGAAGCAAGTGGAATGTAGGAAATAATGCGTCCCCCCACCCCCGGAAGTCAGACTATAATGCTTCCTAACACTCCCTGGACTGGGGCGTACATGTACAACTATAGTGTCTCTCTCCCTCATTTCTTCCCCACATCACGTTTGAGACAAAGCATTTTACTTAAAAATGGGTATATGCTGTTTCGATTTTGAATATATGGGGATTTCAAACTATACTGTTGTTTGTTTCAGAGCTATTTTGACACTTTTTAAAATGTTTATGTATCATATTTCTAAAACAAATAGAAAAGAAAAATAACTTAAATAATTAATAAATTTTAAATTCTTTTAATAGTTGCCTATTTGTCAAAGGTTTATCTTCCGAGATTAAAATTATCAAGATCAATGAATAGTATTCGATTCTTGTAGATGTTTTGAGCCCAGATAATTTATCTTTGAAGTAACTTTTTAAATATTATATATTTATATGACAAATGAGTTTCATCAACTACACTTTTGCACACAATGTTTTTTCATTTCTATTGTCTACCTTTTTCGTGCTGTCAATTTTTTAAAAAAAATATCCTTTACTTAAGGTAATTAGATTCTATTCTTTAAATTGACATTTTGTAAAATAAAGGTTCAATGAAAACTTTCGTTAAAATCGAAAAAAATAAAACACGTATGAATTTTCACTAAAATTGAGGAGAAAAAAATAAGAAAAAAAAATGTACAAAGAAAAATAAAGAGTTTTTTTTCAGTTTGTTTTGATTTTTTTAAATTCTTATGGCACCATCTTTTAGTGAAAAAATTGAAATAAAACCAAAATATTTTAAATTTTACACTCTAAAATTGTTTTATAAAATGATAATGTGCTATATTTTTAAGTGTATATAGTAGATATTTTTAGAAAAGTAATTGAAGTTAAACGATATATTTTTAAAACTTTTTTTTGACATTTCGTATGGTGAGAAAGAATAGCAAAGTATAATGGAACTGGAATTTGGAATAGAGTACTGGAATTTGAAATGAGAATTTCCTTGTGTTCCAATCATTCAATTTGAAAATGATTTAAACTTTATATTTTTAAATTGTAACAGTTTTAATGTATCAGAAGAAGATAAACAGAAATTCCAAAATCAATTTTATATACATTAACGATAATCCAGTTACCTCTTAAAGTAAATTTTTTTATTCCATTAAATTAGTATTAGTATTGGAATTAAAATGATTTACTTTTATTAGGAATAAATGAAAAAAATGTTTCATTTATTCACGATTTTTTTTAATCTTTTTACCGTTGGGGAAATAATACAAAAGATTAAAATTACCTCTCCTATACGACGAGAAAAATGTTGCGTTACGAGTAAGAAAATTCAATGAAAAAAAGAAAGAAAGAAAAATCCCTTTTAGAATTGATTAAAAAAAAGTTTGATGTTACGCTCTCAGCTTTTTTTATTTTTATTTACATTTTTTTATTTCTAACAAACAAACTTAACCTTTATTTAAATAATTACTTGAAAAATCTCAAAGAAATTCGAAATTCAGTTTTTTTATTATCTTATTTGATTTCAAATTAAGTAAAATTTTTTATGTTGTCATAAAAAAAAATCTTCATTTGCTTTCAAATTTTTAAAGAAACAATTGTTATTAAAAAGACATTTATCCACTTAATATATTTAAATAAACTTATGTTAGAAATTTTACTGGTACCCGTCAAGGTGTTTTAAACCTAAATATACATCTTTGAATTTCATAAATGAAATATTATTAAAAAAAAGTAAAAACATGGAATTTTTCTTTACTGTTCGTGGAGAAAAAAATTGACATTAAATATAAAAAAAAACACTGCATTCTAGATTTTTTTTAAAATTGTTTTAATCTTAGACGGTAGAATTTTTTTTTATCGTTATTTTTATTTAAAAAAAATAGTGTTGTTATAAATATTGAACTCATCTCCTTTATTGAAAATTTAAGTTAGCTACTAATTATTCCATTTTATCGACTAGCTAAAGCGCACAGAGAAAAAAGTATGGTTAAATCTACCAGAATATGGTAAAATTTACCGTGTTTCAGGCTCTATGAGAGCCACGAAGTCTCGATAGATTTTACCGGAGTGCTCTAGTAATGATTTTGGTAAAATTAGCAATAAAATATTGTTTTATAATTAGTGTTAAAATTTGGAAAATGTGGTAACATTTTTAAATTATACATAACACCTTAGAGCATGGCACAAAAACCAGCAATACGGTTAAATTTAGTTTCAGTTTTTCATATTTTACAAAATATGTTGTAATAAGAACCAAAATTTTGAGAACCAGAATTTCCTATAAACCGTTATCATATGAAAAGAAAAATTAACAAATAAATGGTTTAAATACCGTACGTTTTGCAGTTTTGGTTAACCAGAATCACGGTTTCATTATTATTCAGTTCGTTAGTTTTACAAAAAAAAAAAAAAATTACACGCAGAAATTCAAAATTGATAAATTTGGATATTATAAATTTTTAATCAAGAAACTTGTATAATAATTAATTATCATGAAATATTTCAAATACTCAATCTTAGGAGAAAATTAAAAATAGTTTCAATACATCATTTCTAAGGAATTACAAATAGTAGTTTGCCATTTAAAACAAATGAAACTTTTCATCTAGGAATATTTCCAATTGTATTTATTAATCATTTCTGCGTTGTTTTAAAACATTTGGTTATTTTTGTACAATAGAAGTAAATTACTTCAAAGTAATGACTTTTACATTTATCCGAACCATCGTCTATTCATTAATTACCTTTTCAATAATTCTAGTAAATTTCAGTTTCTGATGGAAAGTTATTTCAGTGAATACGCGTAATCCATAAATTTACAATAGAACTTCGAAATTCGATTTCTCTTAATATGGTACGTGAAACAGAAGATTATTTCCATTTATTTATTACTTTTTTTACTTCAGAGTAGAACAAAATCCAATTTTCTTCCTATCTGCTGTTAGAATTAATCTTTGTCTTTTACGTAGTATTATCGTACTTGTGTTGGGAAAAAAAAAGAATCAAAAGAAAAAAATCTCGAATCGAAAAACTGTGGCCGGAAATTTTATTTCCGATGTCTAAATAAGATTTTTTGGACACCAAAACGAAACAACAAAATATAACATGGAATTCTTTCTCTTTTCTTACCTTCGTTTGATTAAAGAATTGTAGAAAGTTATAAATCACAGTTCTACAATCATACGGATTATGAAGAAATATGGTATAAGTACTTTACACTGATAAGTTCGTTCAATTGCACACTAAAATTTCTTATCAGTAAGGTAGACTAACGGATAAACATAGCAAAAACAATTAAGTATCGACCGACTTGTAAGAAATGTTCGACATCAGAAATGTGCTAGTATTATAGGGGTGAAGTTGAGCTCCACAGCTGATTTGATCAATTCAGATTTTTTTTTATTTTCCTGGGACTCAAAAAGTAAAAAAAAAATGTTTTTGTTAAAATTCAGAATTAGGATAACTAAAATTATTAATTTAATAAAACTAACTTTAAAAATTATTAACTTAATAAAATTATTAAAAACTAAAGTGTCTAGACAAAGAAGTAAAGTAATCATAAGTTTTATTATTCAGATTCAGTTTTTTTTCTAGAAAATTAAATTTGTACTAAAACCAAAAAGTTAAAATATTAAACTATTCATTACTGTGTAAATAATTTCGGATCACATTACGTTAAGTTCGTTTCTTACGGTACATGTTGCGGAGCAAAATCTGTAATTTTTGCCGTAATAATTATCGCTAAATTACTTAATCACTCTAATTAAATAAGTTTTATGTGAATTTTACGGTATAATATTTTGTGGTAAAAATTAATTTTACCAAAAAATAGATTTTACGGAAAAATGGATTTAACAGATAAGGCTTCCAAAGTGCTGGTACTTTATACCGTAATTTGACCTGGAATTTTTTACAGTGTTATTGATTGGCATAACTTGATCAGGTTTCAAGTTTTCAAAAAATTAAAACTTAATTTAATTATTTTTTTTATCTAGAATCATTTTATTAACCATATCAA
Organism: Parasteatoda lunata; assembly: GCA_949128135.1. NCBI lineage: Eukaryota > Metazoa > Arthropoda > Arachnida > Araneae > Theridiidae > Parasteatoda > Parasteatoda lunata. Next base: position 20,691,331 of record OX421981.1, on the reverse strand, counting down.
CATTATTTAATTTTTTCTATTTGATTCAATGATTATGTTTATCCTCAATATATTTTTTCTGTCTAGAGAGTACTTATTTTTTTTGGCAGAGCTAAAAATCACTTCGCAAATATCGTACCTTAGAAAATCATTTATTTAAAATAACTTTCACGGATTGGATTAAATTTTTTTTTCAAATAGGAATAAACCAAAGTTTGTATCTATACTATTAAATAATTAGGCATTATAAATTTAAATGGTTCAATTCCTGCATTCAGATTTAGTGCTTTTAGCCATGGTTTCAAAACTATGTACGCAGAACGAAAAAATTTAATGCATAAATGCAAAATTTTATAATTAAAAGTTAATTACATACTGTCTTTAATTGTGAAAGTGCTTAGAATGAAAAATAGTTTTTTTTATTAATTAGTTAGGATTATGGATACATTATTGAAACAGAAGATAAACCAGGATTAAAAATAAACTTGATAAATTTACCTAAAATAAGTTATATATTTATAAATCAAAAATATTCTAAAACAAAACCATTATAAATAATATCTCAACTTGAGCTCACCCCTTTTGTTATAGCAATTTTCAAAATAAATTTAAAATAAGCTTCCATTTTTGGTATAAGCTTACATTTAGGCATTAGTGGTTTTATTTTTAGGTTTTGAGCCTGATTTTTAAATAATTGTTTATTATGATATGTGATACCTTACTTTTAACACAAAGAATGTAAAAAGATAAATTAAATTTAAATGTATTCTGTTTATAAAATGTTCAATAAAATCTTTTAAAAATTATTGAAAAAGATTTATAAATGCTTTCTAAAGTATAAAATTTTAATAACAATATTTACGCCACTAATAATTCTTTTACGAAAAATATTTCACAAAGAAAAATATTTCATCCTCCGAGAAATACCGTTTGGATTGCTTGAAAAGAAAGTAAAATTGTAAAACTCTTATGTTTAGAAATAAACAACGTTTTAAGGAACGGTAACGCCTACACCAAAGAAACTTTCTATTTGGTTAGAAAAGATAATACGTGTTGTAAACAGTAGCCAAAAAGGCTTGTTATTAAATTTTTCACGTCTTTGTCTAGACATTAAAAAAATATATTTCTATTATTTTGTTTTGAATATGGATTTACATAACGCCTGGGAATTCTTGTGTGGAGAGTTAATGATAGTTCATTACAAACATTTCCATATTCAATTAAAAATTTTCAAACGTCTTCTTTTGTTTCCCATCTCACGTAATTTTGAAGGCATTTTTCTAATTTTTTAGCTATTGTGTCTATTTTTTTTTGTTTTTTAAAATCTCTTGTCTCCAAGTCCAGTTCTTAGATGTTTAATCATTTATTCCTTTTATATTTTAATGAAAGTTTTCTTTTTCATACAAAGTAATTACCTTTTTGCAATTTTATATTCTTGTATCTTTAGTCAGAGTAATTGAAATGCTACCTTCAACTATATAATTAAGAAGTCTTTTATATATTTAAATATACTTTTTTTAGAGAATAATTATGCATTTGATAATTAACAATGCTAAATGAAAAAATTATAACATCGAGAGTAAAAACTAGGATCAGAGTAGCAGAAAGATTATAATTATGCTAATATAGGAATGAGACTACTTAAAGATTTTTGCTTTAAACTAAATAGTTTCAGATCACTAGGAATATAATTTGACATTAGCTTTATGTACCATTCATTTTGACTGAAAGCTCAATTTAGCTTAACATAAATTTTTATACTTATATTTTGTTCACCTTTTTAAATTTTTGACATTTGGCTTTTCTTAAAAGCTTATAAGCCTGATCTTGTTTTCAATTATATATTACTTGTATTGTATATAATATTGACTGTACTATTGCTGTATATAAACTGTTTTAATTTTTGTTCTTTTAAAAAAAAATGTTTTAGGTTATTTTGTATTAATTTGTATAATTTTTAATAAATTTGTATAATTTTGTTTTGTATTTAATAAATAACAGTGGTAAGTGAAAAAAATACAGTGTAGTTTGAGAGAAACTAATGGGTTCAGAATTAGCAGAACAATTATATTTATGTTATGGCAGAGGAGAGGATTTAAAAAGGATTAACAACCAAAGGATTTTCGTTTTAAATAAAAAGGTTTCCGACCACAAGGAACATCTAACATTAGCTTTATGGAAACAGTTATTTTGACCAAATGTTGAATGAAGCTAAACGTAATTTTTATTTACTTATTCAAATTTTTGACATTTTTTTGTTGCTTTTCCTAAACATTAGTTAATATACCTTGCTTTCACTTTAGTATTTTTTTAACGAATATTTTTTACAAAATTAAGGTGAATTCCTAGAATTATGGGTACCGGCCAAATTCTGGTAAAATTACCGTACTTTATGGGGATGGCAATTCTGATAAAATAAATCACAATTCTGGCATTAAAAAGCAACTGCTAAAGCTCTTCAGAAGAAATTATTGAGCTTTTTTGATTTCCCATGGAGCTAGAAACACGATAAAATTTACTATATTCTGTTAGTTTTGACTATATTTTTTCCTCAGTGTGAGAAATTATTTAATGCTTTTGATAGTATCTTTATTGCATATTTAGGTTTTTCAGTAAGCTGACTTGCAATGTGCCGAAAGAAGAAAAACGGACCATCTTGAACAACTTTTGATATAATAATCAAATCTTCACGCTCTGGGACTCAATCTTAATGCTTCGAGAAAGTGGCATTACATACACCGAAGAGCCATTACATTATGACCACCCTGCCAATAACATGTAGGACCACCTTTAGCCCTCAAAACTGCTAGCACCCACCGTGGCATTGATTCCACAAGGTACTGATAAGTAGTCTGAGGTATCTGGTACCAAGCGCTCACCAACTGGTCCTGAAATTCCCTCTCATTGCGAGGGGGTAGCGTGGCAGCACGAATTTGGTTTTCCAAGTAGGACCACAAATGCTCTATTGGATTAAGGTCAGGTAAATTTGGGGCCCAAGACATGACTTGAAAGTCACTGGAATGTTTCTCGAACCAATCCATGACGATTCGACCCTTATGAAATGGTGCATTATCCTGTTGGTAAACACCACCCTCCGCAGGAAAAACTGCTGCCGTGAATGGGTAAACCCGGTCAAATAGCTTACAGGCGTCAGGGATTGTTCTATGAGGATTATGGGTCCTAATGTGCCACATAAAAACATTGTTCCTGGGCGAGAAACCATGAAAACCTGGGCGGGTCCATTGTTATAGATGGAGGGTGGTCATAATGTAATGGCTCTTCGGTGTAATAATATTAACAAATGTATTAATAAATTTGTGGGACAGAGTTTTAAGTTATGAAATTCGACATAAAAACCGAATTTCTCTGAATAAATATACCTTCTTTTGGTCGAATTTAGAAGTATGATTCTCTAATTATAGGGGTAGCTGCAATCTGTGAAATTAGGCCCCAATAAAAGGCGGTTGAAAGTTTGGGCTCCTTAAATGTTAACATCACTTATTGCGTACTTCGCCATATCTCGAGAACTTTTTGAGAGAATTGTAAAGTTTGTGCACCCAATTATAAACTCAAACCCCCAATTATAAACCAAACATAATTATTCTAGATAAAAATTCATTTTTAGTAAATCTATATTGTTTTTTTAATTTTATTTAACAGTAGTTCAAAACTCTTGAATTGGAAGGTACAAAATTTTTTGAATAAAGAATGTAATTTTTACATCGTAAAACACAAAATTTGAGGGAAATTGGTCGAATAGAAGTTTAGTTTTGAAAAAGTCAGGCACTTAAAATTTCACCTTTTCCGTATTTCGTCAAATTTCTTTACATAGACCAAGAGAGTTTTGTACACAATTATAAAAGTTTTTTTTTTCTTTTTTTACATATGGCAATAGATAAAAATAATAATTAATTTTTTTATTCAATTTAATAAAGATCAAAGAAATATCACAGTTTAAATTGGGCATATGTCTACATAGTTTCAAACTAATGTTTGAACGGAATTAGTCAAATAGTTCTAAAGTAACCAATATTATCACTCAGCAACTGTTTGACTAATTTCGATCTATTTTTTTATTTTCTACCCACAGTTGAAATTCCGTTAAGCATTTGAGTATCAAAAAATTCTTATTTTTTCTTGTTAATAATAAATTAAATAATTAAAATTAGTAAAATATTTAAAAAATATATTTTATATGAAACTATTTTTGATGAGAAGGTTTTATAGTTCAGTTCAATTTTTTTATTCGATTAACTTTTAATTGCAATTGCACCTGAAATAAAAGCGAGATATTCCCTTACTGCAATTTAAGGAGTTTTTGAATGAAAATAATTTTATATTCTATCCAATTTTTTCACAAATTTTATTTTATTTGCTTCTGGTTTATACGGAAAGCTTAATGCACAACGCAAAAACAAAATAAAAAGAACACGCTATAAAAATCTTTTGACTGAGCATGAATGGGAATTTCCCTTTTTATATTTTTAGTTTTTATTTAAAAAACATATCTGCCTTCAATCTTTTTTTCTTTATATATTTCTAACGCACAAAAATAAAAGCATATATATATATATATAAAGTAAAGAGGAAAAGCATAACAACTTGCCTAATAAAATAACTTGAATATAAGTAAAAAAATATAATATTAAATAATTTGCCTGAAGTTGTTTTATTTCAAATACATCGCTAAACCTAAATAAACATATAGGAAATAAATAAACACTCAAAATGGAATGACACTATAAAATAAACAATATTTAATCATTACTTTCAATTTTATGAAACTGCTCAAGATATTTGGAACATAATTTAATTAATCTACAAATTCCTCTTGAAATCTTTTTTTAACCATTCCTATTTTCAGATCTTGGAAATTTAGTTATGTTTTTCAATTAAAAAACTGCTAGTGAAAATAAAATGAAAAATAAGAGATTATTTTAATTTCATATATTACTCTCAACTGCATTGCTCTTGACTTCGGAAGAAAGTGTTGTCTACTTATTTTTTAATTTCCTTTTTCTTTCCTGTAAGGAAAAAAATTTGTTCCTTTATGTCAGTATTTCATGTTTCTTTTATTTATTTTTTTTAACAAATCGATTAGTTTTTAGTTCTTTTCTCTGTAAGATTAATAACTTTACAAAGTTATGTCAATACGTGGAAGTATTTGTAACTCACAGGAAAAATATTTATTTTTTTTCTTTTTTCCCGCGTTGAACTGCCGCTCCATTTCTTGAAAGTTTGGTTTCTAATTTAACGACATACTATTGTAATACTGAACCTGACACAAAGTACAAAAATACTCCTGTGTCAAGTAAATTTTGCTTTAGTGGAGGACTTTTTGAATGCAACCTAAACGCCTTTTTCGCTACATAACATAAAAAAGTTCCAAACCTTCCCACTGTCAGTCCGATGGAGAGGAGATTCTAACCCATTGACCCTTCTGTATTTAGACATATTTAGCATAAGTAACATTTTGAACGATTCCAACTGAGAATAGTATCCCGAATCAATGAGATATCAATGGTATTTTAACAAGAGTCGGTTCGATAGAAAAATAAGCCAATATAGAATACTAGTTTTTACGTTTTTTTTCACTACCAAAGATGAAATAAAAAACTATGAGCACAACTCTAATTTACTATTTTTAATATTTTTCACTAATATTTACAAGCGCTTTCGCTGCATTTCTAATTTACAAAATATTTAAAGCACATGCAATGTTCAAAAGTGATTTATAAAAAGCAATGGACATTTTTATTTAATAATAAAAAATAATAATAACGAATTGCAGGTTTTGTGCCATTTACGAGAATATTCTTTATTTACTTTTCTGAAATATTTTATAAACTTTACAGCGACGTTGCAGATCTTACGTTTAATGTGTTCAAGCGCTTTTGACATCAACAATTCATTAGATAAAAGAGAAAATTAAAATACTCAAATGAGTATCTCACAATTAAATTGATCTTTAAAAAAATACAATGAATTATTAAATATTGATTCAATATCTTATTAATACAACCAGCACACAATTTTACTTATCTAATAGCATTCAAAGACTAAACTGACCAAAAATATAAGACTCTCGACAAAATGAAACGTTTAAAAAAATATGTTCATTGTTTTACCGAAATGTTATTCCATCAAAATTTTATCACAAAAAGCATCAAAGAAAATACTGGTGATTTTTAAAAATTTATACCAGGAAAATGGTAAGAGCTGAAAAAAAAAAAAAAAATTCCTCTGCTAATTTATGTGGCAAGGCATACAAATTTCCCTTCAAGGTGCATGGTTTTTAGGTGAAAAAAATTCCGATAGTAGGCGCTCTGAGTTCCTTCAGCTATTTTTATTTTTTTTATTTATTTATTTTTTTGCGGCTATTCGATGCATCAAATTTTCATTCTCCGATTACGCATTGGAAAAAGGGGACATTTTGAAAATAACGTAATGTAATTTTCATTCATTGCAATAACTAAAAACATTGGGTCAAAATTTTCAATTGCTTTTCTATGATTTACATGTGTTTTTACTTGATGCGCCATCGGTTGATGTATTTTTGAAATAAAAACAGAAACTCTGATACGAAAACTTATACCTTGTCATATGTATTTGCTGCTGGAATTTTTTTTTAAAAAAAATCTTAACTGTTTTATATAATACAATTTTAAAAACCGTTAATTTAGGATTTCCTGTATGTCATGATTTTGAGAAATTTTTTAAGATTGGTACAGTACGGGATTTTTAAGGAACTAGATCCTCACTTAGTGTAGCTATAGAATATACTTTATTTGTTCAAACGAGAGAAAATTTGAACTAGTGCTATTTCAAATGATGCCCTTGACATGGATTAAATAAAAAGATTGATACTAAAATCCGATGTTAGTTGGCGCAAGAATGCAAATTACATTCATTCGGAAACATTTAATTAAAAAAAAAATATTTATGATACATCTAATGCCTATTCTGCAACCCTGCTCTGCAAAAAAATTAAGTGAAACTCAACACCAAAAATGGGTCAACCACTTTGCGCCGAAGTTTACACAAAAAATCTGATATACCGTAACTTTTACAATAATATTTATTTAATTAGAATGGTTAGTGAATTTACGGTAACTATTATTATAAAAATTACGGTACATCAGATTTTTTGTGTAATAATTACCGTAAATTCACTGAATCATTCTAATTAAATAAATATTGCTGTAAAAATTATGGTATAATATTTTAGGGTAAAAATGAATTTTACGGATGATGCATCAAAAATGCTTTTACTTTATACCGCAATTTGATTTGGAATTATTAACACTGTAGAAAGGACAGATATCGGCATAGTGAAACAACAAGAATGTTCTTCACACTACTTGGTGTAAAGCAGCAATTTGATTAAAGCAGCAATAACTGTTTTTGGTATTCATTAACGCAAAAATTTAAATTTACAATAAGATACGGTATACATAACAGTTAATAAAGTTACTTTTATGAGACAATATAAAGTAAGAATCATTAATTTAGGATGCATATACGCACAAATACTTGAAATGAAATTAGTTTATAAATCAAACAAACACGTAGTATAGTGAGAATATTATTCGAATTAGGCTTAACAGAACCGAAGCGAATAGAAGATATATTATAAAACTATTTAATACAGTTTAAAGAAACTAAAATATAAATATTGCACTACTAAAAACACAATGACATATTTTGATGGGGAACAGTTCAGTAAATGTATAAAAACAGTAAATGTTTCAGTAAATGTATAAAAACACTGAAATCAACAAAAAATGACAAGCGCATTATTTAAATTAACTTATATTCAGATATATCGCGTTTAACCCAATAGAATGTACTCCATAATCATTTGAATTAGGGAATTCATTTCTTTTACCCCTCTAAATAAAATTAATCGAATATTTCTTTTTTTTTACTTTAGTATAATAAAAATCAAAGGAAATGTCCTTAGTATAGGCTTTTTAAAAAATTAAGCTTATTTTAGTTTATAATGATTGCAAAGATTGCAATGTTCTAAACAATTTCTTTCTCATAGAAAGTATTTTGGACCGTTTACACCTATTTACTGCTTCGGGTAAAAGATTGATAAAAAATATATTTAGACAAAAAAGTAAATTAAATTTGAAAAAAAATTTTATTAATATCTATAAGCTTTCAAAATACATATGTGAAATTTTCACTTCAAAAAATTTAAAAAGTGCTTTTAATGAAAATTTTCTTTTAGAAATTTTTTTTCAATAATCTTTTAATTTAATGTACTTTTTCGTTTTGAATAATTCGAAAAATTGATGACTTTACTGAAACTGAAATATTAATTAGATTCCATCGTTTCCTTAAGTTACTGAAAAATAATTACAAAAAAATAGAAATCAAAGAAACTAATGTAACGAAAGTGAATGAAAAGTAGCCTAAAAACACTATTTCTTTTTATCTCGAAAAGTCTTCTCAAACTCATTTAATTAGTTTCTAAATGTTTGTCATTTTACCTTCTAATTTATTTAAGCTTTTCCTAGGTTTATTGATTTTTCGCTATCCTTGCCTGCTGTTAAAAAAGAATTTTCTTTAAATAGATCATAGTGAGCGGAGTCAAACAGTATGTTTTAGACAAAAGATTTCTTTTTACTGTAAGTTACATTTTACTTTGCAAACTAATTGGTTAGCAGCTACTTGCTTCAGTAGACATATTGAATTTTAATTTGTAAGCATCCTTTTTTTTTGCAGATACTTTCACGTAAAAAAAATTGTGGTTACTAAATTATGACTGTTGATTAAAGTAAAAAATAAAGTAAATGGCGAAGTATATATTTTTATTAATGTGTAACAGTCGACTATGTTGACTTTTAAAATTGTTTTCAGATTTTTTTTTAACTAAACTATTTAAAAATGTAACACTTTCTTAAATTTGTAAGGAAATATGAAATAGTTTCGCCTTTAGTTTAGTAACTTTGTTAGGCGTTAATATCTCACTGATATTTAAATGTGAAATATTTGAGTCTAAAATTTACAATAAATACAATTATTACTTCTTTTTCGAGTTCAAACTATATAATAGTATAGTAATATTTTGTATTTATTCAGCTTTATACACGTAGAAAAGAATTCTGGTAAAGTTAATAATGATATTTGGTAATGGTTTCATTTGTTATGGTTTACCAGAAATTCTGGTTTTCAAAATATAGCTCGTATTATCACACATTTATACAAAATATAAAACTGAAAAGTAAGTATATTTAACGAAAAAAAAAAACGGTTTTTAAGTCAGGCTATAAGGTTTTAGGATAAAATTACTAGATTTTACAATATTTACCAAATGTTATCACAAATTATAAAACCATATTTTATAGTTAATTTCACAAACCACTAACGAAGTACTTTGGTAAAAATAACCAAGCTAATTGGAGTTTCCATAGAGCTGGAAACATGGTAAATTTTACCATATTTTGGTAGTTTTGATCATTCTTTTTTTCTCAATGTAGAGTTTTAAACAATTTATTAGATTTTATTCCAGTTAAGTAAAAAAAAATTTATTCCAGTTAAGTAAAAAAAAATTTATCCCAGTTAAATTTCATTCCAGTTAAAAATTTTATTCCAGTAATTGTTTAGATTTTATTCCAGTTAAGTAAAAAAAATGTGTAATGCAGAGTAAAAAAATTATTTTTTTCCAAGCGCAATTGAATTAAATGTTTTAAACGTTTCAATGAATTTTTAATGATTAATTTATAACTTTAAATTTTTTGTTCAAAAAAACACATTTTATCAACTATAATTACTTATTGTCGGTGAATTTGGTGAGGACTCAACAAATATGGTTACAAAATTTCAATTTTTTTTTCTTTTTAAAAACATGGACATTTTCACTTCTTAAAACATTTGACTTTGCATGTTCTCGTGCATATTAGTGGACAATAAAACACAATTTTAGATTAGGAAAGGCGCAAAAAATTACAAACCTATAATTTTTTGATCTCTAAATGCCAAAAGTGGGTGTGCAAGTAGTTGTCTAGTAAGTAGTTGTCTAGTAAGTTGTCTAGTAAGTAGGTATACAAGTAAGTATGTAAGTTATATTTCATTTTCTACCAAAATATGAGCCAATTATGTGAAAAATATTGGGTACAAGTCGTAAATTTTTTTCTTTAGATGTTTTGAAATTTAAACTGAGAATAACGAAATACGAAAATCAAATTTCTAACAAAAACTATTATAGATTTATCCGAACATCCTGACTTCTACTTTAATATAATCATAAATGTATTCCTATAATTAAAATATTTATTCGATGGAAAAAAATAATTTATTCGTTGGCCGCATAAGTTTATAAAATGTTGGTTTATTTTTTTATCTCTATACTTTTATATTATGTTAGGAGTTTTTTTCCAGTAATAGAAATTTTTATTCCAAAAAAGGTTAGCGTTATATTATTACATTAAATATTTTCAATTTGAAAGCAAGTCATTTTAGAACTTGAATCACAATAATAATTACTAACACACGAAAACGTTTTTTTTTCAGAAAATATTAAGTTTTGTTATTATGAATTTGCATATCTCTTTAAAGCATATCTCTCCACAAACTCCTATTAATATTCAAAACATCTTTCTTAACTAACAAACTAAAAAATGCATGCACTTTTCTGTGAAAGAGCCGTTTCGGACTTTAATTTCACACATTTATGCACTATCACACATAGAAGGCTCATGAATAATACATATCACATATAAAATAAAATGCCTTAAGAAATCGCAATGTCTCTTGAAATTCAAAATTCTAATTCAGTTGTTTTCAAATAGGCAGAAAAGAATAAATAAATAAAAAAAGACGCTCTAATCACCATTAACTGAAATCAAGCTAAGAACTTACATTTTGTAGAGATCAGTCTGTAAGGATAGCCTAAAAGAAGAAAAAATGTATAGCTGAATAAAATTTAAATTAGAAATTGGCTATAACAAATGTTTTAGTGCTTTATCTAAACTTTATTTCTTGAATATTCTTCCAAACATTTATTTTTCCAAAGTAATATATTTCATAAAAATACTACGTTTTGTCATGTTATTAAATTCTAATTAGTCTTAAACTCAATAGTTAGTTAATAAAATTCATAGTTGATGAAATAATAGCATTTTATTTTACAATTGGTAATTTTTTTTTAAATATGCAGATTTATTTGATGTATAGATAAATGAAATACGAAAAAAGTTCAAAAATTATAATATATTCAAGTGTACAGTGGGAAAAAAACCCGCTCACAATTTACACACGATTACCATTATTTTACATACAAATATTAAATCTGTTCATACAAATATAATTCCATGCAAAAGATAACTTTTAGTAAATATATATAATTTGTTATTATTTTATTTAAGAAGGTTCGAAAAAATTTAAAATGCAAGCTATAAAATTTTTTTCACCATTTTAAAAAAAATGTAATTTTATCAAGCAAAATACAAAGTTTGGGCAAAATTGGACAAATAATTCCTGAGAAATCAAATTTTACTTAACTGACTTTTCTGAAATTGATTTCTCAGGAACTATTCAACCGATTTTGGTCAAATTTTGAATTTTGCTTGATAAAATTACATTCCTTAAAATGATGAGAAAAAAATTATACCCTACAATTCAATATTTTTTTGATCCTTCGTAAATAGAATAATAAAAAATAATGAATATTTACTAAAAGCTATTTTTTGCATGTAATCATGTTTGGATAAATGAATTTTGTAATTGCGAGTAAACATTTTTCAATTCACTTAAAAAATTCTCGAGATATAGTGAAATAAGCAAATATTAAAATTAAAATTAAAGAGTCCAAACTTTGGAGAGTTCCAAAACGTAGAGTAGAAAAGAATGTATGTTTTTTTAGAGAAAGTACGTTTTTGTGTTTGTTGTGATTTCGTTTTGTTGTGATTTCGTAACTTAAAATATCGTCTGCACTATCATGCTTGAAGTCCCCCCCCCCCCTTAAGCCATTAACATTGAGTCCCAAAACGTAAAATTCCGATCATTAGATCAAAAGTTATTCAGGGTGGTCCTTTTTTTGCGCACATTACTATTGTTTTTAGAGTAAATGTGCGCTAAATCAAAATGTTGATGTCAGCATTAATGTAACTAATAGAATCTTTTGAATAATTATGAAAATGCAAATCTGATTTCTGCAAAAGTTTTAAATATTTAATGCAATAATTTTATATGAAATACTAAATATTATTGCTTAAAAATTAAGCTATGAAACTTGAATGTCATGTAATAAATGAAAGAAGAATTAAGTTATGAATTACTAAATTTAGTTATAATAAGTTATTTGTAAGCCTAATTATTAAAGTAAAAATTATTAATTAGTGTTAGTGTTAAATTATATTTTATAACAAACTTAATTAGTTCTTTTAGAATGAAATTTTCTAATAATATATATTTAATTAATAAACACAGAAAACGTAGCTGAAAAATCTAGTTAATTTTTACGAAAGGCGAATTCATGATTATATTTTACGTAACAAGTAACTACTGAAACATTAGTAATTATTAATGAAAATTATTTACTATCTATTAGTTTTTAATAGTTAATGTTCTTTATTCGTCAACTGTTTCTTTAAGTTTGTTTAAGAGTTCTTTTTAATCAAATTAATAAAAAAAGAATTATTTACTAATTAAACATTTCATTTTTAATGCATGGCTGAATTTTAACAAACAAAATTTTTGAAAGTAAACTTCTTTCAAGAACTACACTTAGTTTTAAGGAAAAATGAATAAGTGAATTTAAAATTCCCACTAAAATTTTTTAAATCGAATAAAAGAAGCATGCTCTACATAATATCAGAAAGAATATCGGAATTATATTTTCAGTTTTCTTAGATAGCAAAAAGAAAAATAAAGTCTTTTTAGAACGGAATTTGGGATTTTTCCGAGCTTATATTGTCCCAAGAAAAATAGTTTTATTTCGTGAAAGATCTGCTTACTTTGTAAAAGAGTTTTTATTTCCTCCTAACATTTTTATAAAATCAGCTATCTGATTCTCTATAAGATGGATTTAAGCTTTAAAATAGTTTACCAGTGTTATTTATCAATAAATAGAATTTAAAATTTTTTGCGTAGGTGCTACTGAACATTATTCCTACTATTCTTTTAAGAGTCTTTGTGCACTTAAAGTATAAAAATACTTATAAAAAAAAACTGAGTATTGTTTGTTATTATTATTATTTATTGCGTATTTCTTACATTTTTGAAATATTCTCCCTTTTTTTTTTATGTATTTATACGTTTTTTTTTTTCTTCATATTTAAAAATTTTTTTATCGACACACACTACGCAGTTGAAATTTTGGTATCAAAATCAGCTTACTTTGGCTACTGAGAATGTTTAGAAATTTAGTTTTCTAGTTATATTGAAAATATTTTCCTTCGTTGTTTTTGGAATGTTTTCATTGCTCTTATAATTTCCGGAACAGTAAGCATAAAATTTTTTAAAGAGAAAACTGAGTAATGTATGCTATGATTAATATTTATCGCTTATTTCTTACATTTGTTATTCTTCCACATATTTTTTTTTAAATATATTTACACGCATTTTTTTCACATTTAAAATTTTTTTACAGTTGAACATTACACAAATGGAATTTAGGTGTCTTAATCTGCATATTTGGACTACAGACTATGTTTGGAAATTGAGTATGCGAGATATAATGAAAATTTCGATTGAAAAGTTTAATCACGAAGGACATTTGTGATAGACAGTACATTCTAAATAAAGTGACATGCTTTAGCTCTTTGTTATTTAAAGAATAGTGGTTGCTAAACGTTTAAAATCAATTAGTTTCAGATTTCTAGTTGTTTATAACTTTTGTTGTATCAGTGTCTCCAGACTGGCAACAATACACAGGATAGAGTTAAGGGATTTTGACCAAAAATGGTTTCTTTTTATTTTCTTAGAATTTTAATTATATTTTTAATATGTTATAAAACTTTTATTTAAGATTTTATAGTTTTCTTAAGAGAAACAAATTAAATATAAATTGTAAAAAATAAAAAAAAAAATAATTTAATAAAATAAGTTTTGGTGTTTCAGTATATTTTGAAGAATTACAGCTACTATTGGTGTAAAAAACACTGTGATTTTGAACAAAATTCAAGCATCGAACTCATTCTAACTAACTAATCGAACTAATTTCATTTATTAATGAGCAGAATTTAAATATTTCTCAGTAGGTGGTATGGTACATTATCCTCCCTCTTTCTCTAAAAACTTTTCACAGCCGTGAGGTATTACTAGTTTTAAATATTATTTACCACGAATTTTTCTCTCTCTCTTGAAATAAATAAATAATTGAAAAGTTTGTGACTCATTCTTGCTAAAATAGTTTGTTTTAGAATTATATATGAAATGTATGGAACACATTGATATGCCTTAAACCACTAATTTTTTAAAGATATAGGAAATTCAAATTTCTTCTCAAGCATTTATAAGCAACTTAAACAAATAATCATTTAAAAATGGAATTTTTTTTTTCCTGAACAGTTTTAATCTGTAAAATAAAATTTTAATATTAGAAATTTGATAAGCTTTTTAATTTTTGTTTATGTTGCTTTAATATATCTGATGCTCAGATGAGCAACTTTTACGGAGAAAAAAAAAAGAGGTTGAAATTACTGTACTGGATGGTAAAGACATTTCTGATTAAAAAGAAAACAACACAATTCTGGTTAATAAAACCAAAATATACGCTTTTTCAGCAATTATTTTGGTTAATTTTCTGTTTATATTATAACGGTTTACCGAAAAATTTGTTTTTAAAAATAATTGTATAAATTAGTGAGCTTTTTGGTTTTCCCAAAGAGCCAGAAATCTGGTAAATTTTATCATATTCTGGTAGTTTTAACTATACTTCTTTTCTCAGTATTAAAAATTGCAACCTGTAATTGTATTTTACAACTACTTGTAGTTCATAACTTAACTTTTCATGTAAAAGCTCTTACAATCAAACATTATTTTCTATTTAGAGAAGAAAAAAATTAACACGCCATGTTGATTTTCAACACAATTAGCTTACTACCGTACCGAATTTACTTAAAAAACATTCGCGTCCATGCCTTAACTTTGGAAAGCAACAAAACTGAAAATACTTAAGCAAAACATAAGCCGTTGCAAGCGTTTGATCGACGCATTGAACTTTAACCTTTTAAGAATTTCAAGCGCAAAAACCCCATTAAATAAACATTTCTGAAATAAATAATCACTACGATTCCGAACCCAGTTATGCCTAAAAGAAGCTTCGTAAGATTAGAAAAAAATTCTTAAAGTGGTTATTAAATAGCGGGGGTGGAAGAAAAATAGAATAAAGTAAATGTAGAAGTCAACCAAAATGGAGGCAAGAAACCCCTACAGCAAGGAAGAAAATCGCAGTATACCTTAGAAAGAAAATGGGACTAAATGTAATCTGCAGGAAATAAGAGTTGTAAGGGGGGAGGCAAATAGGGGTTGTATTGCATCTTCAGCGTAAGCATGTAAGAAGGACGAAGGCCTATTGCAAGGGCATTCTTAAAGTTTCGGAAGCAATTCTAGAGCGTCCCCTGAGTCATTTTGCCTATACCACGAAACGACTCTTCAGGGGCGGCATTGGAAATAGCTACCTACTTTTAGATAAAGAAAAACATAATAACTGGTGATATCAATGGATACCTCCGATACCAAACCAGAAAGTGTGTTTATGCATAGAGTTTCGGGAAAAGATATTTTTTTTTTCTTTCGTTTTTCTACACATGAATTGAAAACGCTGACAATTTTGCTGGGTTTAGGACGGAATCAACTATCTCAGAGGAATACGGTAAAGTGATTCAAATAAAAAGAGATACTTCGTATCTTTTATTTAACATTTTTATTGAAATAAATAGCAGTTAATAATATTTTAACAACTACATTTTATGTGGATTATCAATTTTCTTTGTGTAATATGATAATAATTCTAATATAATGTGTATTTAATTCAACTACTGTTGTTACACGTTTTTGGTTTAATGGGAAAAAATGGAATCAACTATCTCAGAGGAATACGGTAAAGTGATTCAAATAAAAAGAGATACTTCGTATCTTTTATTTAACGATTTATTGAAAAAAAATAGCATTTATAATATTTTAACTACTAAATTTCATGTGGATTATTATTTTTCTTTGTGTATTATGACAATAATTCTAATAATGCATATTTAATTCAACTACTGCTGTTACACGTATCTGGTTTAAGGAAAAAAAGAAAAAACGGAATCAACTATCTCAGATGAATACGGTAAAGTGATTCAAACAAAAAGAGATACTTTGCATCTTTTATTTAGCATTTTTATTGAAATAAATAGCAGTTAATAATATTTTAACAACTACATTTTATGTTGATTATCAATTTTCTTTGTGTAATATGATAATAATTCTAATAATGTTTACTTAATTCAACTACTGTTGTTAAACGTATTTAGTTTAAGGGGAAAAAATGGAATCAACTATCTCAGAGGAATACGGTAAAGTGATCCAAATAAAAAGAGATACTTCGTATCTTTTATTTAACGATTAATTGAAAAAAATAGCATTTATAATATTTTAACTACTAAATTTTATGTGAATTATCATTTTTCTTTGTATATTATGACAATAATTCTAATAATGGATACTTTGCATCTTTTATTTAACATTTTTATTGAAATAAATAGCAGTTAATAATATTTTAACAACTACATTTTATGTGGATTATCAATTTTCTTTGTGTAATATGATAATAATTCTAATAATGTGTATTTAATTCAACTACTGTTGTTACACGTATTTGGTTCAATGGGAAAAAATGAAATCAACTATCTCAAACGAATACGGTAAAGTGATTCAAATAAAAAGAGATACTTCGTATCTTTTATTTAACATTTTTATTGAAATAAATAGCAGTTAATAATATTTTAACAACTACATTTTATGTGGATTATAAATTTTCTTTGTGTTATATGATAATAATTCTAATAATGTGTATTTAATTCAACTACTGTTGTTACACGTATTTGGTTTAAGGGGGGGAAATGGAATCAACTGTCTCAGAGGAATACGGTTAAAGTGATTTTTTTTTCCTTTCTGCAGATGAATTGAAAACATAAAAAAATTTGCTGGGTTCAAGACGCAATCAACTATCTCTGGAGATTATGGTAAAGCGATAAAAATAAAAAGAGGTATTTTGTATTTTTTATTTAATATTTTCAGTTTTCAACTGAAATAAATAATGAGAACAGTTAATAACTACTAATTCACCAAGCAGGCTTGCCCGTGTGGTAAGTGGCATTAGAACCAGCCAACCACAAAATGTTCGATAACATTTAGCCCATAACATTGAGCAAATTAATTTTCCATAACAAAAAGTTTCAACTTTTAATATCGAAATAGTTTAATTCCTTTTTATTTTAATACAAATGCAACGTTTTCTACTCGAATTTTTCGTACTGATAATCGTAATTGTTTTGCTTTGGTAATATATTAATAATGTATATTTAAATTTGAATTGTTAAACTTTATCTTTTCTAGTTCTGAACTTAGTCAAGTATATTTTGTTGGAAGACATAAATTCTTTAGTCTAAAAAACCAATTAAATTTTTTCGATCCATTTCGATTCATTGAAAGGTTGTGGCTAACGAGGGTGAATACACAATTGCTTAAAAATAAAATCTTGATAACAAATATCAAATTTTCAGAAACGACATTACTTTACACTCTCGTTAATATATGCTAGAATTGTTATAAATAATGCATCAATTAAAAAGAATCTCTGTCTTTAAGAGAATTTTGTTAATTAATACGAAGTTAATCTTTTGATAAGTTAAAGTGTCAACAAAAATGATAATATATTACTATTTAACAAATTTTTAAAAAATAATTCTTTGAAAAAGTATTATTTATATATAATAAAATCTCAATAAAATAAGTGTAATTATTGTAATATAGAGCAAGATTAGAACTGTCTAAGAGTCTTAATCATTGTGTTAAATAATATGAAGTGAGAGAAGTTATCTTCTGTATTGTTAAAAATTAATCCAACATATAAATAAAGTTTTTATTAAATAATATAAAGTAACTTTACGTAGACTTTGAATTAATTCTTACTTATTAATTTAAAAAAAAATATTTCTAATTTTATTCGAATAAATATTTAATTATGTTAAATTCTAACTCAATGGCATAAATTAAGTGTGTTGTTATACTGCAAATTTTTACGATATTAATTTTTTTCTTATGCTTTTGTTTCAGTGCTTTTTTAACGGTGATTTTTTTCCTTTTAAAATTTTCACAAATTTGAATTTTTAATTGAAAATTTATTGCATTATTCTTTACCATTATTCATTACTTTATATCACAGTTTAAGTTAAGAATATTAATATTAAAAATCTTTTACGAAAATAAAATTGTTTTCTATCACGTCGCAAAAATATGTTATTTAAGCAAAATAATGGTGTTTAAAAAATATTCAAAATTTGTTTCGTTATTTTAGAATCTAATTTTTGTTAGGATTGTAACATTAAAATGGGAGTAATCTTTTAAAATGCTTCACTTTTAGTTATGGAGAATTATAAGCATATTGAAGATAATTTTTTCCCAATTTTCAAATAAAGTAACTTATATACAAAATCTGAACTTAAATTTATAACGAAGTGTTTTTCTTAAAGGAATTTTATTTACGGAATTTGATTAAGATGCAAGCGCAGAATTGTGTATGCACACAACAGCACATTTCTTCTAACAAATTTATTTCGTACACTGTAAAAAATTTTGAATCTAATTTCGGCATTAAGTACCGGCAGTTTGGATGCTTTCGCTGTAAAATAATATATCATAATTTTTAAAGTAATATTTATTTAATTAGAGTGATTCAGTGGTTTTACGGTATTTATTACGGTAAAGCTTCCGGTATATCAGAAATTAGTTACGTAACATGTTCCGCTAAAAATAGATTTTACGGTAACAAATACCGACTTCCTTAGAGTCGGTATTTTTTACCGTAATTTGATCCGGAATTTTTTGCAGTGTAGCGTATAGAAAAAGAAAAATATAAGAATTTCATAAAAATATAATAACATTAGAATAGTTTTTAATAAGAAGCGAATCAGTTATATGTTGAAAAATCTATAAGTTGGAAAAGTTCAACCAAAACAAAATTTTAACATCGAATACTCTTTGTTTACAAGGATATATTTAAACTCGTAGCGATGCCAGTCTTTATTTTCAACTCCGAACGGTAAAGACAGATTTCTCTTTCCATTCCGAAGGTATGATTACTATTCCCAGTGGAAAATCTGTCGACAATAAATCTACCTCGAAAAGGTACGATCGTCTTGTCACAGCTTCTAGCTCTCTCGGTCCAATTTTCCAGGTGAAAAAGAAAGACGGTGACTGCAGAAGGTGTCCAATACGCCCTTAAACAAGACAACCACGGATATTGGGGTAGAAGAGATTGCAGATTGTGTTCATGATGCCTGATATCTAGGAAGGTATTTTCGATCTGCAGATTCTAGAAAAGGGGAAGAAATGTACTGCTGGGATTCTCCTCAGCTGTTGAAGGTAGGGGTTTTCAATGTGCCTCTCCACCCCCACGAATGATGAAGCGAGCTCATTTGCATGTCTTCGTTTGATCCGGCAACCCTCCTCTTCAAAGTTGGAGCCTGAATATGAATAATTCAGTGATCTGCTACTGCTACAAGACTATGGTCAAAGGGTTGAGCTGGACATACCAGGGAGCATCCCTAAAGGGGTCTTGCATTTTCTCATTTCGGAGTTTGCGTCGTTAGTTTTCGATACAGGGGTCATCACTCATGAAACCACGCTATAAATTCTCCTTCCTAACAGCTTCTGGAAAACAGGAGTCGCTCCTCTCGAACGTTTCATCCACACCCGTTTTCGGATTTATTCGATTCCTTCCCTGTTCGAAAACCATTGTTTCCCGAAGTTCGTCACTGTTATTTTCTGTTACTAAGGCAGCCTTTCTATCCCAGGACATTTAGAAATTGGAACGCTTTGGGATTATTCGATGTCTTCATGGAGTTCCTTAATTCGAATTTCAAATTATTCTACGATCGCAGGTGATATTCTTCGAATATGTTTAGTTAGAAATTCATTTGTTGATTTGTTATTTTGATTATTACAGGTATTCATTCTTGTCGTGTTTATTTATAGAACATAAATTAAGGACACAATTTTCAATCAAGTGGCAATGTTCATATGAAATTAAGCAAATTATTAATTTTGGAGTTGTTTTGTGTTACAGTTTGATTAAATTATTCTGGAAGCTATAGAAAAAGTATTTTTTTTATCAAGTGTAATTAGCAAAAACCATTTAAAACTATTTTTCGTTGACTTTATTAAATGCTCAAGTTTTAAAATTAGCTGGTATGCATAGAAGATCTCTTAGATCTGCAATTTATGCATTTATAACTGATTAGCTTACACAAAGAAAAAAAAAAAAAACATTTTGGTAAAATTACCGTATTGTATAGTTCTTACAATTTCATTATAGTATTAAAAATTAAAATATACCGCATTTAAACCATTAATTTGGTAATAATTTTGACTGTATGATCTGGTTTATAAAAATTATATTTCTTATTATCTAACATTTAGTGAAAAATACCAAATTGATAAGTAAATCAAAAAGAATAAATGATTTATCGTTGTAATTCACGTGTCATCTCAGCACTTTATGTGAAAGCCCCAATAAACTGCACGACGGGATTGTATAGGAGTTAGCGCGTTAGCTTTGCAAACAGATTTTCTGGTTTACTTCACAATAATCAAGTACTCATTCACTCCTAATCCTTTTATTTTTTATTGTACTTTTTAGTTAAATGTGTTTATCGTTATTTTAGATAATGCCTAAATATTTTTACAAAATTTGAATCCAGAAACTACAGAAGATACATATTTACTATATTTAGCTATTTACTAAATAGTTAACATAATTTCACAGGAAATGGTTTCGTAGCAAACTATTAAAATTTCTTGAATGTGAGAGAAAGAGAGGAAGTTTTGTATAGCTTTTGTCTTCCGTTATGTGTAACTCTAACCCGATTTCTTACACCTTAGTAATCTTGCGGCTCACAGGCAAGTTTTTACTCATGCGTTGTGAAGCTGAAAAAGCGTTTGCGGAAACCCGTAGCTCTACGCAAAATACTTCAATCGAGTACACATATTTTACAGTGATCATTGACAGATAACTAAAAATGTTCTAGTGTTCTCGAAAACGTTAAATCTTAAGAGAATAAACCACAATTGGAGTGGTTCAGATGTTAGAAATAATGATCAGCAATACTAACAAAGCCATTGTTCCTGATATTAACAATGCCAATGAGATCGAAGAAACCTCATGTTTCTTGTGTCAATTTTAAACAGTACGTAAATAGGCAATGAGAAATGCACAAAATAAATAAATAGAATGAAGCTGTTTTAATCTTTAATGTTTCATTTATCTTCAAACCATTCTATCTATTGATATCTCTTCATTATTCAGTTTTGATCAATTCATACAATTTTAATCTTTTGACCCAGATTGGACACCGGTGTCGTGTTTAATATTTTTTCTCACTTCTCTAATTACGAATAAAATAAGCTTGGTATTTTTAAATTATAAAAACATTCTAATATTTACAACAAAAAAAATCTGTTAGATTTTCAGAATTATATTTGAGCTGTGTAAAGTTAAAAAAATGTTATTTGAAAACTTTTCTTTTCGTTTATATTCATTATATTTAATAGAAATTATAATTAAATATAACTTTAATTGCAATAACTGATTTAGTAAATTAAGAAAAAATAAAATTCAATAATGTTTCTCTTAGTGGTAAATAACTGCAAATGAGTGCAAATTTGAAAAAAAAAAAAAAAAATATTTGAAAGTGACTCGTGTTTGGAATATTTAACCCTTAACACAGAAAAAGACACCAGTGTTACGTGTTGTATTTCATAACGTTATTAAAATACTAAATAAAATATTTTTACTTATTTTTACCCAAATTAACGACAAATAATTTAAAAAGTATAAAAAATATATAATTTATAAGAGTTCTGCTTTAAAGGGTTAATAGGCAAAATATTTTTTTTCCAAGCATTATATTGTACAAATTTACTTTATATATGGAAGAATTTTATTACTTATTTTGAATACCCCAAAGTGATTTAGAAATTTTTTAATAGGAAAAATTTATTATTCTATATTTTTTACACACTATTTACGTAATTTATATTAATCTCCTAAGATAAAGTTGCGGTACCCAACGAATAAAATATCCATAACAATTTAGATAAATAGCTGTATATCAGAAAGTAGGGATGTTAGCAGCCTCGATTTGTTGGGTAAGCCTTACGCATAATCCCAACTATCAAGTTTACGCCACGGCCCGCGGTGGTTCTTTTCATTGTCAGGGACTCGTTTTGGGACTGATCGTAAAAATACTTGTCCGCACTAATAAAGAAATCAAACATCCTTCCATAGTAAATTTCTAGAGTAGACAGTATAGTCTAGAAGTACTTACCAGTTATTGGTTCATAAAATAATTGTGAGCACTACTAACATAAAATAACAGCGATTGTAAAGAAAATGAAGCTTTCAATGTACTGAGTCAACATCCATAAACTAGGTTGTAGATTGTTTTACTTACACTGAAAACGGTCAGAATTTTACTCCGTTGCAAGTTAAGAAAGGACCACTGCGGTATAGGATTTAAGTAATCATCCACGACTGCATATAGTTCTGTTTTATTTAGTTATTAAATTGAAAAAATGTGCTTTCAAAACAATATAAAAACATTTAATAGTTAAACTCGTCAGATAGAAGTTTAATCCTTTCTATTTTTGACTTACGTCATAGAATACTTACTTATTAAAATGGTGTAGAACTTATATTATTTCAATAAGAACATTCGTCCTAAATTAGAAACAACTCTATGAAGTTGCAAGAGCATTGGATTTGATTGGAACACTAAAAATGGCGCATCTTATGATAACATGACCTTAACAAATAAAATGCAAGATCAAGAATTTTTTTTTTTTAACTTCTTTTTCGCTGTAGAAGAAAATCGTTTGCAAGAAACAATATCTATTATTCTTTCATGAATTTATTTTAATATGAACAGAAAGACGTACATTTGTTACGATTTTCTGATATTATTTTTGTTAATTCTTTTTACCAAACAATAAGTTTTATTTTCCTCATTTCACATGTTTTAAGAAAGCTGTGGAACGTCATAATTAGAGTTGGTGATGTTGATTTGCGTTCATTCTGGGAGCTTGGCATCCATTTGGCGTGCACTTAGATGCAAACAGGATCTCTCCAAAAGGTTAGTGGTCTTTCTTAACTCGCAGCAAAGTATAGTTCCTATTATTCGCTCCTCATTAGAGACGTGGTGGCTCCGGGGATTGAGCGCTCGCCTTACACTGAGGTGAACCGGGTTCGAATCCCAGTGATGACTGGACGACACGAATTCTGCACCCTTCTCGCAATGAACACAGTGCTGACGTAAAAATATCCTCAGTGGTAGACGGATGATGGGTTAGAGTCTCTTTGACATCAGGCTAACCGTGGGAGGTTTTCGTCGTTTTTCCCTCCATGTTACGCAAATGCGGTTTGGTTTCACCAAAAAGTCTTCAAATTTCACCTAATACTTGTAATGATTCTATATAATTTTTAAATAATTTTATTATTTTATAAATACATTAAAAATATAAAATCTTACACTACATTAACATAGTATGTATTTATAAAAACAAAAAATCCAAATTTTGGTATTAAAGTGTCCTAAAATTGAAAAAAAGTAAGCGTAATTTTTTTTTCTTGCTGTACAACAGTGCATACGTCTAAAATTTGTCTGTAATTCTGACTGTCATTTCATGAACATACTATTAATTTAACTTAATTACTTATTATTATTATTTTATTAATTAGAAATTCACTCTATAACAAAAAAATCGAAGCACCAAAAAGGAGTTGTCCGATTGAAACGAAAATTGGTGGATAGGAAGACAATGTACAGAATAGTAAATAATTAAAATTTCAGAACAATTGAATATTTTATTGCAGAGTTACAGTAACAAGTTCAATAAGGTGTTGACCCGCCTCTAGCCAGGATACAAGCTGCCACACGGCGTGGCATAGACCGATAAAGCTCCCGGATGGTCTCTTGCGGTATTTCCTGCCAAATTCGATCCAGTTGTCGAACGAGGTCATCAACATTCCGTGCCAGATGCAATCGCCTTCCCATCATATCCCAGGCATGCTCGATGGAGAGAGATCTGGTGATCTGGCAGGTCAAGGAAGAGTTTGACAAGCTTGCAGACAGTTCATAGCAACACGTGCCGTATGTGGTCTGGCATTGTTATGCTGAAAAGCCAGCCCAGGGCTCTGCAAAAGGAACGGTAGCAAAACAGGTCTTAGGATGTCGTCAACGTACCGCTGTGCAGGAAGTGTACCTCTAATGTCGACCAAAGGGGTCCGGCTGTCAAAGGAAATGGCACCCCAGACCATAATGCCTTGTTGAGGGTCGGTGTGGCGTGCAATAGTGAAGGCAGGATCCCCTCTCTGTCTTGTGCGTCACCAAACACGTCTTCGATGATCGCCAGGACATAGTTGGAAGCGGGATTCATCGCTAAAGACTATACGTCCCCAGTCGGCATCATTCCAGCCTGATCGAGCCATGCACCACTATAATCTGGCTCGGCAGTGTGCGTCGATTTTTTTGTTATAGAGTGTACTTGGAAAGAAGGAAAGAAAATTTTTCACTTCTTAAATTTATGATGTTTTCATAAAAAAGCTAAACTTTTAATTCATACGATTGAATAAAGCACAAATATTTGCAATTTCAAAACTTATTAAATTTTGTAAAAATGAATTGTTAAATCGTAAAGATTACAGTAGTGTAAATAAGTTAGTTTAAATTCAAGTTTCTAGTTTAAATTTCTCTCCATATTTTGAATAAATATTTAAAGACAAAAATATTCTCGAAAACTGTCAACTAATCAACAAAAGCATCACTAATCTCTTTTAACATCAATATCTTTGTTATGATAATGGTTTTTGACAATGAACTGTATGAATAGTTTCTAGATTTGAATAAATTAGTTGACGCATAAAATAACTAATTAAAGTGTGCTCATAAAGCAAGGATTTTCTCTATATGTGACAGTTAATTTCTAAATTTTGAATATGAGAATATAAAAATACCACAAGAATTTCGATTCACTTTAATAGATAATACTTGCCTTTATGTATATATATTATGAATTCTTGTCAAGTTTTCTGTCAAAAAAGTAAACACAAATGTTGTATTAAATTAATATTTAAGCGAAAAAGAAAAACATAGACGCTTTTGTGGACCCAACGAGTAACTACCAAATCACGCTGAAAATTTCAAAACCAATTTGATTGTCATTTTTTCTAATTATTTTTTTATCGTTTCAGTAATTATTTTCGATCAATAATGGGTAAAATTTTTAGAAGGAATAAAAAAATATAGTATAATAAAAAGGAAATTACGAAGCATCTTGTATATTTTTTTATACCCTTAGTTAATACATGTGTGTGTGCGTGCAGAAAACAGATATTAAAAAATTTTTACTTAATTTTGGAGGTTTCTTACTTTAAAATTTTTTGTTGTAAGGTTTAAATCTAGTCTTGTCTAATCTAGTCTATTAAACTAGCCTTTTCTATTAGTCTACTAATGTAAAATCTAGTCTATGAACAATAAATAATGATCAAGGGGGAAGAAAGGTTCATATTTATAAAAACTTGATTCTAAGAAAATACGAATTTCAAGGCGGACAGGAAACGTTTTTCCTAGCACGGCCCATTTTCACGGAGTAATAACTCACGGAAAGGGCTGATTTTCCAAATTATGGATTTTTCAGAACTAAGCAATCTTCAAAATGCAACAGACTTCGATTTAATCATCATTTTTGTAAAAAATGAACATAAACCATTCTTCTTCTTTGATCTGCAAAAGTTAAAACTATGAATAATTTACATTTAAATTTTAACCAAAAACAAATAAATCTATGATATTTGAATTGGCTCATGACTATATATATCTATATATATATCTATATATATATATATTTATATATCTATATATATATCTATATATATATCTATAAGTTCAAAATGAAGAAAACAAATTTAAATTGCAGACAAATGAAAAAAAAAAGGGGGGAGGGGATATTAATAACAAACAACTGGGGAAAGAAAAAGAATTAAAAAAAAAAGGATAAAGTTTTTTTTAAAAAAAACCGGAAAATAAAAGATATAATCATTTCATCAGCCCACACGATTATATCCGAAAAAGAGTGCTTTCTAATATTGTATCAATATAGCCAAAGCAAAATATATCAATACAATAGTGTGAGGAGCACTCACTGTATATATATATATATATATATATATATATATATATAAAAGAAAAACCATCCTAATAGGGAATCTAAGATCCTCGTTGCCCATGAGCCACTCAAATATCATAGATTTAATTTTTTCTCATAATTTTCCTTGCATCGGAAACTAAGTATTATTTAAAGAGAAGAAAAGCTTTTTATTTTTTTATTTTTTAATGACGTACAGAAACAGAATGAAACACGAGGCAAGGGAAAAAATGGGTTATAATTAGATTTTAAAAGTAAATGAAAAAAAAAAAATATTGTTGGAGTAATTTGAGGTTTTAAGTGGCTCTAATGGAAGGATTTTAATGAATTAACTCCCACCAATGCTATAAGATTTCTCAGATTGGATTTTTATTAGTTTAAAATAACTTTATAGACTTTCTTAGGGCTTATTACGTGCTTAAAAATGATTTAAGAATTATATTTAAATATAATCTTTACTAATTTGTAATCTTCTAATAAAAAAAAAATGAAATAAAATTTCTTATGAACTTATTGGAAATAACGCTTTTAAGTGAAATTTTTTCAACAGAATTATTTAAATGTGTTTTATCACCACTGCTTTTCATCCCTTTAGTGGATCGCTTGCTTTGGTACTAAACACTGAGGGTTTTGCATTCGGCTGACCACCCAAGCGGAACATCAGCTCCTGCACCTCAGAACCAAAGGTCAAGAAAATTAAGATGGGTACGACCCTTCATGGGCAGGTAGTGCCACTTAGTTTTCACATTCTTTTCTAATTGAAGATATTGCAATTGATAGATAAAGAGAGTAATAAGTAGAGCATTAATTAAGCTAAAAATGTCTTGATCATGTTATGAAAAATAGCACACCTTACTGTTTTAATTCTTTTCGGTTCATTTTTAATTTAAATAATTTTAAAAAAATGAATAATTATTTCAAAAAATCTTTTTACGTGTAATTGCATTGGATGCGCTTAAATATTTTCGAAGATACGCAGCAATACACAAAAAGTAAAAATCGCTCTCATTATTAGGGACGAAAAATGCATGTTTTTTCAGATAAATGATCCCTTTGAGCCTGATTACGTTACTTGAAATATTTTATATACAAACTGATTAGCATATTTAAGGTTAGACTTTTGAATTATTAAGTTTGCATGATAGTGTGGAAACATCAAATTATTAGACGAAATATTATTGTAATGTTTCTTTTAGTCATTTATTTATTTTAGTGCTCTAAGCAAACAGTTGCCACTTGCAAACTAGCTCAAAATTGACGTTTTGCAACGTGAAGCATAAAAGTTTCAAATGAATTTAATTGTAGTAGACTAAGTTAGGTACGGAAAATTAATTGAAAAACTGCTATCTGTATGATTATATTGACACTAGATTTACCTGATTATATATTTTTGAAATCTACTATGAGAATATTGATGCCAAAAGGAATATCATAAGCTTGAACAGCGTACAGTGAAAAATAAATTCCGGTAAAATTACCACACTGTATGATAATAACCTTTTTAGTATGAAAAATTCCATAATTCTGATAATAAAAACCAAAATATGCGTCATTTAAACCATTCATACGACAATTCTTTTGTTCATATGGTAACGATTTATAGGAAATTCTGATTTTTAAAATTATAGTTCTTATTACCACACATTCAGAGAAAATTACAAAACTAAAAAACAAATTCAACTGGTTAAAGGTATTTTATGCCATGCTGTAAGGCATCATGATATAATTTACCAAACTTTATTACATATTATGAAACCATATTTTGTAGTTACTTTTACCGAAACTCTTCGGTAAAAATTACCGAGCTTTGTAGTGTTCCATGGAGCCAGAAATTCGGTAAATATTACCATATTCTATAAGTTATGACCATATTTTTTTAGTGCAGAACCAAATAGTGTTTTAGAATTTAGGTTAAATTTAAAAAGAAGTTGATGTAGTAATTTAAAAAAGCCATCGACTTCAAAAATTAGATCAGGTAGATCATATTTTTAATTTATATTTCTATCAGCTTTGGTCCTATTGACATATTAAAACTGTTTTTAAATTTGCGTTTCTGTTGTTTAACCTTGTGCAACAGGCAGATACTTCGCAATGGTTTTATGATGGCCTTTAGGGAGGTATAAAATGTATGAGAGAAATATTCTCTATTCCTACTATTATCATTCAATTCATGTTGTTTTGTTTTGTAGAAATCTGGAATAAAAGAAAAGTTTATCGTAAAGCAAAAAAAAAAAAAAAAAAAAAAAGCACGAATGTGTTGGAATTTTTCTTTAAAAAACGTTGAACAGAAAACTTTTCTGACAAGCGTTCATAGCAAATCACCCTCCGGCTACACCACGTGCCAAACGTCATAACCATAGTATGTCTATTTACCAAAGTTGACACCACAAGTTTATTAGGTAGCCGTCACACGAAGCATTGCTATATCGCCAAACGAGCTTCAAACTGTCGCCAACAATTCGAAGTAGAGTTGACCAAGATGTGAAAGTTCTTGCTGTTGAAATAAAAGATGGCTGGTCATAAAAATTCCATTGCAGTTGTGTATATTCTTTATATTCGCGTGAAAACAAATATTTACTAGAATTTTATAAAAAAAAGAGTTTTTTCTTAGTGTGCTTCTACACGGAGAAAAAAAAGTCTGGTACAATTATCTTACAATGTGGTAAGGACATTTTCGGTAAAAAAAAAACAACATAATTCTGGCAATAAAAACCAAAATAAACAACAATTCGTTATCGGACACTATACATGCGAAAAAAAATATAGCTGCATATAAAATTAAATACTTCTTAATATTTATTACATATTTCTATTCCCTATATTGCATTGATTGCTTTACTCTTTTTTAAATCAATTATTTCGCATTATTTTTAAAAATTATACTTTTCCAGAATTTATCTATGTTTACTATAGTAAGTGACGTAGTGTTTGTGGTCCAAAAGTAATTTCTAAATCAACTATATTTCAGCAAAGGATTCGAATCAATAATATAAATAGAGATCAACAATAATGACCTCACTCCTCATTATCGGACACATAAGAAAAAAAAATATCTCTGTAAATAAAATAAAATATTTCATAATATTTATTATATCTTCCTAATACCTATATTGTATTGATTGCTTTACTCTTTTTCAAAAAAATTTTTTTTCATCGTTTTAAAAAAACTGTATTTTTCCAAAAATTATTTATATTTACTATAGTCAATGATATAATGCTTATAGTAAAAAAAATGACCTCTAAATAAACTATAGTTGAACAAAGTATTCGAGTCAATAGTATAAATAGAGGATAAACAATAATAACTTCACCTTTTTTTTATCGGACTTTATATGTATAAATGTTATAATTCCAAAAAGTATATAACAAACAGAAGAAAAAACTATTTTTTTAAATATATCTACACCAAAAACATTTTCTTAAAAGTAAGTATTCCTTTTAGTGAATGAAACCTATTTTCTTTTCTTTACGAAAAGCTACCTTCAATAAAGAGCAAAACCATCCGTTAAAAGAAGTTGTACTCGCAGCGAGTTACTTGACATAGAGAAAAGTTATTCTTATTTTGCCCATTGGGAAAACCATTTAAACACATGGGCGAACTGGTAAAATTCACAACTCTGTTTAATCGAGGCGTTAGAGAAAAGGTTTAAGTATCTTAAAGCTTTTACCGCATTTTTTCTTCCGTGGTGTGAAAGCGTGCTATTAAGTCCTAAGTCAGAGGGGTAAGGAGTACTTTAGAAACATACTTTAAGTCTTAAATTAGGGCACTATTAGACTATTTCCTTGTAATAAAAGTACAAGCAAATGAAAGCTAAAGCAATAATTTATTTTAAATGTTTACGATTTCTATGACATTTAGTAATAGAATACTTAAAAAAAAAAAAAAAATTGCGAAATAAAAAAAAAAACTAATAAATTAAGTTAGTAACACATTTTAAAAGCACACAAAAAGCCTTAAAGTTTGGAAACTATGAAACTAATTAAATATTATTAAAGTACAAACAAATAAAAGGCATAGCAATCAATTTAAAGCATTTGTTATTTCTATAACATTCATTAATTAAGTATTTAAAAAAAATCATAATTTTGGAAAAGCAAACTGAAATATACTGTATTTAAACCATTTATTAGAAAATTTTTCCTTTCATATGGTAATGGTTTACCAGAAATTCTGGTATTTATAATTATGATTCATATATTTATTTTTTTTAAAAAAAGATTATGTTTAAAACAGAATTAGTTACTTTCATGACTACCATACTAAATTTAAAACAATAAAGTGCAGCGTTTTCCTCAAAAAGGAATTAATAACTTTTTATAACTGTAAAATTATATTCAGTCTTAAAAAAACGGAAAATGTTTAGAAAGATATTCAGGTTAGGAATGAATTTGTGCTTCTTTTAGATTTAAAATATTATTCATTAAATAAAAAAAGCATCAAGTCAAATTTTGAATTCACAAAAATATATTTGTAGAGGTGAATTAGAATCTTACTCCGTAAAATATTTTCTTCAGTATTAGACATATCTAAAAATTTCAACACGTAGTACAGATTGGCCCTTAGCAAATCGGCTCGAACTAGACCTATTAATTAAAATTAAGAGGCCTGAAATTTCAATAGCTTTTTTATTACTAAGCTATTGAGACCCCATTTTTCAGAATGTGGTTACCCCCCTATATAATGTGGCGAATGTGGCGATCAGGAATCAAAATCCGCCAATAAAAGATATTAAAAAAAAGTTTTTGTGTCTGCTTTTTTTAACTTAAATATTGTCTGCATTAGTTTAGTCACAACATTTAAGTTCTTACCTCTAATTGATTCATTGACTCCTAATATTTCAAAATCCAGTCATTAGGATCAAAAGTTAATAAGGTGTCCTCTTTTTTGCGTATTGTATATTGCTTTGAGAAAAGTCTTAAAGTACAATTAATATTGACTACTTTTTTCCATTTCGCATAAAAAAGTTACACTTTCTCTAAATCCTTCGTAATATGCTAATAAGAATCCTTTTAAGAAACAAATGTGCATTTAAAATAAGTTCCTTGAAGTTTGTTTTCAAAGTCATACAAACTTAAACTATTTACTCATTACAGAAAATCAATTTATGCAAAATAACGGCAAAATGAAAATTTAGGAAACAAAAATTATGCTTATTGATTTTATTTATTTAATAACACTTACTATCTTTGATTAAATTAATTTATGCAGGATATCTAGGACAAAACTAAATTTATCGCATTCATTTATTCAATGGCAATATTTCATGGACGTTGAATTTCGAGAGTCGTGGAACTTTTAAAGTACTTTCTCGAATAAGTACTGCAATCTATGCAAATTTCTCAATTGGATTTTTTTTTTCATCTTGCGAGGGTTGTATGCATTAATAATTTGGAAAAACGGAAAAAGTAATTAACCTTAAGATAAATATGCTCAAAATTTTCCACTACAATAATTAAATGACTCGTAATACGCCGTGATAGGAAAAATGCTCAGGAATTTATATTTGGCTCATTTAATGAAAAGCAAGGCAATTTTTTTTGGTAGGTGTTTTGAGAGTTTTTAATAATTTGTCTTTTCTCTCTTCTCTTAACTCATGATGACGCAGTACCTTATCAAATAAAAGAAATGAGTACTGAAAAATCTAATTAATTAAAGTCAGAGAAGAGTTGCCTGTGACGAACTTCAAAGAAATCCTGTCCATTTTTTTGGCAATTTTTTTAAAAGATGTTACTTTGCATTTTTACAACGAATAAAGAAGAAAGAGTTTTGTTGCAGGCATTTTTCAGCATTGTTTCAATAATGCTTCAGACTTTGGCGAATTTTTTTTCTTAAAAAAAAAGATGCTTGTATCCTTTTTTCATTTCTTTTTCTTCCCTTTTCCCCTTTTCTTCGTTTTCTTTTTAATTGTGATTTATTTTTTTTCCTTATATTTGGAAGAGTGTGTTTTTGCGTTAATAACTTTTTTACTTGCTTAATTATTCAAGTTGGGCAGGTTTATAACTCCAAAAAGAGATAAAGAAAATTTCAAAGCTTTACCGTTTTTATTCATGTGATTATACTTAAAATTTTTTCTTACGTCATAGTGATGACATAAAGAAATGGTGTGATGCTTTTTCTTCATTTCGTTATCAGGGAACCACGCGTTAATATAAAGGTAATAAGTAAGATATGTAAGTGTTTCATTATAGTTATTACGACAGGTGATAAGAGTTTCACATTAGTTATAACAACATAAAATAAACGTTACATTTCCTTTAATGCGACATAAATATTCATTTTAGCTATTACTATAAATTATAAGAGTTTCATCTTAGTTATTACGACTGGTGATAAGGGTTTCCATTAATTATTACGTCATAGAATAAAAATTTCATTCTATTTAATGCGACATATGTTATTTATTTTAGTTATTACGACAAATAACAAATAACAAGAGTTACTACTACAGAGGATAAGAGTTTCATCTCAATTATTGCGATATAGCAAAAGTTTCATTATTGTTATTTAGACAGATCATACGAGTTTCATATAGGTTATTACGACATAGCTAAAATAAGTGGTTAATCTTAGTTTTTACTTTAATATGAAATAACAATGCACTCTTAGTTCTTGAAACGCATTATAATAGTTTCATTTAAGCATTAATTGACAAGAAATGAGATTTTAATTTTAATAACTATAACTTGTTAGGATTGGCTTGGATACTGTTTAAAAGTGTAAAAACCAGGACCGACTGCACTGCTCTAATTTTAAACGACGTAAAGTACTCAAAGCAAAGAGTTAAAATTCAGTGTCATGTAATACTGAAGCAAATACAAAACCAAAAAACAAATTAATATCATTAGATTTATCAGATTTTTTTTTGGTATTTTGAACAAGCCCTTTAGATTAAACTATGTAAATTAAATTAGCTTTCAAATTTACTTGAAGACAAATGATAACGTAACAAGTTATTTCAGAATTAGAACTGTATTTTTTGATTGCCATTAATAATAATATTTAGATATTAGAAAATATTTTTTAATATAAATAAATTCTCTTTCATACTAAGCACAATTACTTTTGTATCGATAAATATTTTCTAGACCATTTTTACAATTCATATAAATTTTGGTCAACTAAAAAAGGAAATTTAGTTTTCAATAGCAAGGAAAACTAAGTTCTTTTTTAAAGTTAATTATATATAATTATTAAACACGAAAAGTCGTTTAAGACTATAAAATTTATTTTTTGTTAGGAAATTATTTCATATTAATTTTTGTAAACTGAAAATAGAATCCAGTTTACAAAACAAGAAAAATTAAATTCTTTTTTTTAAGTTACTTAAAAATAAATACTGATCATAAGAAATTAAAATAAATATTAAACCAAATAAATATTAAGCATAAGGAAATATTTTAGATTATGAATTGTAATTTTGACAGACTTAGTAGTAATATTTACGATATTAGAAGCTATATAAAGGGATGAAAAAGTTTACTATTGTACCAATTAGTGTTTTTAATAAAATTAATTATTTTCATTTTTATTAATAAATGTGTTTTTATATTAATTGTTATTTATTTAATACAAATAGTATTTTTTTCTATGCAAATAAATTTTTTTATACAAGAACAATTTCTACTAAATCAATAAATACTTTTCATAGTAACTGTTTTACATGATTCATCTCACATTTTATATTTCAAATTATTTGCATCGCTACCACAGCTGTAAATTTTTTTTCTTCAATTTTTGTATTCCAACTCAGTGCTAAGTCTATAACAGGTACATTCAATGTAACACAAACAGAATTACTTTTTGTCATGATGCTCCAACTACATTTCAAAAGTCTTTTGACAAACCACACGCAAACAACACAACAATTCAACCCCTTTGATATTAAGACTTTTAGTACTTTATTCAAAAACGGGTTATTTTACTTTACTTGGCAAACAAAATGGGTAGTTTAGGGGTAAGGAAATAAGATAAGCATGAAAGTAACTTTGCGTTTAGAGCCCATTATCATTTGGCATGCTGTCAAATCTATGCAAATAAAAAAGCAATGAACTATTTTAATGTCTCGCTTCGTTTTGTGAACGATAAAAAATTTTCCCGATTCTATGAGCTGTCCTTTATAATTAAAAGGAAACTTAATACTAACATGCTGACTTTTACTACAATTTTTCATTTGTTGACTTATGAAATTAAGGTATGCGTTATTTTTAGTTATTATTGGATAAGACGTATAATTACTTTGAATATTTAAATATATACTTATTTTTTAATGTTTTACGGTTGTTATTGTTTAAACAATGCATTACAAGTAGTAACAATGTCGTATGAAATAAAGCATTTTATCTTCGTTTAGAAAAGTATAAAATTTACAGCTGCAAACAAAACTATTATAAATAAAAAGTTATTGTAAATGAAAAATAAATCTGAAATAACTAAAAAGTAAAATCGTTTCAAGTTAGTAAATAGTTATGTAGAAACCGATTAAAATTTTGAAGCTGAATGATTTGTACAAACAGTATATTTTGTCGCAATGTTCAAACAACATTTCAAATGTCTTTGTCAAACCAAACGCAAACAACACAACAATACAACCCCTTTGTTTCCTTGATATTAGGACGTTTAGTGCTATATTTAAAAAGGGGTTATTTAACTTTACTTTGCAAACAAAATGGGTAGTTTAGGGGTAAGGAAATAAGATAAGCATGCAAGTAACTTCGCGTTTAGAGGTCATTATTATTTGGCATGCTGTCAAATCTATGAAATAAAAAAGCAATGAACTATTTTAATGTCTTGTTACATTTTTCGAACTATAAAAAAGTTTCCCGACTCTTTGAGCTGTCCTTTGTAATTAAAAGGATACTTAATAGGAACGTTACTGACCTTTTATTACTATTTTTCATTTGTTGATTTATGATAATAAATTATGCTTTATTTTTAGTTATTGTAGGATAAGATGCATAATTATTTTAGATATTCATATATATTCTCACTTTTTTATTACTATTTAGCTCTTATTGTTTAAAGATTATTAATTACGTGATCCACTATTTGTTTATTAAATTGCTTTTATTAATATTTTTTCATCATCAAAAACGGCAATAAAAAATTTTCTTTTTGTTTAGGAAAATTTTAAACTTATCTTTGTAAGAAACTTTTATAGAAAAAATATAATTATATATATGAGAAATAAGATGATAATATGAGTATATGAGGAATAAGTAAAAAATTAGATAATATTCTGTAAATAGTTCTTTAAGAAGACATTTAAAACTTTATGTTTAAACGTTTCATTAATATGACTGAGTGATTAATTTTCATAATTTATTAAAAGTATGAGAAGGGAAGTAATAACTTTAAAAAAATACAAAAATTGACCTTTTACATAATAAAATAAAACCGTTTAAGATTCAGAAATAAATAAACTCTAAATTGTTAATTCAAAATTTGCAATGTTATTAATCATATTTGTATTTAAAATCACTCTACTTGTGTTATAGGAAACACTATGGTGGTTAAGGCACTGAACTGTCATTATGAAAAACTAAGGTTTGATTCCCAGAGGCGGTTTATAGTTCACTCAGTTTCGGATAGATATGTACCCTTTTGTCTGAGAAGTAAAGGCGGCTTGCGCACAGTGCTGACCACATTGCTACAATGATCACTAAATTGTTTAGCCTAAGCCTCCATAACCTCTGAACCTCAACAGGCTGTTGCGGGAATGATTTACTTTATTATAGTGCTATTAATTATAACTACACTAAGTTAATTGTCAAATATATTGGCTGTTTTGCAGCATAATTTATTTTATAATAAATTTTCATCCCAAAAATTTAGTTTATTACTTTTTTTAAATTTACTTTTTTAATCTTTTAACAAAATGGAATAGAAAAATGTTTTTACTTACTTCAGTGTCCTTAGTATCAATCACTAATTGGACTATTTCATCGTAAAGTGAGACTAAGACTTTAAAAAAAAAAAATTTAATATTTAATTTTAACCATCATTTCTTTATACCCTATTACTCCTAAACCTACCTCAATGAACCTTTGAATAATTTTAAAGATAATTATTTTTCATTTTAAAAAATCACTATTAATAAATCTTCAATAAATAAATACAATGAAGAAAATATGTACCTACCTTGCAAAAGAAGAAAAAAAAAATCAAGCATATATTTTCTTGGAATTAGTCATATTGTTAGAATCAAATTTCATATAATGTATTAAACTCGAATATATCCTTCAAAATATTTCACAATCACACAAGTAATCATCTTTTAAAAAAGTAATTTAAACTTTTTTGTTTTATACTTGCAATGGTTATTAGAAGACATTATAGCAGTTCTACTTATTGTAAAATCTATACTATAGAACATCAATAGATATATAATATATATTGCATTTTAAATAAATGATATATTGCATTACTAAGCAAAAACATAACGTAATTTTAGTACAGATATTACAAAGACGCTACTATGCTACTTTTTAACCTATATATATGCATTCAACCTTATACAAATAATTTTATTATACAAAAATATCTTACTTCATTAGAAGATGACAAAATGCTATCCTTATTTTATCTTCTCACAATCTTCTACAAAGAAAAAAATACAAATTATTAGTAAAATATAACAATAAATTTAAGTATTAGAACTAATGTATATGTTAAATACTACAAATGAATTGTGTAATTAATATTCAGATTAAACTTTTATTTACAAAGACAATATATAAATTCTGTAATATTTATTGAGTTGAACTAGGAATGTTGAATCAAACGACTGTTTTATATGTACGGAATAAAAATAGAAATAAATGTAGAAAAAGAAAAAAACAAAATTAAAAATATTAAAAATATGACCACTGAAGCCGACGTCTTCAGGGGGTACCGGCCCCAGTGGCCAAAAAACAAAACCTTTTCTATTGAGGAAGAAGGCAAAAGCCTAAAAACCTTCCTCAGTACCCCGAAGGTTTTGTTTAAAAGTCCAGGAGAAAAAAAACATGCAAGACATAAAACTAATACAGAAAAGAAACTCATACAACTCATCAGAAACTCAAATTCTTCAGAAAATAAAAATCAACAGAAAATAAAAACTCACATAAACAAGGTCAGACAGCGAACTCTACATTACGAACTCTTTTTCTACATTTATTTCTATTTTTATTCTCTCTTTTTTTAAAAATTCTGCTGCTTTTTAGCGCATTTTTTTAAAAGAAGTTTTGTTCATTTTGTTTAGATATTAATTGTATTCTTTTAGTATTATATGTACGGAATATAGAGTCGGCAATTAAACGCATCTGTATCAGAAGCAGGAACTAAAAGAAACATTTATTATGATTTTTTTTAAATAGTAATAAATGCTTGTTGTTTCATTATTTTTTCCAGAAAGTTAAAAAAAAATCTATAATTAAAAAATCTTTTAAAATAATCATTATAAAATAGGCTTGTATAGTTAAAGATGATTATGTATATATCCCAATACATAATGCGAAAAAAATCTAACAATTCCATAACTTTTGGTCAAATGACTGGATTTTTTCATATTACACAGAGAAAAAAAGGTATGGACAAAACTATTAGAATATGGAACGATTTACAGTTTTTCTGGCTCTATAGGAACGCGCCAAAAAGCTTTGTAATTTTTTACTGGAACACTTTGGTAAAAAGTTTGGCAAAATTAAAAATAAAATGTGACTTTATAATCTGTAATAAAATTCGGTAGTTTTGGGAAAATATGCTAATTTTATCATGGTACCTTAGAACATGGCATAAAAGAAATTCGGTTGTATTTTTTACTAAACGTTTAGTAATAACAAGTATAATTTTTAAAACCAGAATTTTTGGTAAACCATCTCTATCAGAACGGAAAAATTACCAAATGAATGGTTTAAATACCATATATTTAGGTTCTATTAACCAGAATTGAGTTTTTTTTTAACCAAATTGTCATTACTCTTCAGTACGATAATTATACAAAAATTATTTTCTCCTTGTAAAGATGAAAGGATAATATTATTTACAAACATCAAATATTGATTATAAAAAACTATTAATTAATTAATAAGTACTAAGTAATTCATTATAAGTAATTAATGATAATTATTTGATAATAATAATAAATTTGTGACGAGGATATTTTATGTTAAGGTCCTAATAGCTCAGATAAGAGAAGGGAAGAAAGTTTGTTCACCTTAATAATAATTTAGGGAAGTTAATTATTTCACTTGATATCGAAATTTAAAAAATCGGCTAAAAATTAAGTGTGGCCCTCAAATAATATTAATTGTACCTTAGTACTTAGTAGTCATCACTAGATTAAAAGTCACTCAGTTGTTAAGATTTTTATTTTCCTTACTGTTCATATCTATACCATTCCGCATTCCAATGACTTTACTATTGATAAAAAATAAAGTAAATAAAGCATATACTGTAATGTACATTCCTGTTTCAAATTAACTTTTTTAAAAAAAAATATTTTATTTCAAGATTCCTTTTTAAATATTTTAATCCGTTTTTTATACAAAAAAAATTCCCAATCATTATTATTAAGCTTAGTTTTATAAATGAATATTTAAGATCAACAAAAACTACGCAATTTCTAGCTTTATATTAAGTAGTTTGAAAAGAAAATTATGTACATTTCACATTGTTTATCTTTAAACGTTTGAATTCTTTCTTTGCACCAAATCTTTCCAAGCAAAAATAAAAAGCAAAACGCAAACAGTATTTGCAAAATCAAACATTTCAGATACAAACCACAAATAGAACAATCGAAATACCAGACTAAACAAAGGTAAAAACAATGGTTTGCATCTTGGGAAATATGTGAACAATTGCTTTTGAGTAAACAATTGTTATCATTTAAAATGAAGCGACAAAACTTATAAGCAAGGGAGAAGTTATATATTTTTCTTTTCAAATATCTTTTGTTGTAGATAACAATAACAATATTATATAAGTGTTGCTAAGAAAACTAAATTGAATTGCTTTATTTTTTCATATGAAACTGAAATAGCCTTTCAAAAATTCTTTAGTTTTTATGTTCGAATGAT
This sequence comes from Parasteatoda lunata, assembly GCA_949128135.1. Classification (NCBI taxonomy): domain Eukaryota; kingdom Metazoa; phylum Arthropoda; class Arachnida; order Araneae; family Theridiidae; genus Parasteatoda; species Parasteatoda lunata. The sequence goes on along the minus strand of OX421981.1, from coordinate 20,651,878 downwards.
AATATGTTTATAATGTTTTGGTACTTGCTGATCAAAACTATTCATAAAAACATTTTTGTATTTTATCTTATTTTGATATTGAATAACACTAAATTGACAAAATTTACATGAGTTACACAAATAATTAGATTACTCAAAAAATAAAATGATACATGTGATTACTTACATTAGTTATTATCAATTTTAAAAAAACAACAACAATAAAACAATAGCGACAAACAATAAAAACGTACGAAAACATGAATCAGAGTAGATGAAAGTGCAATTAGGATTACGTGCTTAAGAAACCGAACCTTAATCAGTAATACATTCTTCGCATAAGTGGTTAAAATTATTTTTAACCATTATGCATGTCACATTCATCATCTATTTGTAACGCTTCAGCGAACTTTTGCAGCAATAATGGTTTTCTCTGTAAAAGTAACGAAGTAAATCTGTACTTGCAACAGATGTGGATATTTCAAGTTGGTAGAATTTGCATCGACCAGTCATTGCTGGGATACGAACCTGGGTCTTTTCATTGAGAGCTGTGCGTTCTGTCCCCTGAGCCATTGCAGATCAATTGTTTTATTATAAAGAAAATGAGATAATTAAAATTCTTCTTCAATATTATAATATTTTAATAATAAAGTTGAATCGCAGTTTCATTCATACGATTTTCAGAACAATAAAATAATTGCTAAAAAGTACAAGCAAGTGCAGAAATAAATTTAAGATTATTGAATAAAGAATAAAGTTATATTGCAGAATGCAAAACTGCATAACAAAAAGTAGAATTTCAAATGACGGTATTAATCTGTTTGTGATTAGAATGAAAAATGGAGAATAAACGTTTAGTCACAAAAACGGTTTTAACTCGTTAAATATAAGAAAAAATTTAAAACAGGAAAAAAAAAATAATAATATTTTTACAATGCCCAATTACTATTGTACCTGTTATGTATGTATATATATATATATATATATATATATATATATATATATATATATATAAATTATGCACTTATTAGGTATTACTTATAATTCGTAGAGTAGAGCTTTATCAATTTATGTCCTTTCTTTTGGTGACATACATTTCATATCAAATACTGATATATTTTTATTTTCTTTTAAGATGAATGCAGCCCCAGGCGAGGTTTATGACTTCATAGACGAATCTTTTCTCCTAATCCACTTCTATTGAAAATTTGTGCTGCCAACTTAAGAAAGACTGAGTTGAATAAATATCAGTTCATCTTTTACTGCAGTCCTATCCCTCGCGGTTAGAAACATACAGCCACATCTTATTCTCGTAGTTTCCAGATTCCTGTTCGAAAACTACAATTTTTTTTGCGCTATACTTCAAGATTTCGAGATGACAAGAAAAGAAAATTCATTGCCGTAATCTTCTGCTATAGCCATTCAGTTTTCGCAGTTACTTGCCATTATGGTCATAAAATCGTTCATTTTCACATTATCACGTGCTTATGGGTAACGCTTCCACCAACACAATTTATCTGCACTTTTTCGTTTTTTTTTATGACTTCGTTACTTTAAAGTATTTATTTTGATCATTTCACTGATTAGTGTAAGGAAGGAAGGTTGGAAAAGGGTGGACGAGGAGCTCCTCGTCTGCGGTTATGACACAAATTGCTCTACTGAAGAAGTCAATTTCATCTGCATGACTTAGGGGGGATATTTGATTTGTAATCTCTTTATCGATAACGGGCCGATAGTAACATGACCTGTCTGCTAATGACTTTAATTAATCGGAAAACATAATGTAGATTGGATTTCCAAATGGCAGCGAAATCGTTATATTTTGAAAGATTGGCTGATAAATAGTTGGAAGGACGAGAGTTCGGCGCCGAAAATTATTTCAGTTTCGAGGGTAAATTCTGTCAAATTTGTTATGACACTCGAAAAGCTTTCGGTTTTGTTAATTAGAATATTCCAATTTGCGGTTATCTGGAATTTGGAAATTGTGAATACGGATTTCTATCCTTCTTTTCCTCATTTGGGCGGACCTGTAACGGTTATTTAAATTACTACAGATGCAAATCTGTATGCTTTTGATCTGTCGTGTTACGATTATTAGATTTCCTACGGAGGCAAATTTGTATAATTTTGCATATCATATTGATCCACGGGAAGAAAACTCAATAAACACAAAAAGCACAAGTCTAAGTTTTGATCTAATTAGATCATATACGAAATAATAGATTTTATTCCTTATTAATTAAGTAATTTAAACCATTAGAAGATTCATATGACAATGGTTTATTTTATTTTATAATCGTCGCTGAACAGCCGGCCCAATTTTTGGTCTACGAATACTAATGTTCAATTCCGTAACTTTTTAATTTAAAACTCAAATACAGAAGCCAAGGGAACTTCTGGAGGAAGCATTGGGAGAAATTCGTTTTCGTGGAGGAATTTTTGATGGAACTAACTTGCATTTGCGTTACACGGAGATGAAAATCCAGAAAACCTTCCTTTTTTAGCCTGGCGGCAAGGGGACTCTATCTCATGATTCGTCTACAACTGCGGAGATTTTATGTCAGTAATGTGGTCTGTGCGAGCCGTATGTGGAATTCGTATAGCTGGGATTCGAACCCGGTTTACCTCATTGGAATTCGAATGCTCTATCCCATGATTCACCACGGCTCATAAGACAATGTTTGTTGTAAAGTATGCAAATTAGCATATGAATCAGATTTAATTAATATGGTTTAATTAATGTGCAAATTAGTTGCAAGAATAGAGTCATTGCTAAAAAAGTATGACTTTGGTTTTTTTCTAATTATGCCAATTTTGAATGAGTTTAGAATATATTAAATAAGCAATATAATTCTTGACTAATAAAGATATCTGAACCCTTTGAACTTCATCTAACAATGCTTGCAGTAATGTATGCAAATTAAAAAAATTGGGTCTGCTGTCTAACGGTAATAAAAATGAAATAAAATGTATTAGGCAGAGACATGGCGGCACAGGAGATAAAGCGTTTGCTTCCCAATGAGGTGAACCGGATTCGAATTCCAGCGATGGCTCATCGATACGAATTCCTCATTCAGCTCATACCAACCACAGTGCTGACGTAAAATATTCTCTGTGGAAGACGAATCATGGGTTAAAGTTCCCTTTCCGTCAGGCTAACTGTGGGATGTTCTCGTTTTCTTTCTTTTTAGAGTAACACAAATTACTCTGAATAATTCTCTCAAAAAGTCCTCCACGAAGACAAATTTCTCCCAATACTTGATCCAGGAGTTCCTCTGTCTTCTGAATTGGATTCAAAATTACAAGGCTTCGGTGTTGAACATTAGAAGTCGTAAACTCAAAACTGGGTCAGCTGTTCAACGACGGTTAAAATATTAAAAATCAAGCTAAGCGGTGTATCCATGAGTAGCAGTTCCATTTACGCAAAATGATCATTGAAAATTGCAACAAAAATTGTGATCGTAAACCAAGGAGAGCAATTACCTGATATGTTATCCTATACATTACCTTGTTCTGAATGCCTTTATTTAATAAAAAAAAAATCATTAAATTTCCTTAATCCCGGGTTTCCCATCAAAATTCTTCCGTGAACTTTTTAAGCACTAACTACTTACTACTCTTATTCTTTCGCGTTAAATATAGCTGTTATTTGCAATGTTTTAACTCTAATCTACATTCTTTGATGAAGGAATGTCATTAAAATGATTTCACACACCTTTCTGCCTCGTCAGCAACTTTTTTCATCTTAAAAAAATAACCACTGCACCTGCACAATGTGCAACTGTCCAGTAAATATCCTTGTTGGTGCAATGTGGATCTAGTTATGTAGATCTAGAAATTAATCGGATCGAAAAGAAGACGCTACTTCTTTATTGTTTTGAAATTGTCTTATTAGCTGAATATAACCATTAGGAGTGACATACTATGAAAGTTGACTGTATTCCTGACAACTTGAAATCAATATTAAGTGATTTTTATAATTTAACTGCACGATTGTTTACAAGCGAAAAAAGAAAATGGCACATCAGAAAAATTCTTGTTTAGCAGTCGATTAATAAAAATATAAATAAATAAAATATGATTTCTTTTAATAAAAATGTTTTAAGAAATGTTGTATGTTTAATGAAATGTTTAAATATATAATTAAATACTTACATACGATTGTTTACAAGCGAAAAAAGAAAATGGCACATCAGGAAAATTCTTGTTTAGCAGTAGATTAATAAAAATATAAATAAATAAAATATGATTTCTTTTAATAAAAATGTTTTAAGAAATGTTGTATGTTTAATGAAATGTTTAAATATATAATTAAATACTTATTACTAAAATTATATTATTATAATTTTAAAAGTCAGATTTACTGGATGTGCAATTTTTTTCACTGTGCTTTTAGATAAAATTCGATTTTAAATTCCAACATTAAATTTAGACTAGCTAATCTTATATCCTGACTTGTAATCATTTTAATTACTTCGTAAACATAATGAAGGTTGCATTTCCAAATGGGTGAAAATTGCTAAACTTTGAAAGATCTTCTCATAAATAGAACTTCGGAATATTCGAATTTGGAACAGAAAATTATTTCAGTCTTACGCGAAAAATCTGTCAAAACTGCCAGCATACTCAGAAAGTTTCTTCAGTTTTGTTAATTAGAATATTTCAAAGTTACGGTTAGAGCAAGGACCCAGGCTTTGGAAGCTGTATAATGAGATTTTCTTTATTTTTTTCTCATTAAGGCTGGCATGTAACGCGTTAGCTTCATTGCTTCAAATGCCAGTGAGTATGCTTTCTAAAAACTAAAGGTTTTTCAAAGAATATCGCTACCATAGTTGACATTCTAATTAATCACGAAATTTTTTTGTTCCTTCTTTACCTTTGAATCCATGAAGCAAGGAATATCGCACTTTCGGAAAGTTTTTCTTTCCTCAGAAAAAATGTCAAATGACTAACACAGATTGCGAGAATATGAAGATTTATTACGAGGAATTAGCTGCGGTTTCTTTGCTCGAGGAATGAAATGAAGACTGATTTCTTTTGGGGAAAATTTGAAACAAATGATCATCCCTCATTTTACGCTATGCGAATTGGAAAAATCAACTTTTATTTTGACTATCGGTATTTAAAAAAAAAATGCAATATTCAGGAAGTGTTATATCTTATTAAAATCAATGTCAAAAATGAATATATTAAACACTACTTATACTAAGCGGGGAACTTTACAGAAAAGAAATTGATACAAACTGTAGAAAATTGAAATATGAAATTGAAAGAAACCATATGAAATTAATCATAGAATTTTAAAATCTGTTTGAACTAATTTTATTTTTAATTTTCAACTGCAACCAAAACTAATGTGACTGAATTAAAATATGATTAACTATTAAAAGGAGGGGAGAGTCGGAATTTAAATATTTATTTAGTATCATATTTTTAGAGCGTGCAAATACACTTTAAATGTTTTGTAAAATCACAGTACAGACATTATTTGATAAATGTAAAATCCAATTTTAACATTTGGTTTCCAGAAGTAATTTTTTTTCAGTATTTTTTTTCCTTTTTAATCCGACATGTTTTTAAAGAAGAGCTTATGGTCTATTTGGTTCAAAATTTGTAATTTTTTAAATCTTTCTTTTCTACATGTTTTTGGGATCTATTGAAGATCAAGTTATCAGATCTAATGGTTACATTTTTAACCCCAGATTGAATTTTGTGCAGTAAATTTGCAATTTTCCAACATTTTTCAAAAATTTAAATTTGTTTCGATTCTTTTCTATGGAATATTCTGGTTACTTTATCTTGATTCCACTTATCTTATAAGAATGATATTATTATAATAAGCACGGAGAAAAAATTTTTTTTCAGTGAAATTACCACTCCATGGTAATGACTTTTCTGGTAAAAAACAAACAAACCATAATTCTGGTATCAAATATATATATACGTTAAAAACCAGTATTTAAAACCTTTCATTTGTTAAGTTCTTCGTTCATATGGTAACAGTTAACCGAAAATTCTGGTTTTCAAAATTATAAACCTCATTACCGAATAAATGCTTCCTATGCCATGCTCTAAGGTATCATGATAAAATAACCAAATTTTATCACGTACTATGAAGCCATACTTTTTTGTTAATTTTATCAAAATTCTAACCAAAGCGCTCCGGTAATAATTCGTGAGCTATTTGGTATTTTTATGGAGTCAGAAAACGATAATTTTTATCATATTCTGGTAGTTTTAACCACTGTTTTTTCTCAGTGCATATTTGAATAGTTTCGTAACTTATAAATTCTTTATCTCTGACTTTTTATATCTGCTTAGATTCAATCTATTACAATAACAATAATAACTAAAAATATTACGGTCTTAGTATACAAGATACTTTGACCGTATATACAAGATAGTTTGAGTTAAAGAGTTTACAGCAGACGATTAAAAAAAAATTGTTTTAAGAATAATCTGTCATTTTTGAAAAGTAATATTATATTAATTAAAAGCTACTATATTGATATAATATAATAACTTTTTATTGAAAGTTATCGTATTAAAAGTTATTTTATATTATTTGAATTATTTCAAATGCTAAATTTAAAAATAATAAATAAAGTACTATAAATATAACTCCCAACAATCAAGATGGATTGTTGATTATGAATTTTTCATAGCTTAGTTGTTTTTGTTGTAGTTCATTTACGTCAACCTAGAGCTGCACATTGGGCTATTGGTGACGGTCTGGGAGACATCCTTGAGGATGATCCGAAGACATGCTATCACAATTTTGATCATCTGCAGAGGGGCTGGCACCCAGGCTTCGGTAGACTGATGACCTGTCCGCGAAGTCGAGCATTTACGACAGAACAGTTTAACGAGAACCAATATCGCGCACTCCCGGTCCCTAAGCAGACTGATCCAAGTGGTCACCCACCTGCACACTGACCGCAGTCAGTGATGCGTCGACTTCGGTGATCTGCTGGGCATTCGGTCAGTTGACTTCGTTAATCTGCTGGGAACCGTGTCTGAAGGATCAGTCCACTGCGGGACTTTCCTAGCTTAGAATGCTTAGGTATGAAAAAACAGTTTAGTTCATTCTTATTATGAAACATAACTGGTATTTGCTCCGAATGAATTTTTAGTCAAAGTTGCGAAATAATTATCGTCTCGTTTTTGAGGAAACAAATTTCGTCGAAATTATAAAAAAAATGTTCCGTCGTTTAATTTTTGTACAAAAAGGAAAAAAAAAAACTTGTAGTGCCTTAAGTATTTAGATTTTCTAATTATTATTGGGCCATATATAGGTAGATCAATGTCGGAACAAGAAATGTCAACACAAGAAGGACAGATAAAAGAGAGAGATAAATTACACCCATGCCCGAAGCGGGATTCGAGTTCTGGATCTTCCTGGTACGACTCATTAAAAACCATGTAATCAGCGACCGTACTTCATTTTATTTTCAGTCGTCTAGTCTTCATTCGAGTTTCGTCAGTTTAGTTAGCAATATCCCCCAATACACTATGATGTTTTGAGCTGAGGAAACATTTTCGTCATATATTAGAGAGATTGCGTTTCGTTTCAAATCACCTGACTTTGTGACGAAATAATTCTCAAAATTAAGAAATTATAACTCAAGAATTGCTGAATCGTCAAAAGTGAGAGTTTTATTTCTGGTAATGTTATTTATGAGTAAATAAAACTAAACCTTTGCTCCAAGAAATTTTAATAAAGTTATTTTTAACTATCAATATTTTCTTTATTTAAATTTTTTTTAATTGCATGAGGGGCCATTTATTATCAAAAGCAAAAATTATCAGTAAATTGAAACAATGTAAACATTTTACGAATACAAAAGCCTTACGTGCAACTAAAATTTTTAATTTCAAAGAATCCTTAACATACAAATTATGATGTGTGTGTGACAATAAAAAATTCTTTCTAAAACAAGGATAAGATTTTTTGTGCAATAATTGAAGCAAAACTGTAACATTTTAATTAAAAATTACAACTAAAGTTATTAAAAATTTATCTACTTGTTTAAAACTAAAAAGTGCCGAAGAATATTCGTTCTGATAGTTTTCGTTCGAACACAGAAAAATAAAAGCGCTCAACGAGTTTCACGAAAAAAGTGTCACGTGCTTATCAGAGCCAATGAAACGCAGCTTGGACATGCAATACAAAGACTTTTATTGGGTTAAAAAAATACCAGCAAATATTAAAATAATGAGAGCATCTAATTTCGCACGCCGTTATACATTAAATCAAAGTTATAGCTGCTGCGAGTTTGTTTTTTTTTTTAATTTTTTACTTTCAGAAATTTCTCTTTCATTATATTTTTTCATTACTTGCACATAAACGCTTTAATATATTTTGACATATCCTCTGTAACAGCTCGTTTTAAAAAGCAATAAGTAATGACAATGATTTTTGATAAAGTGTACGCGGGCTTTTGTGGGAGGGTGGGTCCAAGCAAATGAAAAGCACAGAAGAGATATCTTATTTGTTCGTGGTTGAGTGTTTTCAAAAGTTCGGGGGACTCGATTTTTAATTAGCTGACAGAAGCTGAAATGACACGTATCAGGCTCTTTCCTTTCTTTCGTTGAATTTTTTTTTCTCCTATTATCCTTTCTTCCTTTTTCCTCCAAAACCTTTCAACTTTCGTTGGAGTTTTCGAAGAACAATGCTGTCACTCAGTGCCTTGTTTTTTTCAATAAAATGGCTGCGCAAATTCTAAGAAATTAAGAAAACGCGAATTTTTGTTTTGTTAAAATGTATGAAATAAAAATTGATTGAAAGTAAAATGCAATTGTTTAAATATAGTTACACAAATGTCTTATATTTTCCCAAAATATTTGAAGACTAATTAAAAAACATGCCACAACAATCACTATTGAGAACGAAGGGAAAAGAAGGCGTAAATTACCTACCACATAAAATGGAGGAACAATTTGCAACTGCTATAAATAACACAAATTAACTTATGCCATATTTTTATTTATTTATTTTTTGAATGGGTCAAAGTTTCGAATTATTTTAAACGGTTACATTAGTTGCCGAAATCCGTCAAACACAGAAAAAATAAAAAAGTTTTATAAAATAAGTCTGACGCAAAAATAAAGAAAAGATTAAAACAAAATTTAAAAAAACAACAGAATACTATGATACATCTGGCTCGTATTTACTCAGAGATAACTGGTAAGGATCTTAATTTTTTTACATTTTTTCATTATTATTTATTCATTATTTATTTATTGTTTATTTATTTATTATTAATTAATTATTATTTATCATTTATTTGTTTATTTATTATTTATAGATTATTTATTTAGCAATTTATTTATTTTTTGTTGCTAATGAAAGTAAAGCATAAGGAGAATAATCTACTTCATGTATACTTCCACATAAATAAAAAAAAAATAGGAATAATTTTCTACACTTCAATAATGAACAAATATTGACTGAATATCATATTTTTATTCATTTATTTTTTGAATGGATCAAAGTATAAAATTAATTTAAACGGTTAGATTTTGTTTTTATATACAAAATGGTTGCGCAAATTTTAAGAATTTAAGAAAACGCGAAATGTCTATTTTTTGTGTGTAAACGAATAAAGTAAAAATTGATTGCAATTAAATTTTAAATGTTTAAATATATTTATACGCCATATTTTTATTTATTAATTTTTTGATTGGGTAAGATTTACAATTATTTTAAACTGTTAGTTTAGTCACCAAATTCAGCTGTACTACGTCAAACACAGAAAAATGGAAAAGGTTTTATAAACTAAGTCTGACGTAAAAATAAATAAAAAAATGCGAATACAAAACATAAGGAAAATAACAGAATATTATGGTACCCAAATATTATGGTTTATTGAATTATTTTTAATAAATTATATTAAAAGCATGGATTAGATCAACATTAGATCAATCAATAAGTTTTTAATTTTCATTACAATTTTCCAAATCTTTTAGCATTACTTAACCCGTATTTACCCAAAGAAAAACCATCGAAGTTCTTAATTTTTTTTACATCTATTTATTTCTTTATGTATTTGTTCATTTATTGCTTATTTATTTATCAAGTTATTTTTTTATTTATTTATTTGATAATATCATTTTTTTCTTTTCCACCCTAAACTTTACTATTTTCGAGGAAGAGGAAGAATGCTATAGCAAAATGACTGCACTAATTCTAAGAAATTAAGAAAATCTGAAGTATATTTTTTGCGTAAATGTATTAAGTAAAAAATTTTGCATACAAAATTTAATTGTTTTCATATAGTTCTACATATGTTACATCGATTATATTTTTCCAAATTATTTGCAGAATAATTAAAAAAATATTTCACAACAATCACTATTAGGAGACAAGTAAAAAGATAGAAAAAAAAATGAATCTCCACATATCTACAATAAATAAAGAACTATGTAAATAAATTAAACATGAGATGCGTTTTTCTACTCTTATAATAAACGCATAGTATTTTATTACTCTAGAAAACGATTTTTTGCAACAAGCACATATTAACTGCATGCCATATTTTCATATATTTTTTAGATTTTTTTTTTTTAAATTAGAATTATTTTAGTTAAACAGAAAAAAAGCTATGTTTTATAGTTTATCATTTTCTGAAAATATCTACTCAATAACTATACTTGAATTGAGTGAAAAAATTTTTAAATCAATTTCCTCTGAAATATTTTTACAAGATTTATTTTTAGAATAGGACGAAAGTTTATAACATACTGAACATACTGAATAGTTGAATTAGTTGGTTGACTTGCTTTTCATTGCAAAATTGATTTGATTACGTTAAGTCAAACGCAAGTAAATTGATTCAATAAACTAAGTTCGCTAAGAGAATAAAAGACAAAAAAGATGAATAAAGAAATTATAACGACTACTAGGTTATAACCTGCTCGTTGAATCTGTATTTACTTGAAGACATTTTTGTGGAGTAGGTTGTATACCTGAATCAGTAAAACTACACAACTACACATTAAATGTTTAAAAGAATCCGAATTTTTTTAAAAAAAAAAGAGAAAAAAAACGTTGTTGCAAGCGTTTGCGTTTTAGCGTGGCAGCTAAAGGTGACCGCATTGAAACAAATTAAATTTATTAGTAAATTAGTATTATCATTGTTTATTATATTTTATAAATTTATTTTATAAATTTATTTTTAATTAAGTTGCATTAAAAATCATTTGTTATTTTTTTTTTTTTTGCTGCACCATATATAGCGTGACACTATCTAATACTTCAGCTTTGAATTTTTATTCTAAATCATGATTTTAATAGAAATATGAACCGTTACAAAATAGACTCCATGAAACTTTATAAATAATGTGGCAAAGAAAAATACCCTAAACTTGTAGTATAGCCGTAAAAAATGTAATTGATTTGCTAAACAATTCTGCCCTAAAAATTTAAAAATAGAACATAAACTTAAACTCTGTTTGTTTTATATTTTAAACTTTTGCAAGCATATAATTTACTGTATTAAAATAATTTTCTTGATTTTTAAAATAACATTAATTTCGTTTAGAAGGGCACCCATTTAAATGAAATAAAAATCATTATACTTTGTGATTCCAATAGGAAATGCAGAAATTAAAAAAAATGAGTCATATAATTTTCTAATTATATGCTACAGTGTAAAACTACGATACCGGGCCACTCAGGCTGCCAGTGTTTTTTACAGTAAAATATTTTTTTTTACCGTAAAATTTTACGGAACAAAAAAAAACTGATATACTGTAATTTTTATAGTGATATTTTTTGTAAAATCCCTGAATCACTGTAGTTAAATAATTATTACGGTAAAACATCCGGTATAAAATTTTCGGGTAAAAATGGATTTGACAGTAAAAATAATTTCACAGATGATGCACCCTGTATGCCGGTACTTTTTACCATTGATTTTTTTTACGGTGTGCATTAATTTGCTTATAAATAACGAAACTCTTGATGTGGCATAATTACCATTAGTATTAAACATCAATTCACTGGTATATAAGACATGCTAACTTGATTCAATCTTGGTGCACTTTTTGATAGATGAAGGTTGGCATTGTCAATTTCTACTCTACCCACATTTGATTTATTAACTCGGATATCGTGTATTTATAAAAAAAAAACAATCTTTAGATATTTTTTTAATTTATATTTTAAATTTTTACATATATGTGCGATTTTTTTAGAACCCATTGCATTAAAAAAAAATTCTTACAACACTTACACTTTTTTATAAAAAGTACGTTTTAAATAAAATAAAAACGAGAAGAAAGAATAATAACAAAAAATTAAATAAAAGTGAAAATTTCAAATTATGCTGACAAAATGTTCCATTTTTTTTGTCGCCGTTAATAAAAACAAACCTTTGCATTCATAAGAAAGTTCTAAAAAAATTTATTTTTTTCTAACTTTTATCACGCCCGTTTCCTTCAACTAGATTATTTTCAAGCATATTCCATTAACTCACTTAGTTTACTCTCATATTACCTATTTTTTTCTACATCTTCCATATGCGCTTATGCTTTAATTTTGTGCCACGCGATTACAAGAACTCCAGAAAAAAAAAAAATCCAAACGAGTCTTCTAGAGACAACTCATTAGAGGCAAGAGCGACTAATTACGCACTCTGAGGAGTTTTCTGCGATTTTTGTAGGCGATTTGTCAACTGAAGAGCTGAAATTCCTTTCCTCAGTTGGCGATGAACGGCGTGGGTTTGGAATTACTTCTGCCAAGCACGATATTTAGGTCCTAGTCATTAATAACATGTTCGAATATTTTACGGACGAAAGGTACAGAATAGGAGAAAGTATTTTTAGGTTATAGGACAATTTTCGTCATTAGTCGATGTCGATTCGGAGTTATTGCTTGTGTTTCGTAATAAATAACGCAACTTTTGACTACGGCGTTCTTAGAACTCTACTTTCTGAAACAGCTAAGATTGCTTTTGGGTAATCGGGATATTAAAGTTTGGAGATTAATAACAAACTCATTTCATTTTCGAGGATCGTAAGTATCCAATCACGCCAAGAAATACTTTAATATTAAATTGATAAAGAATGATTTCGAATAAAATTTATTATATTTATATTAATAGAAGAACTCGGGAAAGTAAAAGGGATATAAAATAAAATTTAATTCTAATTTATTTTGTTTCAAATCTATACTGTTTTTGTTTTTAAAGAGACATAGAGTAGTTAGTTTAATAATTTATTACTTGAATCTTACCCTTACGAAAGCTAGTTATTTTTCAGAAACTATTCAATCGATTTATTTAAATTCAGCTTTATATTGAAATTTATAATTACGTAATTTAATAGAAGGGGAAAACTTTTTTATACATAGAATAAAATAATCGCTTAATATAAAATAATATCATTAAAACATATTTTTGAGAGAAAAAATTTATAGGGAAATTTTTTCATAAATGTGGGCAAAAATAACTCATTCACACAATTAGTTCTAGGTAATGTAGAAAAGGAAATCAAAATTAGAATTAAAAAAGTAAATAAAAATAATCTTAATAATGAACACATATTTAATTCAAATATTAATAAATAGGAAAAAATTAAAACTTCGATATCAGTTGAAATCCCATATTTTTTTGAACTTTTTAATATTTTAAATCTTTTTGCATTTTTCAAATTACGTAATTAATTTGTGATAATATAAATGCTCAGACAGATAGGAATGTTAAAAACAATAAATTTCAACAATTTGTTAAGTGTTGACAACATGTTACTGGTGTTTTCTTTCTTATTACAAAATAGTTTTCATTATTATGCTAATTAACCCCATTTCGATAAAATATAAATCCGTCTTAAGCGATAATTTATAAATTTGTTAATGTAAATTCTTAAAATTTATAATTTTTTTACAGCGTGTTTATTAAATTATTTTTAATAAATTATGTTAAAAGCATGGATTAGATCAATATTAGTTCAATCAATAAGTTTTTAATTTTCATTACAATTTTCCAAATCTTTTGGCATTGTTTAACGAAAAATTCTACAAAATTTTAGGTGTGGGCTGATTTTAAAACAATTCTAGGTTCAACTGTAAATTCGATAGTTTTTACCCTGGATTTCCCCATTGAGCACTGTAAAAAGCACCAGATCAAACTACGGTAAAAGCACCGGTAGTTTTTATCGTAAAATCCATTATTACCGGAATATGTTACAGAACAGAAAATCTGATATACCGTAATTTTTACCTCGTATAAATACCTCAAAATCACTGAATTACTTTAATTAAATAAATGTTACTGTAAAGATTATGGTATAGTATTTTACGGTAAAATCGGATTCTACGAATGATGCATCCAAAGGTCCGGATCTTTATACCGTAATTTTATCAGGAATTATTTACACAGAGCCCAAATCCTTGCTAAAACGAAGTAATTTTTCTTTATTGATATAATTTAATATTTTTTTTTTTTAATATGGTCTTTGCATATCATGTAATTATTATTATATTTAATCTAGAACCCTGATAGCACAGTTATGTTACCCTCCATATAACGAACAGCTTCATTTCCTTTTTACAGACCTCCCCATTCTTCTAAAAATGGGAGTTTAAGAGTGGAATACATTTTTACAGAAGGAAGACGGTTCATGATTTTGAATGTCGTGTATTGTCCATTAGTAAGCGCACGCACACATAGAAACACACTCACATTCCCAAACGCCTGGCCACTCGTGCGGGACATCGCGGGGTTATTCCAAAGCAACGATTATGTTAATTTAAGCGGGATGTGTAAAAGTGCGTCATAATTCCACAACGCGCCTCCCTTCCACGACGCCCCTAGAAAGTTCATTGCTGGGGCTGGAGAAGCATTCATCCATCAGGGCGAAGTTGGCGCCCCGCGAAATTGCAATGATTCAAGAGGACGTGACTTTTCGTGAGTGATGCGCCCTATAGGCCCTCACTGGAATACCTCCATCACCAGGGAAGAAAGACCACTAGCTCAACAAACTGTCTCCAATTAGTTGCAGGGAAAAGTGATTTAAAGTTTCAGTCTTGTTTCGAAATGGCCTTCTAAAGGTTGGCACTAATAACACATACATAACCTAAACGCGTAGATATTCGGGTGGGTAACATTTTGTTTTAGACAGTTTAAATAGCGGCTCGAGTGAATGACTAATAATGGAGAAACAATTGGCAACGGCCTATTGTTATCTATAAATCTCAGCAACTGAATAATTAATTCGGAAAGAAATAAAGTAGATATGGTAGAACCACTAACTCTAATACATTCTTAATGCTGACATATTTGCCACATCAACAAAAATAGCTTTCGTTGATTATGAAGTTGGAAAAGTAACTGAGGTTTGAATTAAAAGTAAAAGGAAAACGATTTTTTTTTTTAACAGATTCAATTTTCATGTCTCAATGATAGTATTTAGGAGAATATTTTTAGGAATGTTTTATTTATCGATTTATATTTAAAAACTTTTCAGAACTAGTGAAAATGATTCCCAAAACTTGACAACAGCACTTTTCTTTTAAGTTTCGAAATGTTTGAAACTTTTTCAAGAATTTGAACATTTTTTTAAACTTATTACAACAGTAAAAAAAAATCTTCTATGCAACGAGCTATAAAATCGTTGCGTTGAAAGCAATCATTATGGCAAAAATTAAGGGAACTCTTGAAATATGAGTATATATATATATATATATATATATATATATATATATATATATATATATATATATATATTTATTATTATAATTTTTTTTTTTAATTATTTTTTTTTTTTTTTTTAAAGCCACGTTCTGGGATTCAATGTGTCATTTATTGACATTTTATAAACAACTCAAAAAATCTAATTAATATAAAATAAGATCATAATTAGTATAAAAATAAAAAATAAAAATAATTGTAATTAATATTAAATAAGATAAAATAATGCTTAATCAATTAAAAATTACATCAAACTAAAAAATTTTTTTGAGGTTTTCATAGATTGAACACTACGAGCAAGAAATTAAAAAACAATTCATTAAATGTAAAATCTACCTATCTTAAATTATACAAAAAAAAAGGCTTGCCTTCTCTAAAATTAAAATGTATTCTTATCAATTTTATGAGAAAATTTATTTATTAAATTATTCAACCTTTTCAATTTAAACCATTTAATCTTTAAAAAACAAAGAAAACATTGTGTTAAGCCCCACGAATGTGTTGATATCTAATGTTTCGTAATGCTATCATTAGCTAGTTTAAGCGGATTATGAAAGCTGAAGATCAATGAAAAACAATTTTTTTCCTTGTGAGATTAAATGTAATAAAAAATATTTTTTGATCCAGTTTTTTTCAACCTTTAGGATCAATATACGTCCTTTTTATAATATTTTAATAATTCAGCTAGAGCTAATAAGAAGAAAAAAAATTTCGTTTTAACTGTAATAAGCAGTTAAAAAAATTTAGACGCATAAAAATATTGTTTCATTAATTGTAAAAATACTGTTTTATTAAAATTATACACTAATAAATTGTATTTTCTTCATATTATTTATTTTTTTAATTTAAAATGCTTAAAGAAACTGCTTACTATTTGCTCTAGATTAGGAATAAAGATTTATATTTTCAAATAAAAAATTTTTTAATTCAAAATTTATGTATTTTAGATAAAAAAATTAAAATAAAGATTCATATTGATTAATTAACTTTGATACAATTGATTTATGTGTTTGAAATAAAAGCTTATTTATTTTTTTAAAAAAATATCACAATTATTATTAACTTTTCAAGGAAAACACTGGAATTTTACAAAAAAAAAAAAGGATGATAAAATATAAAAATATGTTTAAATTATTTATAAAGGGTTCATAATTATAAACAGTGTTTTTATTTCTAGCTGAATATAAAATTTATGGAAAAAAAAAACCCTGATTGTATGTTAAATATTTTTATCCTAAAATAACCCTTTTACTACAACTGTTATGGCCCAGACTGAAAGAAATAGGATTAAAACTCTTTTGTGTTCTACCTTTGAAGAAAGTCAATACTCCTTTATTACTAAATTTTTGTGTAAACGTATAGTCTTAAATGATTTAGACCCATTTTAAGATAAGTTAAGATGTAAGTTTATCCCATTTAATGTACAAAAAATTTAAGTTGAGAATTGAAACAGAAATTTAAAACAATATGAACTATTGTTTTTATTGAATGAAACATTGAGAACAGTGATTTTCAAGCAAAATTTTAAGATATTAAGCTTACACTGTTGGAAATTTCTCGGATAAAAGGTTAAATAGCACTTTATTTAATTGTTATTTTACCATGCTCAAACAAAACAGCCAAATGAGACGGTATTCAAACTGTTTACTATCAGAAAAATCATTTTTTAACTGCTTTCATCTAATACTGTTAAACAACCGGAATTTTATCGCACCTACTAAGCCTCTTAGTTTCTTGCAGTTGGATACATATTATAGCCGAAAGTTTTAATGTGTCGATCTCATAACAAACACGAAGTGGGCACTTGTCTCAGCGATGACACTAAGGTATTTCCTTCACTTTCTTCAACACATGAGTTTCCAGTGTCCTGCACTTCCCAATTTGTGACCCTGGACTACTCACACGTAGATACTTCTTCACCGTAAACCTTAAGGTTAATTGGATGGACAGACTGCTGCCGGTTACTTTACCTCAATTTTAGAATAAAAATTCTAACAGTGTACGAGGAAAAGTAAAAAAAAAAATTAACGTCACATTTTATATTGAATTGAATGTCAAGTTAAATGGTATGAGATTAACTATTAGCGTTGCTTATAGCTAATTGCTTACAAATCTGGATTAATTTTGAGGTACTTTAGTGTCCCATAAACCCGAAGTTCATAAAAAAAGCCAAGTGTCTAATGTATCCACAATGTCTGTCTGGACAACGGATGTTCTTTCGCCTGGTTTTTTTTCAGGTTTAAATATAAATTTTAATTAAAATCAAATATTTGTTATTCCATTCATATTTGTTATTCTGAGTTCACTTAAAAATTACCACACAAATTAAAATTTCAATAAAAATTTTGATTTCTTCATAAGCTAACAAGGCATACAAACGCAATACCAATTAAAAAGAGGTAATTTAGGCCCAACAAGCAAACAAGAAGAAAAAAAGGGATTAAATGAGCTGAATCTAAACATAAAGCAGAGTGTATATTACGTTAAGTTTAGTTTAGTTAAGTTACGTTAGGTATAGTTAAGTTTGTATTTCTAATAAATAAGTTATAGCAACTCTTCTTTGCCTGAGCACAAAATCTAGCGCACAAAATCTTTTATCGTTTATTTGACCAAACATACCCCAGTTGACGTTGTGTTATTGGGCATAGGTTACTCAGTTACAAGGCTTGGTTTTTCCAATAAATATGCAGCATCCACTCTATTCTATCCAGTTACAACAAACACAATAATTATTTGTTGAGCCAAAACTATCCAAATTTATGTAATTTTGTTGATCCAAAGTTACCCAGTTACGTTTGCAATAAATACTTAATATACACTTTTCCTTGTCCAGATGCAGCGTAAACAATCATTTTTTGTTTGTTGGGCCAAAGATATCGAGTTGCAGTGTCATCATATAAACCAAGCTCAAAGGAGAAATTATGGCCAAATTTTTTCATACTGTCAACTAACGCAATAACAATATATAACTATCGAATCAAATACGCGGGATATTTGAGATTAAAATATATTTATTTTTAAGAAATACTTTTTCTGTTTGGTCATTTTTATAACACCACCACCCCCATAGAATTCTAATAGTGATTCTAAGCGCTACGATTGGGCAATAAATGCTTGGAACGTGATACAATCCTTGACCAAAAAATCACCTTACCTTAGAATAGAGAACATTCCTTAAGATAAACGGCCCGATAAACATTATTTTAGGATAAGGGAGAAAAAATGGTCTCATGGGCAATCGTATTTAACTGCAGTTTAAATTGAATTTAGTTATAACATTGGGGGTAGTATCCAAGGCCATATAGTGAATAAGTGATTTTTCTGAATGGGGCATACCAGCTGGTTCCAAAAAGAGATTCTATCCTAAAGCTTGGAAAACATAAGAACCGACTTAAGGCATAAAAGTGGATGAGATTGAATTTTTATATCGAGACAATGTGCTATTATCTATTATGTCTGGTTTCATGATATTGCAGCAGTTTCGTTTTTTTTTTGGTGATTCACAAAAATTATACACGAATTTTTGCATAAATTTTGAATTTTATTCTGTTTATTATTATTATTATTTTATCAGATAAACGAGATTCGGTTGTTTTAAGATCTTATAAAATCTATTTAAATAAAAGCATGTGTGAATAATTTTAAATTAGATTACGTTGATTAAAAAGAATTTAGAAAAATTGGTTTTTTGTATTGCTCTATAATTTCAGTACTAACGACAATAATTTGGTGCGGGCTGGTCGGTAGGGCACTGGGCCCATGTCCAAGAGGTCGATTCTCGCCGGACGAAGACACCCTGTGTAGTAAATGGTGACTGATGCACGTTAAATCTGTCGAGTCTCAAAGTCCTCCATGTTCCCATAACAAATCATATCTCTGGGGGTACTGATCCAGTAGTTTCCTTGTTTGCTGGATTGGTTCAAAATTACAAGGCTACGGAGTTGAACATTAGTAGTAGTAAACCCAAGATTGGGTCGTATATTCAACGAAGGTTATAAAATAAAATAAAATAATTCGGTGCAAGTTTGCTGCAATCTAAATCGGGGGTTAAACTAAACCAACATTCACTTTAAGTTGAAACATAGTATCACGTAATAAAGTTTAGAAAAAGCGATAATTATGTTAATTTTTCTTACAAATAACCGAGATCTGGTTGTTTAAAAGATATAAAAAAATCTGTTTTAAAAAAGCATGTGTGCATAATTTTAAATTAATTTAAGTTTATTCAAAACTCGGTCGTAGAAAAATTAGTTTTAACCAATTTGGACCATAATTTCAGCACTTTATAGGGTGTAAAACTAAACCGACATTCTGTTCTATTTGAAACATAGTATCACTTTATAAGGTTTCAAAACAGCGATGAAGGTTCCATTTTGCATCTAGTTAATTTTGATAAAAATAATTTTATGGTTCATTAATCACCAGGGTATTTATTAGTGTAGGTTTAAAATATATTGATACTTTATAATTTGTAATTTTTACTTAAAAGTTACGTTCATGATATGATACTAGTTTATGTTTGTTAATAAAAAAATTATAATCTACGGGTATCAATTTCAAAGCAGTATAATTTCGAAATATTTACTACAATTGTTGTATAAGTTCAAAAGCCCCACGAATTAAACCACTATTGATACTCGGGGGAAAATGAAAATTTTATAGGAGATAATTGTTGGAGATCTGACAAATTATAAGAAACAAGCAATCAAAAAACCTATCTTCTTTAATTTTCGGGGCATATCATCTTTAGTTTTTAAACACAAAATTTAGATCGATGTGTTTGTTTATATTTAAACATTGCTTAAAATACACTGTGTTGTAAATTAGACGGACGGTTTTTAAAAATTTAATGGAAAATAGTTAAGATTAAAAAAAATAATAAAACAGTTCTTTCAGCATATTCATGTGACGTGGCATACTTAATTTCCTCACATAGCTCTAAGCTTTAGTTCAATCATTTTACAGCAGATGGCGATGAAAAAAGGAAATGCGTAAATAAAGGAAACGCAATTAAAAATTATGCTTTAATTTTTTTTCGTACCTTATTAAGGAATGAAAATAGCATTACTATATTTCCTATCATTTGCAATGATTCGTCGAATTGTGACAGATTTTAATATGATTTTTAATTATTTTCGTTGGTTTATAGCTTTACAAACCCTGACATGATTGTCACTTTTGAATCTTTTTTTTTTAATATTCATAACAGGGTTCTCACTGTCTGTAATTATCTTTTATAAAGTGGTAATAAAAGTGAGATATATCTGGATGTTTAAGCTATCAATAAATATTTAAGTTATATGGATGCAAAAAATAACTAAGAAATAATTTCGTAATTCACAAATAAACGATACATATAAGCAATTTTTAAATAATCTAGAAAAATCTTTACATGCTGTGGGAATCCTACATTATCAAATTATCAATAAAATTTTTAAATATTCCATTGATAATTGGAATCAGTAATGATTGCTTAAAGTTTAATATCGCATTATTTTTCCTTTTTAGCCTACAAATATTAGCGTGAGGCCCCTAATGTCAGCATTTTGACTTTGGCTTACATAAAAAATTTAGCGAAATGTACTTGATATAAAATCTTACGATATTTTATAGTAGTCGTATGGTTACCATTAATAAAAAACTATAATAATATTAAATGTATTATTAAATTTTGTAAACGTTATAACCTCATTTAAATTTGTAGTTTTTAGAAAATGTAATTCATAATTTACATTTCTCCCACAAAACGTACACTCAACTTAAAATTCTTTAATATTAATTTAAAAAGTTACATTATTTGAGTGCATTTCCTTATATGTAGAATAAATGCGTATAATGCAGCCAAAAATATTTTTTTATCTAGAATTTCTCAATTACAAAGATTTTTCAAGTATGAAATAACGAAATAAATTTATTTCAGATTTCGAGTAAACCACAGTGAAAATTTAAATACTAATACTAAGTCATTTTAAGTTTCATGAATAAAATCTAATTTTCATTTTCAAAAGTAATATCTTAATATTAAATTAGTGGAAAACATCGAAAAATAGATAATTTAATGTAAGTTAATAAAGGTCAGTTCTTATATTAGCATAACACGTCTAGACTTTGAACAAATTTAATTTAAAAGTTTATTAAAATTATCTTACATTTTGAAACGAAATATAAAGTCTCATTAATTTCCAAGATAAAATCATTAATTTATCGCAACGAAAAAAAGAATCTTTCAGGGAATTAAATTTATGCGGGAGATTTCGAGCATTCGAAGACGAAAGCTATCAGTTGAGATTTCGACTACCTCTCTGAATAAATGGATAGCTTTTTAAAAAGCAGAAATAATAAATAAATCAAGTGAAATCTTTCCATTTTCCCGTTAAAGTCTTATTCATTTCTTTCGTTTCTTTTTTTTCTTTCTTTCTTTTTTTCTTTTTTGAATTAAAACCTTTTCATCTAGGGAGCAAATAAGTTTATTCCCGCCTTTAGAAAAGCAATAATAAACGAAAAAATACGTGTCCTGCCGTACTCTTTAAGTTTAAATTGCGTGTGCAAAAATAAAGTTTTTCTCAACTTCGTCAAAAATCACTTTCTGTTTCCACTCGACTTGACGATTTTGGGAAGACAAGAGCGGGGGTGATAAAAAACAAGAAATGAAATAGAAAGGGAGAAAGTAAATCTCCCCTTCCTTTTCTCCCCGACCCCCGGAAGGTACACTCAACTCCCCCATCCCCCTCATAGGCCCTCGATTATTTGATGTCAATCCAAAACTGCAGAAGATGCAAATGAGGAGGGGTACAAAAATTCTCTTGTGATAACAGAAAACACAATACTGCTCTCGGGATCATTCGAAAGGGGGTGTTAGGTAAGGGTGGAAGAAGCTTAAAAGTCTGGGGAGGGACAGCTCGAGCGAGGGTTCTTCACATTTTTGCTAGAAATTGCTAAGAAGTAATTTCTCACCGAAACGAGGTACACTTCTTGACTGTGTAAACCAAAAGAGTTCGATCTCTAGAGGGTACGGAAAAAGATCTTTCTGGAATAAAAAAAAAAAAAAAAAAAAAAATATAAGATCTCCCTAAGAAAGATCGAATTTGGAATAAATGCAATCTGAGCTTTCAAGGGAAAGACAAGAATATGGGAAATAAAAGTTTTCCACGATGAATACCGAATAAAACAGGGGTTAAAAAGGATTTTCTTCTGTTTTATTGCAATATTCGATTCCCTGCACCCACTAACCCGAGAACATTGGATGGCATATCCCACTAAACCCTTACCACTTCACTATCAGAACGGATCTGGTCGCAGTTGGGTTTAAAGCATACGCCACACGCGTAATAAAACAAAATACGAATTGCTATCAAAGCGGGGGATATAAAAAAATGCTAGATGACTTCATAATCGAGGCTGCTTTTATTTTTGTTCAGGAATGCAATTTTTTTCTTTGCTTAGGGAGGTTAAAGAATAGGAATGGATTGTTGGGAGAATAATTTTAAAAAAAAGAGGAAAAAAGTTTTTTAAAAAAAAGATTGAAAGGAAGGGGAAAAAAAAATACCACCTAGGACATTTCGGGGAACATTCAGAACGTTCTGGGATTTATCATCGCAAAGAACTTAGATATAATAAGAAACGTCGTAAAAATGATCCCCTTTGCGCGATACGATATGCAAATATCGATCCAAGTTTTTGGAATTATCGGAGACACCCATTTTCAGGTGGAAAAGAAATGAAGTGAAAAAATTTCCTTCTTGCCAATTTTTTAGGTAATGTCGTTTTAGGAAGAAAAAAAAATTTGAATAACGCGTTTAACGTTCGGGACAATTTTCTTTGCAATGGATAAATTTATGAGAGATAAAAAGAGAAAAATATAAGAAGACATTTTGTTTAGAAGAAGAAAAAAAAATAGCAGATTACATTTTTACACTTGAGAAGCTTCTCTTAATTTTTCTCTTAAATGCTTTAAAGTAAAAAAAAAAAAAAAAAAAAAAAGACCACTACTTCACGCAACTATAGCTCAAAAATATTTCACATTTTAAATATATATATATATATATATATATATATAATTATATATATATATATAATTATCTGAAATTAACCACACGCGCAGACGATATTTACAAAAGTAAAGATATTCAAACCTGAAAAGGAAAATATATGAGTTATTAAACATCAAAATGGGTCCTTGACTTTATAAACACCCTGTATTATATCAATATATATATATATATATATATATATATATATATAATTTGAATATCTTTACTTTTGTAAATATCGTCTGCGCGTGTGGCTAATTTCAGATAATTTCATTTTCCAGTCTAAATATCTGTACTTTTCTAAATATCGTCTGCTTTATCAATTGCATTTTTCTCTCTTCTGTTTTTGGCAACTATTGCAATGTTATGTTTACTTTTGATGTGTTTGTTCTATGTAGTACTTTTCCATGTGATGTTTTATTCGAGCGGATATTAAGGAGAATGCATACACCACAAGAGAAAGCACAGATTCTATGGTGGTTCATAGAAACGAAATCGATAGTACAAGCACAGAGAAGTCGCAGAAGAATTTACTAAAAAGATCCTCCATCCAAAAGCAGCATCTTGCGGTGGAAAAAGAATTTTCTAGAAACTGGAAGTATCGCAGATAAGAAACGTTCCGGACGTCCCTGCACTAGTGATTTTGACGTTGAGCGTGTCAGACAGACATTTTTACACAATCCTAGAAGATCAGTGAGATCAACGGCAAGAGAATTTGATATGCCAATTTCGATGGTGTACAAGATTATTAAGAAACAATTAAGACTGCATGCATACAAAGTTCAAATTGTTCAAGGGTTTGGAACCGGACGATAGGCCTAGGAGGATGGCGTTTGCAACATAGAAGATACTACTGATTTTCTGAAGCGCATAATGTTCTCCGACGAAGCATCCTTTCATGTTTCAGGAATTGTTAATCGCCATAATGTGCGCATATGGGGATCTGAAAACCCCCATAAATACCGTGAGGCACAAAGGGATTCCCCAAAGGTTAATGTGTGGTGTGGACTAATGCACGACCGAGTCATTGGGCCTTTCTTTTTTACAGAAAAGACGATCTCATCAGTCGTATACTTAGACATGTTGGGAAACTTCGTATTTCCACAAATAGAAGAACTTCAGCCACATGTCTTTTTGCAACAAAATGGTGCATCACCTCATTGTGGTATCATCGTTCGTAGTTCTTTGAATGACCATTTTGCAGGAAGATGGATAGGGCGAGAAGGTCCAATTCCTTGGCCACCCAGATCACCTGATATAACGCCGCTAGACTTTTTTTTGGGGGGGGGATTTATAAAGGAAAATGTTTACAGGAGGATCGTGTTGACAGTGATGACCTAAAAGCCAGAATTACAACCGTAATAGCCTCTGTGGTTGCCGACATGCTTGCCGCTACCTGGCGTGAAATTGACTATCGACTTGATATTGTCCGTGCGACGACGGGGGCACACGTGGAAGTTCATTGACAAGGGTCATGAAACTTTTTGAGTCTATCTAACCATTTATGTTATTAATTTTAATCTATCTTTATTATTTTATGAGTTATTAAACATCAAAATGGGTCCGGGACATATATATATATATATATATTTTTTTTGGCAAAAGTATATAAAAACATATTAAGCATGGAATGACCACTTCCGACAGGTCCGGCCATAAAATTGCATGCTCAAAAAAACAAAAAGTATCTACGCATTAATATAGAGTGCTGGTTTAAGTACACCAGATAATTTTTTTTTCGCATGAGATTTTTTTTTAACAGATCTTAAATACATTTGTATGACTGGCTTCAAATTTGACAAGGGTTTCAAACAGTTACAGTTTTTTTAAATAACATTATTAGTCCATTTTTTATCGAAACGTAAAATTTTAATAACCTAATATATAACAGAGGGTCACATATATGTAGCAACAAACATTTTAGGGGATTAGAGCAGATCAACATAATTAAAATTACGTACGAATACATACTTTGAATTGCCATTATACGCCGCTAGGGGTGCTTTTTTTATTACGAATGTTTTCTTCGTGTGCTTCTCAAGCAGGTCATAATAGGAAAGCGTCAGCAACCGACAATATGGGTTCACATTAAATTTTTATCCAAATTATGTGACCTAACTTTCCTAAAGCTGGCTGTAAAAATTATGCGATCCCCTGTTATATATAACATTTTGACAAAAAATAGACTAAAATTGTCATTAAAACAAATCTGTAGCTACAGGAGCAATTGAAAATTTGAACACCCAAATTAGGCAAGATAAACTTTTTCCTTATACATGCTACAAAGTAACATGCTACAAAGAAACTGTTGTTTACATGCTACAAAGAAACTGTACCTCATTGCTATCAATATGAAGTTTCCGGGGTGATATAGTCACTTGTCACACTTTTTCCACAGTCGATAGTTTTTTAGTATTATTTCTAGATAGATACTTTACAAGTTTTTGGAATATCCCCTAAAAACATCACAATGAAGATAAACATCTTATTCCCATCACGGGAAAAATTTTGGTTTTTAACCAATAATGCCCTACTGAACAATCAGAAAATGTGTCTTATCATTATATTTCCCCAATCCATTCATAATTCATTAATATTTGACGTCAAATTAATTTAAAGTGACCTTTAATTTATATACAACTCTGGAATCAAAAGTATAAGATTTAATTAAGTCTATGTCCTCTTATTTAGATCCTCACATTAGCAATAAATAGCTTCTGTTACTTCAAGACAAAGCACATTTCGTACGATTTGGAGATATAGGAGTCTAAGTTAGCCTGACCAATCATTTTATCCTTTAAAAGCAAATATCTGGTTTAACTTAATAAGGATTATAAGTGAATTGACTCATTAACTAGTTTGGCGAATTGCTTGATGTCGGATATCTAATTACCTCCAATTGGCAAGTTAAAGAATATTGCGAAATTTTATCTAACAGTGCGCTAAGTAATATGTATCGTATTATTAGATTAATTTTTAGTAAATTATATCAAGATTTTTTAAAAAGATGTCATGTATTTTAAAATGCTGAATGAATGTAAAAGTTTAAATAGGGAAATAAATTAAATTGTTAGTTTCTAGCAATTAGCGTTTTTCGTTAGAGTATTTACAGTATTCACAATTTTTTTTCTATTTAAGGATAGTTGGAAAAAAAAGAAAGTTTTATACATATTAAATACTATCATACTGTTAGAATTTTTATTCCTAAAATAACCTATAGCATTTTGATCATCCAATCAACCGTAAAATGTATGCGAAGAAAAATGTCGTTATTTTTTGGTTTAGAAATAGTTTACAACTAGTGTGATTAAAAAAAAAAAACGTGAATATAAAACTATACGGTTTTGTAACCATTTACAAGTGTCATGGTTTCAAAACTGTAAAAATGATATTGGAGTAAGGTTATGATAGGATTTTTTGTTAGCTAATGAAAATTGGTTTAAGGCTATGGTTGAGTTGTGTTTCGTTAAGTGAACTATGGAATATGGCTTACTTAGTTTATCCAATTCCGCTATCTATCGTGGCAGGTGGAAAATATTAGCGCTAGTGCTTTTATGTATGTGTTTTTAGGATATATTTTTTAATAAATATTAGTGCTTTTTTTGTGCTAAGGAACCCTGTAGTTCTTCTATCTATGCATGGATGAGAGTTCTGTATTCCAATTGAGGTCACCAATTGAGGAGTGTAGTGCACTGGGAACTTTCATGTATTGAAGGAATGTAAGAAATGTTAAATCATACTGATCCAGGATAAAATAGATGTATGAGATACTTTTACCCAAATAAAAAACAGTGAAAGTAAATTCCTGCTTAAATTTATTAGATGTATTTTTCTGCTAAGAACCACTTGTTTAAAAATATTTACAGTTTCTTGTCCAAATGCTTATTTTTAAATTAATGATATATTATAATAAATTAAATTAAAATAATGCACTTTAATTGATATAATTTTCGTTTATTCTACTACGAAGAAGTCAATTTAAGATAGCAAAATAAGTATTAAAATTAATTTAAAACAGATTTCATTTTTATCAATTTTTTTTGTCATTTTTTTGTGAAAGATTTCCTTAACAAATTGGATAAAATTACCATTAACGCTTGAATTTTTTTTAGCTAAAGTCACCATTTATTCCAAATTAAGGAATCTTATATCCGTAAAACAATTATTTCATCCAGAAAAAGACAGACATATTATAAACAAAATTTCCCCAGACCAAAGCTTTTCCCCCCGGCTCTTGTAGTTCGAAAAAAGAAGGAAATTGCGCACATTTTCTATACCTATTGTAGTTTTTCTTCTAACACAGAGAATTTCCTTTTGTGAATCGCAGCAGAGGGGTTTAAAAAATGTTTTAATTTATGGAGGAAGAGCGTAAGAGTTTGGGGAACAAGATGAGAAAAAGACGAAAAAAAAAAAAAAAACGTTCCAATTACTCGAGATTTAATGAGAAATTAGAGGATGAAGATTGGATGAGTTAGAGGAAGATGGGGAAGGATTAAATGGAATTTCCAAGCTTTTGGAACGTCCGAGCAGCAAGAAGACCCCCGGGGAACGTAAAAGGTTATTCCTCAAAGTATATAAAGGTGGGGGTAGTCTTAAGGGGTGAGGGAGTAGCTTGATTAATGACATTGGCGATTAATGTCACTGTACTGGGGAATCTAACTGTTATTCGATGACTTTTTAGCCTCACTTTAATAGAATCTCAAGAAATGATTGGCGAGATGTAGGTGTGGGTGCACACGCCTAGATAGGTCATCAGGTTTCGTGTTAATAAGGGCATTAAGCCAGTTGCTGGAGCGAATTCGGCCGGTTATTGAGCTAGAATCATTAAAATTAAAAGCTGGGAGGATCTGAAAAAAATTCGAATGAAAAGTTGGAACAAATTAGGCTTGTTCACCCTTTTAGATTGTGAAAACAGTAGAGGGACGTTATTTCGCGGTTTTCGGATGGCGTTCGAGAAATCGATTCTTTGTCAAGCTCGTTTTTGAGTTAAATGAGTTTTCGTTCGTTATGCCAATTAAGCATGAGAGATAATGTTACTAACACTTAAAGTCATTCTTTTCGGATTTAGAGTTTCTTTTGTAATTAGCGTTTATTCGATATTTTTTTCGTCACTTTGAATAAATCGACAGCAAATAATCTAAAGATTTTTTTCCCTTCTAATCATTTGCTGATGTTTTTTGTTTTTTGAATAATGAATCACTTTATGAGTTCTAGCAATTCCCGCAATTTACTTAATTTTATTAAAATTCTTGTTATAATTATGATTTTTTTGTCTTATTTTTCATTAATGTTAATTAAAGAAAACACTTTTTCAACTTGTTATTCAGAGAACCTCATCTTATGAATAGTGATTAAAATTAGGTTGCAGGACTTTCCGAAATTTATCGTTAAATTTTAAAAAAAATTTAAAAGTCATTGTTATTTTTTAATTGAACAATTTCTTAGGTAAACATCTAGTTGGAAATGAAAATGCAAATTTCGTTTATCACTGTCATTAAAATTCTTTTAATACATTAGATGTTTTCCTTTAATATTAGTAAAAAAATATTTTTGACTTGTCCAACTTAAGGAACCCTAAGCGCTTCGTGGGAACTTTTTTCACTTGTTTCCTGCACTAACATTGATCATTTTATTAGATCACACACTTATAGGACATAAAACTACGTGGAATTTTTTACGGGGCTAAGTCAAAGCACTTGTAATACGAATAATCATTATATTTGATAGTCAACTAATAGAATCGTGGTGGCTCAGGGGATAAAACGCATGTCTCCCAATAAGGTTTCCCAGGTTCAAATCCCAGCTATAGCCGGTCGAAATGAATTCTGCACCTGACTCGCACTGACCACGATTCGGTAGTATTAATTTACAATTTAAAAAATAATAAAACATTTAAATCTAATTTAAAAATAAAATTTCATAGTCACCATTTCATAACACCCTTTTATAATAGTAGTTAAATGTAAGCTAAATGTTAATTATTTCAACCATGCACTAAATTAGTGCAAATCTAACTATAAACTTGTTATTATGCTAACTGGCCATTTATGAATTTTCTTGTTTGAAGAAGATTTGTAGTGATGACAACTATAAAATTTACCTATCATAATAAAACATTTCATTCAAATTTTAAAATTAAATCTCCTTGTAATAATATAATATTACCCAGATAAAATGATATTCAGGTACATGCAATATGGTACATTATTTCAGACACGCGTTAACTGTGTACAAGTCTAATTCTTAACTTGTTAGTATCCTAACTGACCACTTGCTGCTTTGAAACATATATGCCGGAATTCCACTTGAGCCATTTGAAACATATATGAAGCAATGAGAATTTTAATATTTTTCAATCATAATAAAACATTTAAATCAAAATTTAAAACAAAATTTCATTGTCGCCATTTAATATCACCCTGTTATAATGATATACGCTAAATGTTGTTATTTCAAACATGCGTTAAATGTGTACAAATCAAAATTTAAAGTTGTTAGTACTGGCCACTTACAGCTTTTCCTATTTGAAACAAATATGGAGCAATGATAACTATAAGATTTTCCCGTCATAATAAATGATTTCAGAATCTTCATGTAAAATGTAAAATACATCTTTCTCAATGAGTGCAATAAAGTGCAATTTAGTCATCTAAAATTAGCATACTGTAACCGATTACTGATGATTTGTCATAGTTCTATTTATACTATCCAGTCATTTAACTCAAAATATGCATCAGAGTTGCCTTTAGCATCCAGGCATTAACGATCGAATAAATGCTTATTATTAGATAATCATGTTCGGAAGTTTAGGATAGAAGTTTTAGTAAATACATCTTGCATTATTGTGCAAAGCATATGGCGATATAAGTTTCTCAAAATTATAAAATCAGGAATATATGTGCGAGATTTACTTTGGATGCCTTATCATTTAGTTTAAATATATTCGTTAGGATTATTATGAGCTAGAAGGAGTATTATGAGCTTTTTGTCAGATATAATTTTAAAATATACACATCAATTATAGTTATTTGTTCTTTACATTTTGTACTCAATCTAATTAGATATAATTAATAAATACTTATTGGTATATATAATAATAAGATATAATTTATAAATGCGTAACATATCTTACTTTTACTAGCATTCATATTAAACTATTGGGCAAATTGGTGAGAGCAAAAGGGTCACTTGATATTTTATTTTTATCCTTTTATCTTTCTATAACAACGCCATAGCTAAGCAAAACAGTTGATATGGATGCAGTCAGTACTTTATATAATTTTAGCGTGTAAGGTTATATTTTACATTTATAAATAAAATTTTTTGTCCACATATCTAAGTGCAAGACAGATACCAAGATAGTTTATTATAGATAAATCATAGATAGATCAATTTCATAATTAGTTGCTTTTAAATTGTTAGATTAGCGTACGCTAGAGTCTTTTAAATCAGCGCGTGAAAGTTAAAGCAAGAAATTTTTATTAAAGAAAATTCAATAGAAATAAGAGCGTATAGAGCTTTGCTTCAATACAATTGGTAGGGTAGAGTTGAATAAGACCCAGTAATGGGGTGAGACGGGGTACCTCGATTGTATGGACTGTCTTAGTTGTGACTTAGCGGACAAACTCTCAGTTACACTTTACTAGTCAAGAAGAAGGACCTATCTTATTGGAGTGTTGTTGATTAATTCTCAGTGTCCTTGTTTTTAAGTTTATTTCATTATGTCAACTCTCTAATGTTCTCTTGTTTTTAAGCAATCTCTATTTATTAGTCATTACAATTATAAAAATAATTCTTTGTCCAGCTTATTATACGTTTAATCTAAGATTCATACCCTAACAAACAATAAGAATATCGTCCAATAGTAGCACTCTTCTGGTTCATTTCGATAACCTCAGCCCTCGAGGAAAGACTGGGTAAGTCTGATGTGGGTTTGTGGTGGCCCCACGAAAGATTCAGTGCAGCGGAGGAAGAAGTTAACTACATCTAAGGCTGAATAAATGTCTTACTGGCCCCGGGACAAAATTTATTGAGGTCTTTCTCTTCAAAGCACAAAAAGCTTTCTTTTCATATTTTGCCGAATTTTATAAGACCCTTTTTATAAAATCCTAGATTTTATATAGGTAATCTATTATAAGTCTGCACAAATTTCTTAAAAAAAAAAAAAAAAAAAAAAAAAAAAAAAAAAAAAATGAATAAATAAACTCTATATTTTTGCAAGGAGCTTTGGTCGCATCCTTAGCAGTTCTGGGCCTCGGGACAATTGTCCATCACTCTCTCCTCCTTGAGTACGGACTTGAATATATCGCATGTAAATCGCATAATTTTCTTAAATTGTCATATAATATAGGTATTTCTAAATGTTCCATAGTGTTGACATGTTCTTCTGGCTAGGAGGGCCCGGTCTTACCCTGCTTATGGGGTAAGACTGGGTACACAGACAATCCATGGGGTAAGACCGGGCTTTTTGACTTTTTTCTTTAGAAAAAAATCATTTACAAAAAAATAGTATAAATGACTTTTTTGAATGATATATATTTAGCGCAATTAAGCAGTCAATATCTTGACTAAATCTGATAGTTTCAAGGTCAAGCAATTAAACTCCAGCAGACCGAATCTTAGCTACCCTGTTTTACAACACTTTTCCATACATGTTTTGATAATTAAGATCGTAAGTATGCGTATAGCAAAAATTCATAAAACCACTTGTCACGTTTTCCCCTCTCTTCCAATTCATTAGTCCAAAAGCAATACTACTATAAATTTTAGAGCTTTTAAATGTTGACCCCATCCATAAACACTGTTATACAAATCCAACTATATGATGATAAAGCTGGGGATTTTTTTTATTATAATCCCTTTTTTTTAGATTTTTGTTTCTTCTTTTATTTTACTTTGCATGATATAACCATTTCCCGAGTTGCTAGAAATACTTTGTATTTTCTTTGAAGATTTTTTTAAGATCTTCACTACTAGCACCCCCAAAATGGTAATTCTTCACTACTATCATCCCCAAGTGATTTAAGTTATTTACCATTGTTCCTATTCTGGTTCCCTCTGAATTGTTTTTCTTATCGAGGAATATCAACTATGCTGACAAAGTTATTTATAAGGGATTTTCTTTTTGTTAAAATAATGAAGTTTATTAAATTAGTAGACTACTTATATGCTTAAAAAGCAGGAACCTGTTTATAAGTAACAGTATTTTTTGGTTATTCATATGTTATCTGTTTTAATTTATTTCAATTATTTCATATTAGCACACCATATGAAAGTTTTTTTTCCGTAAATCTAACACTTTTTTTCAGAGCATGAAGTAATACAGTGCAATTAGAAAATAAAAAAGGAGTATCATAAACGAATTTACCAAAAAAATCCTTGATTGTATCAAATCCAACATAGTTCTTAATATATTTTTTATTTAAACTAACATAAAAATAAGTCGACCGGCCTGTGTAGGAGGCAGGGAACTGTCCTTGCATCAGAAAGGTTCTGGGTTCGAATCCCGGGCAAGGCATGGATGTTCTTTCCTTCTCTGTACTATCTGTCCTTACTGTGGGAGCGACGTTGGCCCACCTAATATGGTGCCCCTGTAAGAGAGGTCAATAAATCGCCCTGCAGATGCCTGAATTGACGGATGTTAACACAGGCGAGCATTAGAAAAAAAACATAAAATTGAAATTTTTAATGCTATGTTCTGGTTAGGCGGGTTGCAGAAATCAAATTTTTGATTTTTTAAATATTTTTCTCTCTTGCTTTGTCCAAAATAGAAGTCTTTTAAACCGCAACAAGTCAAGCGACACTCTGGCATCCGCACTTAAATATCGACTGGTATAATTCTTAGTCATAATTCTTTAAATCAGTTAATTTAAAATAATGGAACTAGTAAAATGTAAGTTTATGGCAATTAAAATCTGATTTCCTTTAATAATATTTAACTTTTACTTTTATTGTGATGTACTTACGAGGAAAAAACTGTGTGCACTGTAAAAAATCTATTAAACTAACAGGAAGAAAACACTGTCAGCTGGAGTGCAGGTATAAAGAATATATCACATAAAATTACTGTTACTTAAAAACAGACAACTGTTTTTTAAGCAAATAAGTACTGTTATTTTAACAACAAAAAAAAAAAAAAAAAACTCTAACGTAACTATATCAGTATTGTGGTCGATGCGAGCCGAACGCAGCATTCAAACGAACTGTGGACGCTGGGATTCGAACCTGGTTCCCTTAACTAGAAGGCAATCGCTTTTTCCCTTGAACTATCCCAACTTTATTGTCTCAGAACGAAGAAAAATCTTAATTTATTTTTATCTTAAAAAATGTTGCTTATTGAAATAATATTTAAGGATAACGTTTTAAACTATAATGGCCCACCCGTGTAAAAAATGTTAGGCAAATTAACTTACAAAAAATTTATATCTAAAAAAATATAATAATCCGGTATAGTACCAATTTGGCAATAAAGTCGAAATGAAGTTTTACTTATACGGTGTTCAAGTACAATATTTGCTTAAATATAAGAGCAAGTAAAGAAAGTAAACAAATCATGCAAATAATCATACAATGTCAATGCAATCATACAAGAAAGTAATATAATGATTTGGAAAAAGGTAGACTTATCGTAAGGTAAGCAAAACTGCATGGCAAAAACTGAAACTTGAAATAACAGTTTTCATTTGCTTATGATTAGGAGAGACAGTGAAAAACCATTTTGTCGACAAAAAAGATTTAAAACATAAAATATACAGAGAAAATCTGTTAAAAAACAGGAATTTTTTATAGTACTTGGAAAATGGTAAAAAACCATAAAATATCTGCGTTTTATTTTAAACAGTTTTTTTCCCGAGAAAAATATATTTTTCTCCTGTATTCCATAGGAAGTTACAGCTTTTTTTGTTTACCTACACAGTGTATTAATGATTATACTGAGTAATATTTTCTGACATTTTTAAAATTTTCTTTTTGCTTTTTTTTTTCTTATATTAAATGTGAGACCAACAAGAAAGGAAAAAAAATCAATTTAAATAAAACTTGTGACTCCACAAAAATCCAGAATTTGGCTCAAGTTTAGACTCATCTAATCCCAAAAACGTTTACTTTAAACCATTTTCTTCGGTTCCTTCAAAATTTAACCAAAATATTCCTTAAACTTTGAAATATGATAAAATTGGTAGTAAAATTTCTGAAAAAGGTCTGAAATTTTAGGTTTTCAAATAAAACACTACTCTCAAAATTGCAATATGGTTTCGGTATCCGAACCTATTTTATTGATTTCAAATAATTTTATTTACTTCATTTAAAAATCCTTGAGCCATAGATTGGACGATTTCAATTCTAAATGCAAGCCCTAATTGCCATTTCAATAAGACCCATTATGCGTCTTTTGTTTTATGTGACTCAAGACATAATAATCTAATATCAGTTAGATATTTTGAAAATGATTAGCTCTAATTCCATCATCAACACAAACTTTAGGATTCTAAGTACTATCCTTAATCACTGAATCACACTTAGAGATATTCCATAGGATGACGCTTCAATTGATTGTAATATACCCGCCTCTAATAGACCGATAGCCAACCCCATAATGGGACTGGTGATTTATGCTTATGGAACACAATCAAACAAGCCGAAATCAATATCAAATTTAGACTATTTACGCAAAATTTAGGGCATCTAACTGCAAAGCTTTTACTACAAAACATTGTACGATTCAAGAATAATGAATCATTTTTTGAAAAGTAATTATTTAAATAAATCTTTTGATTACACAATTTATAAACTTTTTTGCTGATCGTAACACTATATAATCATTTAAATAGTAATTTTGCTTTTTTTATAACTTCTTTTATTTTGCTACTATTCTTTTTTTTTTTCACCCTTGCATGATATTCAATTTAGTACGTTTTCTGTAATGAATATTATGAAATACTAATATAATATAAAAAATATGTTATAAATGATGATAATATTATATATTTTTACAGCAAACTACATGAATATAAGCCGTAAAATATCTTAGGTACTTTTATGCATTAAGCATAGTTTATCAAGTGAGAAAAAGTTATTAAAAATAAAAATAAAGTTCTTTGCAATAGCGTTTCTATTACTCTTTCTAATTCGTAAAATGAACATATTTCTTTTTTACTTTTGGTTTTAAATGATGGCAAAGCTTTTTATGCAGCTTAAGCTTTTATCTAACTCAATTAAACAAAGTAAAATGTTAAAAAAAAGATTTTAAATGTAGCTAATGGTAAGTGTTTCAGCGAAAAAATACATTTATCCATTCATTTTAGATAACTAATTGCCTCCAAAGTTAAACGTATTTTTAAAAAGATCCAGCTTACTTTGAAACAGTTTTAACTCGTTGATCCCTCTTTCCTGACTCTGACCGACAATTAATGGCTTCAATCAATGTTTTTACGATCTAAAAGACTGTAGTTAAAGTTCGACACTTTAATACCTGCTAAGAGTAACAACTTGTGAAAAAGGTTTACCCAGCCGGCCGCTAATAGGAACGCTTCGTTTAATCCTAGCCGTCTATCGCAAAAAGACTGTTACCAAAGTAGAAATCAGGCCAATAGCTTTTGATTACAGCTTTTTGGACAAAAAAAGAAGTCGCCAAAAACACCTCTTTCGTCTCTTTCTTCATTAACTATTTTTATCGCTTTTCTTCAGGGATTTATCGATTTTTGTAAGTTAATTATTACTCAGTCTCTCGAAGGCAAGAAAAATTGATAAAAATATCCTTCATCTAAGGACCGAAAGACGGATCTAAATCTCATTAACGCCAATAACAAGGCCGATAATTTCTCTTCTTTTATTTTGCATTCATCGGGACAGACTTTTCTTTTTTCTTGAAGCATGCCATCAAAAGAATTTACTAACTTGTCAAGAGTATGGCATTTCGTTTTTGATTGGTTGTTCAATGATACTCAACAATAAAGGGTGGAGATGCCGTGAGTGGGTGGGATAGTCTTACCACTACATTGTCAAAGCGTCCTCCAAAGACCTGTCCTCTTTCAAAACGACGACCACACAACAATGCCGAGAATCAGGGTGAGAAAGCCTACGAAATTTAATTAGTGGGGCTAAAATCAATAGCCCCACCACTGTGCTAGGCCTCTTCCATTGCTTGGAGATTAATCATCTTGGGGTACGTTTGGATGCTAGCACGATTAGGGGAAGCTTTTTGGAGTAAACTAGTTACTCTTATAATCCCCAAGACTTGCAACTAAGTTCACTTGATGAGGTTCTTCATCTTTCGAATTCGCAGCTAATTATTTTTTAATGCAGATTAGCGAGTGTCTGATGATGGGAGCTATCCCTGATTGGGGAGCACCAACCGGAAGATTCCTCTTGTTTAGGACTGCACTCTTAGTGTTAGATGATAACTTTTTTTCTTTGTCATTTCCTCTTATGAACTAAATTAACACGTAGAGGATTCAAAAAATGTTTTTTTTTTAATTTATGCTTTGCTTAACGAATATTTACAAATATTTTAAACAACTAATTTTTATTACTATTTTGAATTACGAAAATTTAATAATGTTTGGCATAAACAAGTGGAAATTGATTAAGAGTCATGCCAATTTAAACTTTATTAAACAGCTTTTTGAAGATATTTTGAACAATTATTTTTTATTTATGAATATTTCTAATTAGCAAATATTTTGGATTAACGAATATTCTAACTTTTAATATTTTGAATAAACGAGTGGGAATTGAAAAGTATCTTACTAATCTGCACTTTATTTAACAAGTAATTACTAATATTTCGAATTATCAAATATTTTTAATTAACGAATATTTAAAATGTAAATATTTAGAATTGCTAATATTTAATAATATTTTGATAAAGCACATGGAAATTACAGATGCCTCTTGCCAATTTATGCTTAATTTAACTCGTATTTACTAATATTTTGAATTAACGAATATTTTAAACTACAAATACTACTTAATAATCAGTCGAATTAATACTTTCAGGTTTAAAAAGTCTCTTGCTAGTAAAAGTTTTGTCCAGTAGATTTGTACTAATATTTTAAGATTAGTTAAATTTTGAACTATTAGTTTTTACTAATATTTTGAATTACTACTATTTAACAATATTTCTGAATAAACAAGTTTACATTGAAAAAGTCTCATGACAGTTCACGATTTATTAAAACGCTATTTCCTAATATTTTAATAGTACTAATATTTTGAGCAACTAATATATTGAACTACTAAAATCTAGCGATATTTTGAATAATTAAAAAGTCTCCCGCAATTTTTATGCTTTATTAAAAAAACTATTTACTAATATTTTAAGAGAACTAATATTTTGAATCCACTAATATTTAATAATAATTTTAACTACTAAAGCTTAATAATATAGTGAGTAAACAAGAAACTCTCGGAAAACTCTCTTGCCAATTTGTGCTTGATTTTAAAATTATTTTCTGATATTTTCAATTAACGAATATTTTGAACTATTAATTTTTAGTAATATTTTGCATTTGTGTTTTTTTTTTTTTTTGTACGCTTATTGCACATTAGTGCAAAAACTTAGCAAATACATTTACCTGTTATATACGCTTACCTGTTATGATCTATTTCTTCGTGGGCTCCTGAACAGATCATAATAGGAAAGTGCTTCTATTCAAGTACAGTGTCAGTTTTGGGCAAGGCTTCTTATGTAATTTAAATCTTGATGATGTACTCTTGCACCCTTAAAAGTTCGCGACAACATTTACGCCCCCTCCCGCTTTATATAACGTTTCAAACTTAAACATTTCGGCAAAAATATTGACTGAAAATGCCATTGAGACAAATTTGTAGCCTTAAGAACAAACTAATTTCAGATTTGAAATCCTATTACCCAAATTATGCAAGATCAATATTTGTATAAAAGCAACAAAAATTTTTTTTTCCCAATGTTACTCCTGTCTCTATGCAATGCAAAGAATGAAGCAAAATTTTTGTTTATGTGACTTAACGAAGTGCTCGACACTATCAAATATTTATTACGGCTATTTTACAGCCGCTGTATATTTTAAATTTCATTTTGTAAAGCTTTGTTGATATTTTTTCAACTTTTTAATTTTAGAACACAGCACTAATATATTGTGGGCGAGTACCTCACATTATGCATACAAATTTAGTTATATTTAAACAATAATTTATGACTGAAATATCTACGTACCATATGTGAATACATAAAATATATTTATTCCTTATAGGAAACCTTAAACTATATAACGAATAATAATTTCAAAGTGATCTCACATGACGCGGAATTACGCATTTAACTTAATATTCACTTCGTTATTATTATCATTCATATACCAAAAAGTAATGTTTTGTTAACTTCATTGCCTAACGAAAGATTTTATAAAATATCTCAAATACTCAAGCAAGGAAAATTGTATGAAATATGTAACAATTTATGCAAGGCAATGCATTTGCATTAACATAATACTTCAATATTTAAGATGCTGAAAATTATGGAAGAAAATCACAGAGATATAATACGTGTCGAAACATGAAACATGCTTGAAATGATATTTATTTATTCATGGATTTGCAAACTATAAAATTTCATTTGTGAATTTCCGGCACGTACTTTACCACGTCATGTATGTTTGAAGGTATGTGATTCATTAACTATTAATTTAAACAAGTTAACCTCTTAACCGAAAGAAAGATGTATTCGCAAATATGGAAATATTAACGGATAGAATATTCATTAGAAAAACATGTATGATGGTAAGATTCATGAGGGAAAAAGAATTATAGAAATTTCAAAGACACTTTATCAAATGTACATTCTTGGCTGTATTTTTTGGGATTACGATTTGATTGATAGGTACTGGCAAACTTAATAAAAAAAATTTGGAAAAATTTTAAATGTATTCAAAGTATTTTTCTTGATGCTGATTCTATTGCAATTGCGTAACACCAGTTTAAAAGAAGGGTATACTGATATATTGTTTGCCCAAAGAAAGAAATGTATTGAATGTTATAATATATTGAATGTGATTACTTGAAATATTTTGCTGTGGAAAATAAATAAATAAAAATAAATAAATGAAGTCAATTTCTAGTATTAATATCTTAGGCAGTTGTGATTTGAATTTGACACAATTTGTGCTATTTTAGACATCTTTTACCCATTCTTATTTAAATATGCATTTGCAAGAACGTAATGCTAGATAATTATAAAAGGAAAGTGGAAAAAAGAGGATAAATGAACAGCAAAAGTGAATTAAAAACAGTGGAATACCATGGGATTATGGAACTCATATTTATATAAAGATAAAAAAAAAAAACTCTGAGAGAGTTCAACTTAGCGGAAATTATAGAGCATAAATGCATAAGGACACTTCTGAATTTAAAAAAAAGCTCGTATTCGTTAGAAGATAAGCACCATAATGTCGAGAAAGTTTGTGGTGCATAAAGAACACTACGATACCTCGGGATAGTGGATCTCGTATTTATCTGAAGAATATACATCTATCGAGAGAGGAAATTTTATGTGAATCATATAAAGAGCTACCCTATAATCCTGGATTGCGTATATATTTGAAGACAAAGACGCTGAGAGAGGGAATCTTATGGGAAACATATAAAGCACTACATCTTAATTCTGAAACTCACTTATCTGAAAAAGATAAATGCAACGAGAGTGGGAAAGTTATGTGAAACAAAGAGAGCACGAAGATATCTATAGATCCTAGAACTCATATTTATCTGAAGAAGATGAATACATGCTGAGAGAGAATCTTATGTGAAACATATAAAGCACTACCTCGTGATCCTGGAACTCACTTATCTGAAGAAGATAAATACACAGAGAGAGAATCTTATGTGGAACATATAAAGCTCTACGATATATCGTGATCCTGTACCTTTTATTTATCTGAAGAAGATAAATGCAACGAGGGAGGGAAACTTATGTGGAACATATAGAGCACTAGGATACCTGCAGATCCTGGAACTCATACATTCAGAGAGAGAATTTTATGCGGAACATATAAAACACTACCTCCTGATCCTGGAACTCACTTATCTGCAGAAGATAAATGCAAAAAGAGAGGGGAAACTTATGTGGAACATATAGAGCACTAGGATACCTGCAGATCCTGGAACTCCTATTTATTTGAAGATAAATACAAATTCAGAGAGAGAATCTTATCTGAAGAAGATAAATGCAACGAGAGAGGGAAACTTATGTGGAACATAAATAGCACAAGGATACCTGCAGATCCTGGAACTCATATTTATCTGAGGAAGATAAATACATTCAAAGGGAGAATCTTATGTGGAACATATAAAGCACCACCTCGTGATCTTGGAACTCACTTATCTGAAGAGGATAAATGCAACGAAAGAGGGAAACTCATATAAAACACATATGCACCCAGAGAAGGAAACTTTTGTAGTACAGGTGGAACACTAGGATAACTCGGAGTTGTGATTTGTAATATATATGACAAATATACACCTATTGAGAAAGGTTATCTTATCTGGTATATATTGACTACTAGGAAACCTCAGAATCCTGAAAATCGTTTTTTTTTTTAAAGAAGATAAATCAAACGAGAGCGGGAATCCTATGTGGAACATAAAAAGTACTAGGTTACCTCTTGTTTATTATCTGAAGAAAGTAAATGCACCGAGAGAAGGAACCTTATGAGCTACTTATAGAGCTCTAGGATACCTACGGATCGTGGAACTCATATTTATTGAAGAATATAAATCCACTGAGGAGCTTATGCAGTACAAATAGAATAAAATTATGTCTGGACTTTGAAGGGAAGTAAAGGATAACTCGAGAATGTGGTACCGGTTTCCATTTGAAGATCATAAAATAGTTGAGAGATTATTTAGAGCTACAATTTTTTTTTTTTTTTTTTGTTAATGAACAAAACTTAAGTGGTAACCTTTTAAATAATTTAAGCATTTAGAGTCAGTTTGCGTAAGTCTAAATAAGGCACGCAAGCATGGTATTCGCGATGCATCATTATCACTTCTAGATTACTATAATAAAATATACAAAATATTTTTCATATGGCAAATTTTCCAAAAAAGAATGGAATATTTCAAATAAAATCAAATTTACGAATTAAATTTTATAAATGCAATCAATAATTTAACACGAATAAATGGTATTTCATAGAAAAAAAAACTTTAAATACATCTTCAACCTTAAAAAAAGTTTAATTACCGTTCTTGGAAATCTAAGTTCTCTCGGGACTCCTAGTTTTTCCTCGATTGTTTTTCAGGCTTTTAACCTCTTGATCTTTAACAGTACAAAAAACTAAAAGTTACCGGAGAGTACTCATTAAAACCATTAAATGATGAGCATTTCGCTGCTGTTAAAAATTCGCACTAATTCAAAATCCCAAGGTCCAAATTAGAGTCCGATCATAAAAATAATAAATTGCAAGAGAAAATTATGGAATGAGTCAAATTAGTTGCAAGAGCCCTAAGCAATGATTTAAACTCACGATTTAAAAAAGAAAGAATAAAATATTGCTCTTTTGAAAACTTTTTTGTCAGCTTTATTCATTCATATTTTTAGAAAAAAAAAATACAGCAAAAATAAATTTGGCATGTTTCTATAGAAATCACTTTTTACTTATCCAGTCGGAAATATTTTATTCATTTTGCTTTTTCATTCTTTATTTCTTTAATTTTGAGTTTTTCCTTCTCAAAAGAAATTTTTTTATTCTACTTCCTTTTCAGTATTTATTATACATAGTTATTGATCTTGGACGTCAATTAAGTCGAACCGTTCACTAAAATACAAATTTTTTTAAGCAAATACACAGCTTTATTCTTTTATCTGAAATGAAATTTTGGACTGAAATAGACAGATACAGTTTCGAGTAAATAGAAAACCTTTTTGAGTAGGATTATTTCAATAAATTCATTTTCTAAGTAAAGAAAAATTTTACTTTGTAAGGCTAAATATAAGTGCTTCATGAAATTTTGAGAATTAAATTGCAATAAAATCCTTAGAATTACGCATGTCAGATGTTATGTATTTTCTGTTCCCTATGTATTTTTGGATTCCTTAAAAAATATAAAGACATTTCTACATATAAGAGGTCTAGAATAAAATTTTTAAAATGTAAAAAAAATTAATTTAAAAGGTAACAAATAATTGTTACTGTCAGTAGCTGTAAGGCTGGAATGAAATTCACAAAAGTTTTATTAGTTCGTTTGTCAAATGAAGCAAATGGAAAGATGTATTTTATATCGGGTAAAATAATTAAAAAAAGTGGGGAAAAAGTTGCTGTTATTATATTTGATTTTTTTTTCAAAAAAATGAAAATAGTACGAAAATAGTACACATAAGGGGTCTCTAACAGCATTTTAAGAAATGACAATTATTTTAAAAGCTGGCGACTGCTTGTTACTGACAATAACTGTAAAAGTGTATTTAAAAAAACAAAAATTAATGAGTTTATCAAATTAAGAAATGGAATATTGTACTTTGTACTGGATTTAATAATTGCAAAAAAAGCGGAGTAAAAGTTGCCGTTAATAAAGTGTAATATTTTAAATACGTTTTTATTGGATTAAAACTAACTTCAAGATGGCGATTTATTATTTACCATAATATAATTTAAAATTAATTCTAAAATGATAAAAATACGCGTATTTACAAACTTCCTGTCATGAAAAGATGGGTAAATGACTGTAATTTAAACACTGGAACGAGAGTAATACGCTTATTTTTCTCCTTTCTCCTAAGTTGAGTAATAAAAAAATGATTCTAATTAAACCAATATATTTTTGTTCCTTTTTCTAAAAATTAAAGAAAATTTTTTAAAGTATTTTAAAATACATTTGAGGTAATAAAAGGGTTAGACATGTCTTTCAAAGTACGTATCTGGAAATAAAACTATGGGACAGTTTAATATATAAATAAAATCTCTAGATAAAGTGTGGTTTATAGTTCTGTTTCCCAAGCCTTTCAATTTATTATTATAAATATGTTCGGCCATTGAGTGCTTGTAGCAAACCTGTTCTGAATTTAACCCTTTTGTTGCCCTCAGCTTTCGCTAAGAAAAAACCAATTTTCCTAAACTTTATAATTTAATTTAGATAATGTGTACCGCTTAGAAATTTTATGTACCAGTAGGGGGATGTAATAAAGAGTTTTATATCGGACCATGTAACTGAAAAACGACTAAACCAAATAAAGAAAAATAAAAGGTAATATAAGTGTATTGTCTGCTAAGTTATATTTAGGAAACTAGATTATTTATGCATACCTAGTTACAAAATTAAATACAATATTCGTCAATAGATGGCGTTGCCTACTTGTAAAACTATTAAAAAATGTTTTCCTAAGAATCATAATTTGCAGCAAGGACGTGTTTCAATCTGACGACAAAAATAACAGACACCATAGCAAATATTTCAGTTGGAATTGTCTGCCCTGCAGTAGAAAATGATGTTTATAGTTTTTATCTCCAGCTGTGCCATCTGTTGAGATACTTTATAACTAATGTTGAAATTCTGTGAAAAATAATTCGCTTTCTTAGCATAACACAGCAAGCCTTACATTAATATATCCTTTCCTCCTTTTATTTAGTTTTTAAAATACTTGATCATTTTTAGCGCCCTCGGTGCCTTCATTTGCGCTATTACAGTACCATTTATGACAAATAACAACGTTTTATTTAATAAATTAAATATATTTTCTCATTTTTAAGAAATGACAGCAGATATATGTTATAGCTCTTTTGTAGCTTTTATACATATTCTAAATTGTTCTATAAACCATGTCAGA
Organism: Parasteatoda lunata; assembly: GCA_949128135.1. Taxonomy (NCBI): domain Eukaryota; kingdom Metazoa; phylum Arthropoda; class Arachnida; order Araneae; family Theridiidae; genus Parasteatoda; species Parasteatoda lunata. The sequence continues at coordinate 20,607,380 of OX421981.1, read as the reverse complement.
AATAGAAGAATTTCGGGCTACAATCTGAAAAGGAAATATAATGCTCTCCTCTACTGAAATAGTTTTTTTTTTTTACACATGCAACTTGAATTTGTGAAAAAAGAATACAATTTTAAAAAACGTCTTTTTGACAGCTGAATATATTCCATTTTTTTTATCAAGAAGAGCAATATCTGCAGCAAACTCATTGTGATACTAAAAATAACACGGCCCTTTTCCCTAATGGCAAAGAGGCAGAAAGTTTCGAAGGTATTCAGACGAAAAATTATTATTATTTTTTTGTACGTGCTTCTCTAGACTACATAAAAGAAAATGGGCAAAATATGTTCAGCTAGGTTGAGAAGCTATTTTGTATTCATGAAAACTAAGGATTTGAGTATTTAAGACTCAAAGGGAAATATCTACATTCAAATTGCGGGAAATTTGTACAAGAGCAAATAGTCATAAGAAAAGTTCTTAGATCACTCTGTGATATAAATCTCAATTTTATCTACTCAGTTATTAGACTGTTTAGAAACTCAAATAAGAGTCAAATATGGAAAGTGAGATTTTAGAAACTGAATGATGACACGTTTTTCCTTATTTGTATAAAGTTTAAGCCGAGATTTTTTTCTCATATCTCCTAATGCCTTACTATTATCTTTTGCTTTAGATTTTTTATATTTAATACTAGATCGTCAAAGAAGATTTCTCAAAGAGTTTTAAAAAGACTTGAACTCTAAGCTGTTCATTAATATATAGTCTGCTGAATCAAGGTTTGTTTTTATATATATTTTTTAAAGATTGTTTAGAATCACAAAAAAAGTGCCAAACAAGGAAAGATTTTTTTAAATCATATCTCATAATGTTTTGTTGGTATTTGTTGCTCTAGATTATTTTTTTTGTGTATATTTAATGCTACATAGTTAAAGAATATTTTTCAAAGAGTTTTATAAAGATGTTAAATGTAAAGCTAAGCATTGAAATATAGCCTGCCGAATCAAGGTATATTTAGATATTTGAATTTATTTATTTATTTTTTGAATTTTGGTTTGTCTTTTAAGTTATTACACTGTTTACAACTCAAATAAGAGTTAAATATAGAAAGAGATATAGTCTAGAATTTGAATGATAACGTGTTTTGAATGATAACCTTTTTTGTATAAAGTTGAAGTCAATTTATTTCAAAATGTTTCATTAAAATCCATTAATCCATTAATCCATTGATCAAGTATTCTTTTTACTTACTAATACCATTCAAAAATATTTTTAACGAGATTTATTATGATTTTGAACGCCAAGCTATACATTGAAATATATCCTGTAGATTTATGTTTTAATTATAGATATTTTTATGTGTATATAAATCTTGATTTTATCTACTCAGTTATTAGACAGTTTTTAAACTCAAATAAGAGTCAAATATTGATAGAGAAAGTCAAGCTATCTGAATGAAAATACGTTTCCTCTCTTCTGTATAAATTTAATTTTTTTTCCGTCATGTATTGAAGTGTTTTACTAAAATCCATTTTCCTTGAAATGTTTTTACTAAATTTAATACGTAACATTGTTGGTCATGTTTTTTTTTACATTTTGCATGTTTGTATGGGTCTAACAAAAATTTTAAATCGATTTAAAGATAAAGCTCAAAAAGAAAAGTTTTCTTTTTAAAAGAAAAAAATAAATAAATTTGTTTAAAAAATGCATCGGAAAATAAATAAATTGAACAATGGAATAAATAATAAGAGAGTTTAAAAAAATTCCTATAAAGCTATTTGGGTGATCCTCACGAAATATGACAATTTACAGCCTCTTGCTCCAAGATCTAATACTATACTACTAAAAGAACTTTTTTTTAAAATTTTAATAAATAGCATTGCTGTAAGCATTTTAAAATGACCTTGTACTAGCATCGACTGTTTTGTATATACATGCATATATATACATACATATATACGAGGATTGCTATTTATATTTCTGGCCTTGGCAGCAGTAAGTGTTGCTAGGCGACCGCAGACGATTTTAATCGAAAGTTTGATATTTTTAAACATAAATTCAGCAGACGATTTACCATTATAGCTTCATTTGTGTTGTTGACAGTAAATTGAAAAGTTCTTCTCTTTCAAAAAATGGAATTGAATCGTGAACATTTTCGTGCCATTATTTTTCATAACTTTCGACGTGGATTGTCAAGACAAGAGTGCTTGACTGAAATTTATTCTTTATTCAGCGATAAAGCGCCATCCTACAGCACTGTAAAAAATTGGTATAACGAATTTAATCGTGGTCGATGTTCGATCCAGGACGAATCCCGTGCAGGTCATCCAAAATCCGTTGTTGTGCCAGAAAAGATCGATGCTGTGCGTGAACTGATAAAGCAAGAACGTCATGTGACATACCGTGAGATAGAGGCGTCTTTGGACATTAGTATGACTATTATCAATAAAATATTGCATGAACATTTGAGCGGTAAAAAATTTTGTTCGCGCTGGATCCTGCATAATCTGACAAACGCTCAAAAAAAGGCTCGTGTCGATTGGTGCAAGGAAATGTTGGAAAAATACGTTCAAGGTACATCAAAGGCTGTGTATAATATCTACACAGGTGACGAATCATGGATCTATGCATATGAGCCGGAAACAAAACAGCAATCAACTGTATGGGTCTTCCAAGACGAGGAAAAACCAACAAAAGTTGTTCGAGGAAGAAGCACATCGAAACAAATGATTGCCTGTTTCTTCGGCATTAACGGTCATGTGGCAACAGTGGCGTTAGAGCAACGCAAAGCGGTCAATTCTGAATGGTACACGACCATTTGTTTGCCAGAAGTCATCGGAGAAATTCGAAAAAAAGCAGAAGAACAGGCGAATCATTCTTCATCATGACAATGCGAGCTCTCACACACCGACTCAAACAAAGGCATTTCTGACGGAGCGAAAGATCGAACTGATGGGTCATCCGCCGTACAGCCCTGATTTGGCACCCAATGACTTCTTATTTCCACACATCAAAAATAAACTACGTGGACAACGATTTTCGACCCCCGAGGAAGCGGTTGATGCATTCAAAACGCATGTTTTGGAGTTACCTCAATCGGACTGGAAAAAGTGCTTTGAAAATTGGTTCAAACGCATGCAAAAGTGTATTAATCATCATGGAGAATATTTTGAAAAACAATAAAACCAATTTCGATCCTACATATTTGTTTTTTCATTATTAGGCCAGAAAAATAAATAGCAACCCTCGTATACATTTTATTTACCGCGTATAAGCTTTAAATTCAAAGAACCCATAAAATAAGATATTATTACAAAGAAAATAAAGAAAAAAATATTTCTTAAGAAAAGAAAAAATATTTAATAAATAAAATTCTTTTAAGTATCTAAAAATATTTTTAAAAAAATTGAAAATCCGGAAAAGAAAATAAGGAAAAGATATAATTTGTCGCTAGCTTGCACGATTATATCTACAAAATAGAGGGCTTTCTAATATTTTATTAATATAGCCAAAGCAAAATATATCAATACTATAGATTGTATTGATGTATTTTGTAATGTAAGTTAATGTAAAATTTTTTCAAATTCATTATAATTCGTTTCCTTTTTCAAGAGATAAGTATTCTTAAGTTGTTTAGAAATAATATTATATTTGATGGTAAAATGCTAAAAGTTAAAACATTTTATTTCAGACTAAATAATTTGCTTTAATTTCAGATATTTCAATTCATTTGTTTGAAAATATCAGTGCATCAATATGATTTTGACAAACTTTATAACATGAACTCGACTTAATTCTATGCATTTTTAAGTAAATATTTTTCTGTTTGCGACTTTGGGAATTGAACGGACGGGAAGAAAAATTGATTACTGAACATCAAAGATAGTGACATTTGCTTCTAGTTGGCAAATTTGAGTTCCAATAGTCCAGACTGAAATAAAAATACTAAAAGAAAGTTCAATATAGAGAAAGGCAATTCTGACACTTCCACCGAAAATATTGTCACCCTAGTCCTAGATTGTTAGAAATGCTTCTTCAAAAACTTATTTCTCGTGGGAGCTACCGTCGAAATGAAGGATTTAGTAAGAGAACAATTGCTAGTGACGGAAACTGAATACTTCCAAGATCTTTTTTCTAGCTAGCCATTGTCCATTCCAAATGACCTTCCGGAAGATAGGAATTGAGTTTTTGGATGTCCTCATGGCTGAACTGCTGTTAACCAGACACCAGCAGAACGTCCCTTTTTATGACACTTCGTGTTTGTACTTTGGCTTTTGATTGTTACAGATTTGTATTTGTTCTGAACTGACGCCTTAAAAGGACGACAAGTATTGTTAGCGAAATCATTTCAGGGGGATTATGGGGGGTCAATGAGGGAAAAGAGCAGACGATCATCGGAGAAAATCTCACCATTCTCATGATGGAGCTTCAGTTTCATAGAAATAGGCATTGCTAGAATCGTATTGCTAAAAAGTACGAAACTTAGTTACTTTGTGACAAAAGAAATTCTATTACTTTCATGCCTTTGTTTCTAGCTGAAACTAAAGTAGTTTATGATAACTGAATCTGGATACACATTCTATTGCATCATTTCAGAAAAGTGTTCCAGAAAATAATTATATTGGGGGGGACCAGAAAGTAATGAAGTTTCGGTACATTTGATATTTGTTATCAAGATTTTATTTTTAATAAATTATGTATTCACCATCATTAGCGACAACATTTAAATGCCAGATTGAAAATGAATAGATGTGTATAAAAAGGAATTGGTTTTCAAGAGTAACGAATATTTAATGCGCCTAAACGTCATTACTTTCCAGTCTCCCTAATATAATGGCTAATTACGAAATGACAATATTTTGCAATTTTTTTAGTTAGAAAATTAACTAATAATAAAATATCTATCAATTTAATTATTTTTGTAAGAACATTTCCTGACCTAAATTTTATCTACAGAATAGAACTTTTTTGAAAAAATTTAAAGTGAGATACTTTTAAACACGCAATTAAATTTATTTGTTCGTTGGAGGAGTTAAATTCATATATTTATTGTTACTCACACATAGGTAAGTTTGAATGCGTATTACAAAGATAACTTATAAACCCTTATTAAGCTAAAATAAAAAATTGCTTAAATTAGGGAAGGGAGATATTTTATTTATGTTTTCACTAGAGCTGCACAATGGGCTATCGGCCCGGATTTAGAAACATCCCAGAGGATGATCCGAATATGTGCCATCACAATTTTGATGCTCTGCAGAGGAGATGGCTTCCTCGCTTTGGTACCCCAATGATCTGCTCTCAAAGTTGAACACATTACGATAGTACAGTTTAATGACGACCTTTACCGCGCACCTTCGATCACTACGCAGGCTGATCAAAGTGGTCCCCCACCCGCTTACTGACCGCAACCAGTGATACTTGATTTCGGGGTTCTACTGTCTTTACAGTCAGTCCACTGTGGGACAATTACGAAAGGACAAGAGAAAGATAAATTTGGAATAGCAGTGGGATTCGAACCTGCTACCTCTACACAACAGAGAGTTCGGCGGATTGACGATAACACTCGGTCATGGAGATCTCACAGTGGGAAATTTGAAGTTTTCTCTTTTAGTTATGATATAAGATTAATATTGATAATGAAGGTTAAAACTGATTACCTATGCTAACTATTCTTTTACACCAGGCAATTAGTTTGAAGCTATACCATGTTTACTCTAAGTTTGGTAAATATATTTTGGTTTTACACATTGTTTAATGCAAAACTGAAGTAATAGTACATTATTAAAATGTCTCATAGCATGCTTATTATTTTAATTAAAATTATTGACCATATATGTATTTAAATATAAGTGTTTAAATATAATTTAAAAATGATATAGCCTCTAAGCACGTGTTTGGTCAATAACGTAACCCTCTTATTTGAAGTAAGAATGGATTCGATGACTTAACACTAGAAAGACAGAAATGCCTATTGCCCAAAAGTAGTCAAAATGACTGAATTGTGAAAGAATAACTAATGTGCAAAGGAATTTGGTTAAAATTAATTTTTAATATTTTTTATATTTTTTATATTATTTACAGTTATATAACAAGCTATTAGTAAATATTAACAATTAAAAAACATATATGTTGTACTAAAAGTCGCAAGATTCTAAGAAATTGTGACATCTTTGCTTTTCTTATTGAAATTAAAAAACAGTCAAAATGACTTCATTGGACAATCTACTGTAAAGTAATTGAGGTTATATGGCGATAGGCTACAATTCTCTTACACGTGACATTGTGTCATCAAATTGTTTTCTATATAGGTATTTTAGGAGTTTTTTGAATTTATTTTAAATAATATCGCAATAAACAGAAATTATTTTCAGTAAAATAACAGCATATTACGTGATGCTACAAAGTATAAAAGTTCATCATTTTTCTTTAACGCAATTCAAAATATCCTACTTGCAATTTAAAATATGCCTAAATTAAATTTGTCTAATTTAAAATATCGTACTCGCAACGTGAAGGAGTGTAAAACTAAAAAATAACCGCGTATTGCAAAAAAATAATAGTGTTAAAAGTAAAATCATCTTTTTTGTAAAAGTAATTTAAAATTTTAAGTTTGTAATTTAAAATAAACGCAATTCAAAATATCTTAATCACTACAGCAAGAACTGTAAAACTACAAAATGGCATCACTTTGCTAGAAAATGATTTTAAATATGAGTATATCTTTTCTTGGTTAAACAATTCAAAATAGCCTACTTGCAAAAGAAATTACAATAAAACTACAAAATCAACAGTACCGTAACTCAACAAAAGAAAATACCAGACAAATATTTTAAATAAAATAATATTTTTGACAATTAAAGTATGGGAACCTCGAGAAACTAAACTGGGTATGAATTAGTACACGGAATAAAATACATGTTTTCAAATTCAATATTTTAAATAATACAAATTAATTAATTTTAAATTTCATTTTAAATTTTGTTCTAAATAATTGATACTGTTTTTATACTTGTAATAAAATTGATTAGAACTAAAACTTAAAAGTAAAAAATAAATCTCAAGGATATTTATCGAGTGTTTAAAATAGATTTTAGTTTACGACATTAGTCCCAATAAACAAGAGAGTACTTCTAATAACTCAAGATTTATCTCTAAACTTTGAAGCAATGACAAGTGAAAAACAAATCTAGGTGACTATAGGAACTAAAATAAAATAATTAGCTTCTTCAAATTAGAAGGGAATACAATTTAATATAATTAAAAAAGCCATAAATAATATCTGCTGTTTCAACAATTATTCTAAAAAATTATTGAAAACTCAGTTTTAAAACTAAGAAACTAATCTCAAGTACATATATCAACTACTTAAAATAGAATTTAGTTTACGAACTTGAACTTAATAAACGAGAAAGTACTTCAAATAACTCAAGATGTATCTCTAACCACCAAAGCAACGAATCTAGGTGAGTATATGAACTGAAATAATATAATTCACTTCTGATTGAAAGCCAGATAAATGCAATTTAATATAATTTAAAAGCCATATATGCTCTTTTCAAACATACTCTAAAATTTAATTTAAATCTAAGAAATAAATCTCAAATGCTTTTATCAATTACTTAAAATTGATTTTAGCTTACGAACTTGGTCTCAATGAACGAGAGTATATTTCTAACAACTCATCCTCTGAAAGTCTTATGTCTGACAATTAAAGCAATGACATATGCCAAACTAATCTAGATGAGTATACGTACTAAAATAATCTAACTCACTTCTGACTTGACACTAAATTAAATAATATAAAATCCATAAATAATGAGTGCTGTATTCATATTTACTCTAAAACATTAATTAACATAAATCTAAGAAATAAATCTCAAGTACATTTATTAATTATCTAAAATAGATTTTAGCCTACGACCTTGGTTTCAATGAACGAGAGTATATTTCAAACAACTTATTCTCTAAAAGATTTATGTCTAACAATCAAAGCAACGACGCCCGAAAAATCAAATTAGGCGAGTATATGTATTGCATTAATAAAATCGCCGTCTGTTAATTCACTTAAAAAGATATTTGAATCTGAAAACAAACTGTCGTCTAATTTCTTTTATCCCAACCCCTTTAACTCAAACAAATGATCCTCTTCAGTAGATTGAGCTCGCGAACTGATTTAGGCAATATGCCAAACGATAGCTGAAGGGGAGTGCAACTAAGAAATGCAGCTCTACCCTCATCCATACTTTATTTTCTTCTGATTTCTAGAAGCAGTCTTCTTAGACTTTACGAACAACCTTTGTTAGAACATTGAGAAAAAGTAAAACTCTGCCCTCACGATATTAACGAACCTTTCTTTGAAAATAATGAAAGAATACGATGGAACTTTCTGCCACGAAGTAGATGGTCATTAACTCAATAATTTACGAAATAAACGATGACCAACAGCAGAAGATAAAACAAAAGGATAATATCTTCCATTAATGATTTATGGTCATTGGATAGGTCTCTTGTCTTTCTTCGTTTCTTTCCTTTCGAAAAGAAGAAATTGCCTAACGGCCAATGTAACTAGAGAATATCGGAAAGTAACTAGCCCATTCGATGAGAAGACAACGATGTCAGAGCTTACGTTATAAGTATGAGATTTCATCTGTGGCTAAGTAAGATCGTTATTGATAAGAGACAGTTGACTTAGGTAAATTTTTAATGCTAGCTAATGTAACAATACATTATAATGTGTCAATGTTGGCAGCTCTTAAATAATCATCTTAAAATGCGCCCTTTTCTGCACTTATGTACGTTATATGAATATAATCGGAGCACTAAGTAAGATTGTTCCTTAATGGCAGTGGTAAAAGAAAATTGACTTCAATAAATTTTTGATGCAATAATATGTTATGAAAAGTTATAACTATTAGGTAATCTTTATTAAGTTGAGTTTTTAGAGTTTTTTTTTTGTCTTATATTTTTGGTAAATTTATGATTTGGAGCTTTTATTTTTTGATTTAGTCTAGCTTAACTTTTTACCTTGAGAAAGAAGAAACTTCTAAACAGCTAATGTGACTAGGAAATATTGAATGAAAATTAATTAAACCATCCAGTAAGTTGAAAACAATGTCAGATTTCAAGTCAGATTGCACCTGAAAACAGAATATTGATTCAATTATGTTTTTAATGCTACCTATGTAATAATGTTGTGTAATGTGCTTATGATGGCACTTTACAATATATTTTTTAAGTACCTTTTTTTTTGAGTACTTGAAACATATCGACTTTTATTTCCATCTGCATACTTTTGAAGACAAAGAAGTTTTTTTAAAACTTTGTAATAAGACTATTAGTTGGCCAATTATGCCTTTAAACGTAGGTGAAGTGTACGAATTATTATTTAAAAAGAACAAAAACATCTTAAGCATTAAACTAGAACTTCTTTCCCAGTGACTTTATATATTGGTAGCAAAGGAAAATTTATTTCTGAAAATTTTTATATCAGCTAGGGAAGATAAAAATCATTTCTTAACTCTTTCTAGGGCCATTTTTTCTAGTATTGTTATGTTAAAACTATTTCTGCAATTGAGATTGATTTTTTAAAAAAAGGAAATTCATTTAGACTTTTACCTAAAATTAAATTGAATTTTAAGATCAATATTTTTCATGGGAATGTGGGTATGATTTTAAAACAATTGATCATTAACTTGAACTCCTTTGCTTATCCATAACCAAATTTAAAAATTCTGTGTACATATTAACTCCATAATAAATGATCAAGTGAACTAACACATAACGCACAAGAGGAAATACCATTCCAGAGTTGGTCTCTCTTTCTGACCTTACAATAACCTTTACTGTTACTCATATTTAAGGGGAAAAAAAGCCCTCCATTGGCATATTTAAGCATTTTCTGACGTTATTAGAAGGTCACCACAAATCATAAGTGAAACAATAGCCTCTCATCAATATTTAAAAATTAATGAATTTGATGGGAAGTATGCTTCCCACGACTTCAAAAGGGATTTTATTTATCGATGTTAAACAGTCCACTTAATCCTGAGTTTACAACTATCAATGTTCAACTTTTGTAATTTTAAACCCAACCCAGAAGACAAGGGAAGTTCTTTATCAAGCACTGGGACAAACTAGCCTTCGTAGAGGACTTTTAAAAGGAAAAGACCCGTATTTGCGTTTATTTGCGTTACATAGAGAAGAAAACCATGAAAACCACTCACGGTTAGTCTGGCGGCAAGGAGACTCTAACCCATGATCCGTCTACCTCTAAGGATATTTTATGTCAACATAGTGGTCTATGTGAGCCTGGTTCAGAATTCGTATCTAACAGCCAAAGCTGGGATTCGAACCTGGTTCACCTCATTTGGAAGCGAACACTCTATTACCTAAAACACCAAGATTCTAAAAGAAGTTTAAGTCTATTTTATGATTTTTTCTTATTTTAGTACCTAAAGGTAATATGGTTAGGTGGAATTAATCTAGATTACCCCTTAAACACGCCGGTTATTTTAATGCAAATGATATTAATTAACAACGTAAGATTTATATTTTTTTAAAGTATTATTAATGGATTTTTAATTGCTTGTGTCTCGTCTTAATGAATAAAATTACGCAATTTTACTTAGAAATAGTTAAATTTATAGTTAAGAGAAAGAATTTTTACAGAGCAGTAAGTGGCTATTAAGTTAATAATTTATGATAGAATTATTTCCAAAAACATTATATGAAACTAAGGGATAATATTTTTAAATTAATAATGTATAGTGATTGATAAGTTTCTTGTCATTTTTCTCTTTTTATAAAGATGAAACGCTTAATGGTTGACTTTGTTAAATAATATAAAAAAATAACACGCTATTTTTTAAATGAAGAGTTATTGACGTTGAAAAATGAGACTGAGGTATAAAAATATGAATATATTTTGTCATTAAAAGTTGCAAATTATTTAATAAATGATAACAATTTAATTTATAATTCCTTCCATTATAAATAAGATATTGATGTACACAAAACTAATACATGACATAAAAGTCAATATTTGTTGAATAGGATAAATCAGATTTCATATCTTATATTTTAAAAGTACAGCACTTAACGAAACATTAAATTGATAGATTGAAAATATATGCTAAACTTTCTATAAAATTCAAACTAAAAACTTTTTGCGGGGTTCGGACGGCTAAAATTTAAAAAGTTGTAGAAAGAAATTTGTATTTTTTTATTTACATTTTTTTAAATTTTTTATTTCCTATGAGCTGCACAATCAGTCTTCCCGATGAGCAGACCTAGTGCGTTCTCCAGAAGTGGTATCCACTCTTTCAGGACCACCACAATGGGTGAGATACCGTTGACCATGTTAATTTGGACGTCTAGTTTCTGCCACACTAGATGGCAGCACCGAGACTATTTGGATGCTAAAGTGCACTAGGAATTTAATTTTGCCGGAAATGCCAAGAGCCAATAAGGCACTCCAGGGATCTTTTACATGCCGCATAATCATACGACATGGCCGCTGAGGATTTTCTACATCCCGAAAATCCGGTGTCTGGGATCGAACCCGCAGACTTGGGCTCAGAAGGCCGACGACAAACCTACTGCGCCACCCAGCCACTATGTTTTTTATTTACATAGTTGTAAATATTTTAAAAACTTGAAGGAAATTTACAGTTTGTAATAAATAAATAAATAAATAAATAAACGGATCCCTTAAATAACCTTTTATCTAATGATTGGATCTTGATGTTCTAGGATTAAATCTTACAGGTTTAAGAAAATGACCTCAAAATGCTAATTAATGCTAATTCTATTTTAAGTAGTTGATATATGTACTTGAGATTAGTTTCTTAGTTTTAAAACTGAGTTTTCAATGCTAATTCAAAAGCTATTTTACGAAATCAGACACAAATAGGTATTTTCTCTGTATAAACATCCTTTTTTATCGACAGATTCTGATTTCTGACCTCCAAAATATGGGGAGCAGCCGCAATCTGAGAAATGTAGCCCTAATAGTTTGGTCAGGAGAGCGGTCCAAAATTTTAACACCTCAATATTAATTTTACTTTTTGCGTATTTCACCATGTCTCGAGAACATTTTAAGCTAATTGTGAACTTTTTGCATACAATTCTAAAATTCGTTCAAAATTATAAAATTCTTTAAGTAAATACTGAATTGAATGTTTATATATACAATTTTTAAGGTGTATAAAAGCTCAAAACATCAAAAATAAAAAATAAAAAGTTTACGTTATTATCACGCGCGTTCACGCTATACGTTAAATACTTCCAAAAACTCTAATGTTGGCGAGCTTTTAATACATCTGTAATTGTTCACAATCAATTATGAGGTGGCGGGAAGTTTTGTAGTCTTCAAATCTCGTCTCAATTTACAGAAACTAATGTTTACCATTAAAATATGTATTTAAGAATTTAGTTGCGCAATAAAGATATTTATATTTTAATTTTTCTGAACTCTGTATAAAATTTTGTAATGTAAAATTTATATCCGATTCTGTTCTCTTAAATTTAGTTTGAATTCGTCTCCATCTATCTGCTCGGCGCATGTTTGATTTACGAAATAATTATTTTATTTTGAGAATTAGTGTCTGAATACATCCAAAATTAATGATTCGTGCTTTATATCTTCTCGTAAAAATAACTTTTTTGACCCCAACTTTATTGTAATCTTATCTTACTGTAACTTTATTGTTGTTGTTACTTCTGCCACTTGCCAATACCAACATGCCTTGCTGAAACCAAGCGAATTTTTGAGGCAGAGGGTGCGCTGCTGGTTTTTTCAGTGATGTCTATGGCGAAGAATACAACTTCAGATACACATTTGCCACAGCTCTTTTTACAGGAAGTCCATTAATACTTCATCCACAGATCGTAATTTTGACCTGAACCAGAGAACGATCAATCCCCAATTAATTACCACCAGAAGTACAAATTTTTTATGGGAACTTATAGGACTTTGTGATCCCGAGAGATTTAACGCGCACCAGTCATCATTAACTACTCGTAGATTCTTCGGCCAGTAGAATTCAAACTCATGATCTCACGAACACGAGCCCAACGTCCTTACAATATCAGCCTACTGTAACTTTAATATTAATGTTATCAAAAATGTAGTGTTACAAAAAATACTAAAAATAGTGGCAGCTTCTTTGTATCAAATAGAGTAAAAGAATGCACAATACCCCAGTTTTGGGGTATTATTGCGCAGAAATGGCATGCTTTTTGAAACAGGAAAGCAAGTAAAGAAATAAAATATAATACAAAAAATAATAAAAAGAAACTAGCGCATTCCTAGAAGCAATATCAATTACTATAATGTAAACGTTACTCGAATAAAGACTATGTAAGCGTTACGTGTATAAGAAGTGTGTAGGCGTAACTCGTGTAAGAATGATGTAGGCATGACTCGTGTAAGAAGTGTGTAGGCGTTACGCGTGTAAGAAGTGTGTAGGCGTCACGGAAATAAGGTTTGATTTTCTCAGTTTTAACGAGAGTGAAAATTAGGGTGAAAATAAGCGTAATTTTTTTGATTTTGATACAAATTTACAATTTTTAATGCATTCAAAAATATGAGCAGTACTTATTATACGATTAGTATAGATCAGTGGTTCTCAACCACTGTGCCGCGGCACTTTTATGTGCCGCCAAATTCTTAAAATGTGCCGCCAAATGTTAGAAATGTTACAATAAAAATTATAATGCTTTTTTTTTATTACAAGTAAAGTTTAAATTAAAGAAAAGTGTGTATATATATACTTTTTTATAATTTTTCCACGCTTTAACCGCGTGAACATCTTTGTCGGCGATTGTCTTGTCTCTGACAATCTTAAAATAAGTTAAAATAAGAAGGAAGAGTTTAAATTGTCTTTGACACACAATTTTAAAAAATGTTGAAATAAGTAGGAAATTTAATTACTGTTGAAATTATTAATTAACAAAGGAAAGCAAGCTAAATATAAACTTTCAAACAGAAATAAAAGCTAATCATTAAAGTAAGCTAAGCAGTTAATAGTTAAATGAACAATTAACAAAGGATAACGAACAAAAAAATAAGCTAACAATTAATAATTAGCAAAAAACTAGTTAACAAAAAATCACAAAAAATAACAATGTAAAAAAACAACAGTTAATAACTATAGAAAACAAGCTAACAATTAATATCTAGCAAAAAAAAAAAAAATAACTGTTAATAAAAAATTAGTCGAAAGAAATAATTAATCCCTTAATAAACGTGCTTTTGTAGTACATATTTTATTTCACATTCAAAATTATTATCACAAGCACAGTGTATTATAGGTAAGTAAACAAGTTTTAAACTTATTTTTTTTATTGTGTGCCGTCAAATTTCGAAATTGTTAGAAGTGTGCCGCCGCAAAAAAAAAAGGTTGAGAATCACTGGTATAGATATTTGCCAACATATAAAATTTATACATTACATTCTGCATAGTAAAATATTTTTAAATTAAATTTTTCAGGTTTTTATACCATTACTAATTTTTACTTATCAACAGTTTTATTAAGCATTTCTAACATATAATTTAAAATTTTCTTTTTAACCTTTCCAGATTTCAAATTTCAATTGAACAATTTAGATAGGCAGAACATTCTAACTACAATATATTTTAGATCTTAGTTGCTTATAAAACAATTGCTGCTAAACGTTTAAAAGCAATTAGTTTTACATTTCAAGTGGTTTTTGACATTTGTGTATTAGAGTTTCCAGATTGGCTGTACTACACCGGAAATATTAACGAGAAGTAAGTTTTAAAAAATAAACAATTTAAAAATTCCTTTCAAATTACAATATATTAGAAATCATATATCTCAGATGTTGTGTCCAATTTTGTCATTAGTCAGTTTTAGAGTAAAATATTATAAAATTATTTAAATTATTTTTTTTATTTATTAAAATTATTTTATATAATTATTTAAAATTATTAATTTATAAAATTAGGATTTAAAATTATTTATTTAGAAAATTATTATTTAAAATTATTTAAGTAATTTAATACAATTCCAGAATTTAAATATAGTTATCCTTATTACAAAACTAGAAAAATAATACGTATTTTAATGGTGAACTTTGGTTTCAGTGGATATTTTATAACTGGGTGGAAGAAAACAACCAACTCATGCCAAATCTCACTAGATGTATACAAACTAATGACGATATCAAAAGTGAGGGATAATTGATGTTTTCCGGAGCAAATTTAGCTTTATTTATTGCGACAATACTCGTGTGATTGGTGTAGTCCTTTTCTATTTTAGGTGTTTAGATTTACCTACACACTTTAAACTGTATACGAACGCTCTGTTTGGCGCTAACTTGAAATACAGTGTTTCTTTACACAATTTTTTGGGTTGTTCAAGATGAAATTCGAACACTTATTACATTAGAATTTTTACAGTGTAGTTAAAAAAGAAAAAAGAACCAAAAAATATGTGGTTATTGTATGGATAGCATCTAATTGCCGAAATGTTTCTGATTTTTTTTTTTAACATTTTATTAACAGAAAATTTGAACAGAAGAATTCGAAAAGTTCAGAACTTTAATGCATAATCTATTCATTATGATGCTTTCAATTAATTTTATTAAACACGATTCCGAAGAAGAAAATAGTTTCTTATAATTGTTCAATCTTTATATTTTGATTCATAATAGCCTAATTCATTAATTTACGAGACAAATAAAAAAGGAAAAATTCCGCTAAAATATCATCGACAGAGGTAAAGAACATACTGATGTTTCTTTTACAGTATTATTATCAAACTTAAACATCGAAGATAGAATAATTACAATTACTTTTTAATATTGGGTAACTTATTGTAACACTGTTATAATGATGTACAAAGATTTTAGATGCTTTTCTGACGCAACTTATCACTTAAAATTATCTTTATATGGAAAAAGTGCGTGCACAGATAATCACAATAAACATGCATAACATATCTCCATACAATAACTCAAACATTTATACGAGGTTGCGTAAAAAGTTTCTTGAAAAATGATGACATTCGACGGTCATGTTGACAAAGAAAACTGTTTTTCTCCTTTAAATTTTTTATTGCTTTCTTCCCATGACATTCCAATATAAAAAATTTCAAACATTCTTTGTGAATTGTTAAATTTAGCGAATTGAAACTGACGCAATCGGAAGTTAGTGCTAAAAATAAGTGCACCAGAAAAACATAGCTGTTGATAAAGAGGGAGAAAAAGACGTAACGTATTATTCAAGAAAAATATTCTTTCTACTAAGGTTTACTGAGTAGAAAACACATCAGTATTGATTTACAAAATGCTTGGCAAAATGAATGAAAAAGAAATCAAAGATTTATTTTATTCTTTTTTTGATAAACAGCTGGCATTAGTAAATAATAATAGATGACCTCATCTGCTTTCTCTTAGCTTTGTTATATTCGTGAGCACTAAGAATAGGAAGATTTATACAGACTTTTTCTTCACAGCGAAGATAATTATCGTTAACTTATGATTATATTAATTTAAGAAACGAATAAAAAAAAAATCCACTAAAATATCATCGATTGAGAAAATGAATTTACGAATGTTTCTTCAACTTTATTAACACTAAATTCAATCGATAGAACAATCTCAAATATTTTTTGAAGATAGAGTAACTTATTTATAATCTGTTATAATGATGTAACAAAACCGGAATCTTTCTCAAGAATTTAAGATGTCTTTCTGACGCAACTTATCACTGAAAATTATCTTTCTTAATTTTTTCATTGCTAACTTTTTCTGACATTCCGTTATAAGAAACTCAAACATTTCTCGCGCATTATTACATTTAGTGGATTGAAACTGACGCAACTAGAAATCAGTGCTGAAAATATGTGCATTACAAAAACCTAGCTTCCGATAACGAGGGAGAAGACGCAATGTATTATTCAAGAAAAATATTCCTTCCACTTAGGTTTACTGAGTAGAAAACACATCAATAATGATTTACAAACTGTTTGGCGAAAAAAAAAAAACACTATTTATTTAACTCGTTTTTGATAAACAGCTGGTATTAGTAAATAATAATAAATGACCTCATCTGTTTTCTCCTAGCTTTGTTTTATTCATGAACTCCAGGATTAAGAAGATTTATATAGATTTCTTTTTTCACGGTGAAGATAATTATCTTCATCTTATGCATTTATCATTAAATTTTTTAAAAAAAGAAATTTAAATCTTATGAATGGACTACTGCCTAATCCCTGAGACCCAGCGTCCAAAATATTAGACAAAATTTCGTAAAATTTTTTACACGAAACAGTAATATTTTATGTATCGATTTTGCTGTTTGTAAGTAAGTATTTTCTTTACGTAAAATCTTAATTGAATTTTTCCTCTTTGATCAGTGATTTTAATTAGAATGATAAATTATGGTCTGTAAAAATTTTATTATTTGAGTCTAGGGGATTTTGTTTCACGGTCAAGTTATAAAAATATTCCACAATATATAAAAACTGCAAAATATTATGTATAATTTTTATTTGCATAATTATTGAAAATAACTAAAATTGTTAAATGTGATTAGTTAATTTAATTTTCTTAGATAATTTAATTTTATTTATGAGACTATTTTTGCCTATATATCTATGTAAAAAACGTATTTTTATCAATCATTTAAAAATAAGACTTAAAATAAAATTCGGATACACATTGGCAGTATACATATATATTCCATCAACAATATGTTTCGTAAATAGTTTTAGCGTTCCCATGTTATTTTAATCAGTAGTGAAGGTTACATAATTACATAAGGCACTTTGTATTCCCCACCTATAATATATAGGGTTTTTCGTTATGAATACCCTTAAGTGGCATTTGCAAATTCCAGATACAATAGAAACAATTAGGCAATTACGGTTTGCAAATTAATTTTATTATGTCTATATAAGTGAAGAAGCACTTAGATGGAAGTTGAAAAGGCAAATATTAAAACTAGTTTCATTGCTTTAAAATACATGATGTAATTTTAACTGCTTACTTTTCCTCTTCTTTTGCTCCATCAAAAAGTCCTTCGCGAAGGCTAGTTTGTCCAACTGCTTGATACAGGAGTTTCTTTAAACTGACAATGCTGTGGTGTTGAACATTTTAGTCATAAACTCAGAATCGGGTTGGATGTCCAACGCATTTTATAAAATAAAATAATACATATTATACTTAAAAAATTCTGTGGGGACGAATTATCTTAATAAATCAAAATTTTACTACAACTTTGCATAATTTTCTTTTTTCTTAAAAAAAAAAAAAAACATGAGAAAGGTGAAAGAAAAAAACTAACAATAAATTTCACAAATACGCATCATTTAAAAAAATAATTAAAAAATAAAGGTTTTAATGTCAATATTTAAACGTCACAATAATCAATGTTCAACGTTTATCTCATTATTTTTTTTCCATCTGTATTTCTATCAAACATATTTCAATTTAAAAGACCAAGCCACTCTTGAGTGAGGATAATTAGTCTCAATCTACAACATGCTTTTACTTTTAAAATACATTTAACTTCCTGGCTTACGCGGTCAAATTCATTATCATTTTTTCCATTAACTCAGTTTTATCTAAAATATCTCCAGGGATCAATGTGGAACATATCTCAAGAACAGGATGACTGAAGAAGATCAAAGGGTGGGGAGGAATTGAATGCATATTACTTCAGCTCCAAAGCAACATTTAAAAATCATGGCCCATCTACGATCCTTTCAGCTGAAGTTAACACTTCATCTAATCATGCTATTCAAAGAAGCAACCCCTCTTGTATCTTAACCCTTTGGATCTATATAAAAACATAAAAGAAAAGAACGCTATAGATGGTTCATTTAATAGAATTCTCAGTAAGATAATGACTCTTTGGGTTGGTTCATGAAGTGCGGTCTGACTCACCTGTTTCATTAGTGGGGTTGATATTAGGGAATCAGGAGTTGGGTCCAAATGGTTTGAGTGCCATCAGAGCCAACCCACCTCCTATTATGCCTGTGACATGTGTTTTTTGCTGAACAATGCGGAAGGCAGGAGACCACCCTCGAGTATTTCTTCAATAAGCACAGGGAAAAATATTCTAAATGCTGATTTAATGTTTATTTGCAAATGAATGCAAATCAGATAGTGAATGCTTTTTTTTAATATTGAACTAGAGTAGCTGTAGAGTGCACACAAAAAAATTACTACCTTAAATTACTTTTGATCTAATGATCGAATTCTCATGTTTTAGGACTCAATCTTAATGGTTTGAGGGGGTTACTTCAAATGTGCTAACTAATTAGTGCAGGCGATATTTTCAGTTATGAACTAAGTTATTTTTGATCCCCAAAGTTTATGGGGTTGCCGCAGTCTATGAAATATTGTCCTAATAGTTTGGTCAGGAGAGCGTCCCAAAGTTTGGACCCCTTAATGTTAATTTTACTTTTTGCGTATTTCCCCTTATCTCAAGAACTTTTTAAGTGAATTGAAATTTTTTTACAATTATAAATTTCGTTTACATATAGATAATTTCATACAAAAAGTAACTTTTAGTAAATATTTTTTTTATTTTTCTAATTAAGAATGGTTAAAACATTTGTGAATACAAAAAAAAAACTCCATAATATATTTGAATACAAAAATTTAAAATTTGAGCAAAATCAGTTGAATAACTCCTGAAAAATCGAATTTAAAAAATATGACTTATTTAAAATATGATTTCCCAGGAACTATTCTATCTATTTTGCTCAAATTTTGTATTTCATCATGTAAAATTACATTCCTTTGAATGATGCAAAAAATCATGTACCTCACAATTTAAAATTTTTTTAACCCTTCTTAATTAAAATGATAAAAAATAAAAAATATTTAATACAAGTTATTTTTTGCGTGGAACAAATATTATGGTTCAATAACCATATGTTTCAATAAACATGGTTAAAAAAATATGAACCAATAATATGGTAATTCAAGGAACCAATATTATTGTTCAACTCTAGATATTTTGAGAGTTTATCAGCTGTAAATTTCTCCCTTTAATTTTTAGCTTGTAGAAATACTAATGTTAGAACCAATTTTATCTAAAGGTAAGCTGAAGTTTCATAGGTTTACGTAGCTTTTTTATAAATAGCCCATAGGTTTTCATGGGTTCATATAGAAGTATCATAGGAACTTCTTTCATCTAGAAACACCCGGCAGAAATGATAGCATGAATAAAACTGAAAAGTTTTTTTATACCTTGAAATTGTCAAAAACTTTTAGGAATGTTTTTAATTAGCCACTCTATCTGTTCAAAATAGTGGTGAAAATTAAATAAAAATATCACTCAAATTCATTACAACCAAAATGGAATGGAATGTGATGGAAATCTATAGTATTATATAGGTTAATCCATCGTCCACATGAAACGGAACATTATGGTTCGATTTGAGTGGGAAAATTTATCAAGTTAACAAGGGTTTGGGTTAAAATGAAGTTGCAGAAAATTTGGAGGATATTATTGTTTAAGGTACTGATATAATAGTTTAATATCGATCATATTTTTTAAAGGTGAGATGTAGAAATGTCTAGTTTCTTGCTACGTTTGGCCCAAACTACCACTTTCCTGAAGCATCAAAAATGCATTTAAAATACTGTCAAGTTGTTGTATTACTTTTGGTTAACAGATTGGTGAGATTTAATGTTATGTTATCCAAGATTATGAGACAGATACTGTTAAAACACTCGGACGGCCGAATATTCGGTCTACCCAGAACGGCCATAAGCGGTCAAATTGACCGTTCCTTAAAAACAGCGATAAAAATTGAATGTTAAGGTATATTAGGTTAGAAATTGTTATATAGGGTTTGAAATTGTTATTTTCATGTTGTTCTCATATGATATTGGGATATATTAACAGTAATTGGGGAAATAATCAGGATACATAATAATTAGGATACATAATAATTTACTCACAAAAGCGATAGCTCAGTCTTTTTTACATGAAATACATACACTAATTTTTCTCACTCTTGCGGTACATGGTTCACAGACATATTTCTTGCAGTTTTCACACATATGAACTGTTTTATTATCTTTACAATTCTCTGCTACCTAAAATTGTTTCCCTTTTATACCACACGTTTTGGGATCTGTTGAAATGTTCTTTTTAGGAAATATTTTGCGCATGTCAAGATGTTTGTTTCTCAACTCATCTGATAATTTCAAAATAAAGTCTCTGCGATTTATGTTTATATCGACCAGTTCCTTATATAAAACCCATGCATTTATGGTTGATAAGTCAAGAATGTTGAAGAATACATGAACTGGCCAGCGTCTTGAACAGGATTTCACAGAATATTTTTTTGCCATCTGATCTACCACATCAACACCATATTTCGTAGAGTTGTAAAATGTTATGACTTCCGGAGTCTTTTCCCTGTATTTGATGCATTCAACTTTGGATGGAGGGAGCTCAGAAGAAGGACATTTTTTCTCTTTTTGCACTGGTATGAGGTTAATGTTATGCCATTACTGTGCACTATTTTGCTGGAAAAAAGTTCATCCTTTGTTTTCTTGAAACTCCTGCCAAACTAATGCTTTTTTATTTCAAGTTTTGAGCTAAATTCAGGGAAGTAAAAAAATTATCCGTTGTGACATTTCTCCCACTATTATAAAATGGTTCCATCAACCTGTATACTGTATGCTCTCCAACAGTCATTGGAGAGCATACAGTATACTGGTTGATGGAGCCATTTCAACAGTCATTGGAGAGCTTCAAGACACGTCTAATCTTTTCCAAGATATAAAAACGCATTCGAAATGTATTTTAATACCACATCTGTAGATAACCAAAATTTTATGCTAAATTCTTTGGTTTATTTGGCATGTATTGAAGAAATTTGCATCTAACTTTAGCTGGAAACTGTTGTTCATCAATGCTCCAATTTGCTCCTTGAGTTAGCAAATTTTTTCCCACAGTTCTCCGGGACGTTTTGAAGTACAGAAAGAAAAACGATAAATAATAAAACGATTTATAGATAAAAAAAAAAGCTTTCCAGTTAATTTGCTCACTTAGTTAGAAATAACATATCACAACCTCACAGTTCAAATTCAATAGTCTAAATATGATGCACGCCTTCTGAAGCAGACAAATGAACATTCCAAAAATTCACGCAGATTATTTTCAAACAGGTGTGACTGAAGGTCACCCTCTGTCTTTCTTTCTACTCTTCACACCCTTTCATTTTAGTGTAATTAATAATGCTTTAAAAACGAAAGTAACAGAATTATTTAAAAACGGTCATTTTGACCGGTATTGGCCGTTTTAAGTATATTGTAAATTTACAAAAAATTAATCAAAATATATGAGTAAAACTTTTTGTGGATGATGTTTATTAATATTTAGGAAAAGTCAGAAAAAATCAAAGAAATCGGTGTAAACCAAAAAAAATTAAACCTTTTTTAAATTGTTTTGCGGTCAAAATGACCGGTCTGGCCGTTCTAGTGTTAAACTGCTCCGAACTCAAGGAATAAATCTTATAATATCAAGTTCTCAATCCATAATATTTTAAAATTAAACAGTGCTAAGAATGGTTTTGACAGAAAAAAATATCATTATATCATATCGGGGTAACGAAATTATTATTTATATTAATGATAAACTCCTTAAGAGTTTTCAATCCGAAAACTTAACTTTAATAAAAATGTTTTTAGACATTTTTGAAGCATTTTACATGAAATATTTTGGATAACGAATGAACATATTTTTTTTACTAAGTGTTAAGCATAATGCGGCATTTTAAAAATTTAATTGTAAGATTATTCTAGTATAAATAGAAGATTAATTAGAAGATTATTCCAGCAATATTTTGAAGTTAGAAACTCGAGAGTAAAATTGTTTAATTACATAAACTTAAAATCCTAAACGATCATTTTATTAATTATTTCTGAAAATAAACTACTAATTAAAGAATATAGTTGCATAGAGAATCTTAAAAAAATATTGCGCTTATCTAGCATTGTAAAATCCAAACAATTTTAAATGTAAAGACAACAACAGCCTGTTTTGGCACAAAACTTCATTCTTTTGTTATTCATATGCGAATTTTTATATTAAAACAGTGTAACAATGGGTATTTGAGTTAATAAAAGCTCATTCATGTTCAAACAAAGTAAATCTGTCATATTTCCACTATTCTTTTTGATCCAACTGAACAGATTTCTGAAGCAGTTGATTACAAAAATGTTTATTTGTGCTAATGAGACATGCTGCAAAAATCTCATTAATTTTGATGGTAAAGAATGAAATGAAAAATAGCTTTTATCTTGTGGCATTCATAAAATGTTTCCACAAAGCTTCTTTTCGGGATTGTATGACATATTTTAAATTAAAGTAAGTATATCTTTAGGTTTATTTAAACTTATATGATGGTTAAAAAATATTCAATTTCAAATGAATAAAGTTTAGAAGTGTATTTAGGGAAGATTCCTTATATTATCTGCTAAATTATTTATATCAGTGAAGAATAGCATTTAATGAAACTAAGCTTACATAGCTCGTGCGGCATTTTTTATGACATGAATGACATGATTGAAAAATCATTAAACAGAAACGGAAAGAGATAAAAAAAAATGTACGGTTTGCCACGTTTTGTTAAAGAATCGAATTTTTTCTCTACCAAGATTCTAAATTAGTTAAAGTTTTACAACAGTTGCTAGATGCTGAAATAACTACTATTTACAGCAAAAACGTGATGTCTCTAATGCTGCTGCCAGCAGTGCCATCTGGCGGCAAACTGTATAACTCATTCTAAAATTTAGTGAAAATAAATATCTAATTTTATAAGCGCAGTGCAGCGAACAGTACATCTGGGTAGTTCAAACTTTTTTTTTTTGTTGATAAAAAAGCTGAGAGTTACCAGTTTTTGAAAGTTTAATTTCCTCACTCTGTAATTATTCCTCTCTCTGTAAATATCTTTCACTTTCTGCATTGTTATTAAAACCAAATTATGCAAGATAACTTCGTTTTCTCTCAGATAAATTGTTATGCACATTGGCGATTAAAAAAAAAAAAAAAAAACACGCAGAAACCGAAATGTTGTCAACTTTAAAAAATAACTTTATAAAATGACTTTTTTAAAAAAATTTTTTATAGTAATATGTATTCAAAATTGTAAATGTCATTCAAGTTCAAATTGTAAATAAATGTAACTGTACTCTAAATATGCTAAAAAAAATTATAGTTGTTTATTTATGCTGTAGTTATAGAAACGATAAACACCAGGTAAATTTTAAAGAAGCAAATTTTGTTGGATTAGGCCTTGTAAAAAAAATATTAATAAAATAAACTGTCAAATCGAAAACTTTTATTTATTTCAAATTCATTTTTTAGTTATAACTGATGAGACCTCATATTGTGCATTTAAAGCAAGATCGCAGAAACTAAATTAAAGTCAGCAATTAGCGAAGAGTAAAAATTCTAATTTAAGAGACTTTAAAAAATGTATTATTTTAATTTTTTAGTTAAATTAATTGTGATGTTAATATACTTACAGATTTTTAAATAAAACTCCTTCCGTGATTTTATGTTGAATTTTACATTGTTAAACATAATAGATATGAATCCTAAATCCCAGTTATGGATTAATTGAACCTAATTTAAGAAATTTTTATTTTAAAGAAATATGATTGCAATAAAATGCTACTTTATCTATTCAATTTTTACTAAAATTTAATAAAAATAGTGATGTTTGTTAAAAATTTGATATAAGTTAATAAGATTGTTACTGAACTAGAAATAAAATAAATTAAATCCATGATTTAGAAATTCAAAATCATTAAGCAAAAACTACTGCATTCAAAATCATACTAAAACACACTCCATTCATTTTATCATTTTTAAATTAAGTTTACACGGTATTGATATTTGCGTGGAGGTTTGTTTTTTTTCTTCAAAATTTTAATTATGTTAAACACATATAAATAAACAATTATATAAAAGTGAATAAAATTATTTGAAGGTTTGAAAATTCAATATAGTTAAAATTTTTGTTCCTTTTAAAAATATCTTATTAACACTTCAATTTCATCACCTTCAAAATAACAAACTGAATAAAGCCATTTTCACTCTAAATACCTTCCCGCTAGAAAATTACGCAAATGTATGACAAAATAATTAAAGATACATATTCAATAAAATGTCCATTCACTAGCAAATAACAAAATAGATTTATTAATGTAGTCATTTCCAGCTAAATAATAAATAAGTTAATAGCTAGTAGTTTTTATTTGTAAAATATTTGTACAATGAATAAATGTAACCTTAACCATCAAAATAAGTGAACTCAGTCTAATCCTAAGTTAGAGATATATTTAATAAATATTTTAAAATTTTATTGCACTTAAATTTCCAGCTCATTACCTTCTAAATAACAAATTCAATGAATCGTGTTTAACTTTAAATATCTTCACACTTATTAATTACATCAATATATGACAAAATAATTACAGTAAATCAATACTTAACTAATTATTCATTTAATAATTCATTGTTTGAACTAAACTAAATAATATATTTTCAGCTAAATATTAAATAAGTTAATAACTAACAGTTATTATTTGTAAAATATTTGTGCAAAGAATCAACGAAACCTTATAATAACTCAGAAGTCTAATCTTGAGTTAGAGACCTAAAATAAATATTTTATTTCGCCCTCTCTTTGGCGGAATTCAGAGTTTAAAGTTTGGCGAGCTAAGTTTCGTAGATATACAGTAACCCTTCATGGAACTTTCGTGCTGAGTTTCCTCTTCGGCCTTTTATGTGGTACTGGAGAAGACAGAGGGGGATTTCTAACATCCCCTATCCCCCTTCAACTTCCCCCCTTCTTCAATATGAATGGAAAAATTTTAGATGAACGGAAAATTTTCTCCTAGCATAGTTTTCCGCGCATTCAATGGGCTTACTCATTAATTTTTACTAGTGTAGAAAGAGAGGAAGGTTCTTATGAGTCAATTCGTGTAACGGAAGTTGTAGTCATTTAAAATTAGTGCCGCGAGTTCCATGTTTTTTTTTTCGATATGCTTTTCGAATTTTTGGCTTCATTTTATGTACTTTTAAAAAGAAAACTTTAGAAAAATATTACTTTGCACTGTTACTTACAAAATGCTAAAAATATTTATTTATAAACTATATTTTAAGATTCCTAAATATATCGAACCAGATGAAATTGCTATGGAGACAGAGGACTATTGAGCACTTATCGGAGGGTATAAAATAGCATAGTTTTTATCCTATTGATAGAATATATAGACCATATTGATAGTGATTTTTTAATCCTATGTTGTTTTTTTCTTTTCTTTTTTTAAAGACATTGTTTCATAGTTCATTTACTGTATTGTTAGAAAATTCAGATTTCCATAAAAATTTAGAAAATTCACAAAATTTGATTTCAAAAATATTGTGGTTCAATTAAAAAAAATCTGTTATGTTGAAAAAAGTGAAAACTGACGAAATATCAAAATTGTAAGACTTTGAAGTGAAGTTTCAATTATTAATTTTGAATATCTCCTTCATAATTATATAAAGGGAAAAATCATTCACCCAGCATAGTTTTCAGCGCATTAGAGTCAATTTGTGTAATGGAAGTTGTAGTATTTAAAATTAGTGACGCAAATTCCATGCTTTACATTATGATATGTTTAAAGAGTTTCTGACTTCATTTTATGTACTTTTAAGAAGAAAACTTTGAAAAAAATAATATAACTTCTCGCAGTTACTTACGAAATGTTAAGATCTTCATTTTGCAAGAATATTTAATGATTTCTTAATATATCTAAACAGAAGGAATAATTATAGAGACAGAGGAATATTGAACACTTTCCATTGAAATCAATATCATGTTAATTCGGTGTGAAAAGACTTTTTTCAGCTCCTTAATGTTTAACGAAAAATAAGTCCTTTTCCATAGTATAATTACTACAAATATATTGCTATAAAATTTGGAGCCACAAAATTTCACACCACAATTTTTTGAAAATTGATTTAAGAAAAACCTGTCATCATATTTAACCAATTTGAAGCTAGCATAATGTCATATATATAGCATAGAGAAATAAAAGCATAGAGAGAACATGGAAAAAATTAAAGAAGAATTAAAAAAGTTATTAAAATAAAATATTAAGAAAAAATAAAAAAGAATAATATTAAAAAGCCGGAAAACAACACAAATTGAAAAGAATTGAAAAGATATATCTTCATCAGCTCACACGATGATATCTGGAAAAAAGGAGTGCTTTCTAATACTGAATCAATATAGCCAAAGCAAAGTATAACGATACAATAGTGTGAGAAGCATTCAAAATTTTTTTGAAACTAAATTGAACACATTAAGTAAAAATATATCACTTAAAAATTAGACAATAAAATGTAAAGGAAAAACAGAACAAAGCACAAAACGAAATCTATAAAGTGAGTAGCGAATTCAAATGAACTTACATGCACGGGAAACTTTCAAAAATGATTTAAAATATTTTCGTAATAAGTTTGCCTGTTTACAAAATAACAGAATGTTAACAGAAGCGCAAATGGAGCTAAAAGCGTAAAGAGAGAGATTTCGCATTATGGCGCGTTTTTACTGCAATGCTGAACAGCGTTTGATTTGTTAGTTACCAAGGATGATGGTAACTATGCCTGAAAAGATTTGTGCAAAGTATTATACTGGATAATTTAAAGAAGTTTATAATTAATAAGTCTGATATTTAACACAAGTTTAAAAAAAGAGAAAGAGAGAGAAACATGATTTGCTCGTTTATATATATATATATATATATATATATGTTTGATTACATTAATTAAAAACTTAATGTTTGTTAGATGTTTGATGTTAAAGTTAAGTTAAGATGTTAAGTTAAATGTTTGATTAGATTAATTAAAAACTGCTGAGATGATTAAAAAGAATTAAAAAATAAAGACACTCTCAAAGCAGTTGTTTTGCTTAAAATTTATCATTTTATAAATAGAAAAAAATATTTAAGTCATCATTAATAATATGGCTTGTTTTTAAAAGAAACTATTAAAAAAAAAGAGGAAGCATAGATAAAAAAATGTATGGCAGGAAATTGCTAGTTATTCGTACAACATTAATCAAAATTTTTCTCGAAATATACGCATTAATATATATAAATTAAAACATATAGCTATACAATTGAATTATCTTATTCTGGTTAATAAATTAACTTTTATTTGTTTAATCTTAAAACATTGCAAAGCTCGTATGAAATGATGGAATATTAATTATGCGGTATAGCTAAATTATGATTTAATAAACCATACTTAAATTTTCATAGCATAAAATGTTTTCTTTTAGTTAAATTAAATTAATGAGCTACTAGAAATTAATTAAGTTAAAGTTTTCGTAAACTCAAACAATATTCCAAAGAATTTTTTTATTTGAAATTTGAAAAACAACATTTTAATGAAATTTATTATAATATTAGTTACTTAAAAGTATAATTTTTAATTTTTGAGATATTGCCATTCCTTATAATTAAATATCATTGATGCGGAATCAAAATAATTAGTAATATTTTTTTTCCAGGTAATTATTGTTTAATAACGTAATTGAAATTTATTTCCCAGTCGTAATTTAAAGAAAACTATCTCTAAGTTAAATAAATTGATATTGTTCGCAACTTAATGATAAAATTCTTTAATTAGAATTCAAAGCAAAAATTTTACGAAAAAATTTTCTTATTTGGAGAATTAGCGGAAATATAATTCTGAAAGTGTTTTTGGTATACAAATTGCATAGATATAATTGTGAAGGAATGTAATATTTTTAAATTATTTGGATTTTTTGAATTCGACGATAGATTCACAGTTAAGAAGATATAGATTTACTGTCTGGCAATCACAAGATATGACTGCTAGGCAGATTTTTAAGTAAGGTTACTTTCAGCTTGGTTCGTTGCTGATCTCGTGACTTAAAGGCAGTAATCATAAAATACTTTTAAATGTTTCGAACTAAATAACGGTCCTTTTTTCCCTGTCAAAACATATTTTTAGCTGATTATTTTCTTTATTGAATTGGTTTTAGTAGTAACGTTTTATTATATGACCTAAGGTCTTGATTTGTTTAAAGATTCTGTTATTAATTAAATTACGTCTTAACCGCAACAATTTCTGGTGATTTAAAGAAGTAATCTAAGAAACACTAAAGGACAAAAATTTTACATTTTGCTGCTTTGTGCAAAGGAAACTACAAGTTTATTCCTAGAAATTTTAGAAGTTAGTTACAAAGTTTAACAACAGAAGGAGCTGTTATTTTTATAAATATGAAACACTTTTAAATTAACCTATATTTCTAAAAACCACATTTTGAGGTCTGATAACAAATCTCACAGGTAATAATTCAAATATTTCAGTAGCATGATCAGACATGCACCGTAAAAACATGATATCTTTTGTTTTACTTAGCAGTGTCATTGCTGATCGTAGCTCTATTAGCAGCACGATCTGACATAACTATTTTTTTTTTCAAATTTTAGAATAATAAATAAGTTCGTTTGATAAACAAAACGCAGAAATTTTTACGTTTTTATGGCTACGCTTTTATTTATTTTTGAAATCATCAGCCATATTTGGGATATAAATAATGCTGAGCACAATGCCCAGTTGTCGTGCATTTACAGCCTTCTTTGAAGATAGTTTGCATGACTTTGACCGTACTTAGAGT
Source organism: Parasteatoda lunata (assembly GCA_949128135.1). Classification (NCBI taxonomy): domain Eukaryota; kingdom Metazoa; phylum Arthropoda; class Arachnida; order Araneae; family Theridiidae; genus Parasteatoda; species Parasteatoda lunata. Next base: position 20,577,695 of record OX421981.1, on the reverse strand, counting down.
GTAGGTTATCTCTCGGTCTTTGTAGACTCTGAGCGATCCCGCACTCAGTAATTAAGAATTAGTGATAATTTTCAGTAAAGATAATTTTCAAGGTCATTTTCTCTCTCTTAAAAATTACAATTAAATGATTTATTTACCTCATTCGAATTGAACATAAAGTGGTATGGATAACTTACTCAAAAGAAACATGTGATACAGATGACAGTTCAAAATTAATTTATTTTAAAAAGTGTCCAGTTTGTTTTCAAATATATCATAAAATGTAGTGAATTAATTTTTACGTAACATAATTTTAAATTTATTGGAACCACTGATTAAAAATAGAATTTGTTTTATAATCAATAACTTTGATGTTGAAAACTAATTGTTGAAATGTTAGCCTGATTTATAAAATTTTTTCAAGAAAACTCATTTTAAAAGAAAGAAAAAAACATTTATACCAAATTTTATCTTCAAAACATTATATGATTTTTATACTAATTTTTATACTGAATATTTGTATTAAATTTTATTGCTAATGAGAAAAAATAATTAGAGTGAAGTTTTGGTTTTCCAGGTTAATTTTTTTCCAAACTATATCTAAAGCTTTTAAAAAATAGAATAAGAAATATTTAAAACACTTTTTTTCGTTATAACTAGAAATTAATAATGTAGTTAATTATTTTTACGAGTTTGAGATTTATAAATAAAGTAAGGCTAACTCCTTTATAAGAGAGTATTTGATAATTTTTTTCTAAATAAATATCCTTATTTTTTTATCGATGTATTTCCATTTACTTAAAATGCTCTTCGTTATTTTAAAGCAGTTTCTAAAACTGAGAAAAAAAATTAAATTTTTCTTCTGAACTTCTTACCATTTTTATGCATTTTTAAAGTTTAACTTTTTTATTCTCTTTAGAATTTTTTTTTCTTAAACATTTTTCAGGGTGACAAGTGTTGTTTTTTTCCTAAAATTATTAACTATATTTCAAACTATCGCTGTTTTAACCATTTAATACATAATAAAAACTTATTACACTTGTTTCTAAAAACATATTATTACGCGTTAAATATATATTTAACAGAAAACATATTTTTTATTAAAATAAAAATGCTGTGAATAAACAAAATATGTGTTTTTCATTTATAGCGATTCAGTTAGAAGCAAATAACTATTTCATTCATTTATAATAAAATGTTTGTAATTTTAAAATGTATATTTAAATAAATAAAAAAAATAGTAAAGATTTCTACGAAAAACATCTTTACAAGAAAAATATATATTAATTTACGAAATATATCTATGTGAGAAAATTATAAATATTTTTGTTTACTTGTGAAAGTATGTTCCTTTTCCAATATCTATTTACTCTTTTTGACTTTTTTTGTATGAGACGATTATATAAAAGAGTAAAAAACTAACAATTGGTTTTTGAATAGTTTCGCTGAATATTCGAATAATTTAATTATCAGGACATTAAAATAAGAAAAAAATACATAAAATCGTTTAAAAATTCATGCAATTTTAAAAGTTTATCATTCGATGCATTTTTAATAATGCAAAATATATAAAAGCATTTAAATAAATAATAAACGGGGTGACTATGTATGTCTGAAAATTGTCTTCTCTTAGCGTGATAATAAATTATTCACTACAAAGGAGAAAGAAATAATAGAATGATAGGTCTGTAATATTTTTTAAATGAATAATTAAGTATTATAAAAACTTTTATATTCTCTCATATTTGATGATTAGTAAAAAAGACAAAAAGTATTCTTTAGGCGAAGATAATTGTGAAAGCAATTATTATCCACTTAAATATTGGCTCAACTACCTTTGTTTACTTAAAATGAAGCCCAGAGTGCTCGCTTATCACTAATTAACTGTTAAAAATAATTAGGGTCTTTATTTAAAAATTTTGTGAATGGAAATAATGCAGAAGGTTTTTCTTCTGGAAAATTGGAAGAAATTAAACTTTTATGAATATTAGAAATATTAATTAATATAATCAAACAAATAAACATCACTTAGAATTTTTTCTATATGTTTTTATAATTTGGAAAAAGAGTTATTGATGAAATTGCTTATTTAAGATTTAGTTGTTTTAAACATGCATAGTTTTTTAGTAAAAATTTTATTTTTCATGAATTTTTATAAAAAGGCTTGAACATAATTAGCAGATTGAATTATGCACTTATGGGTAAATGCAAATAACATTTATAGTTTTAAATTCTAAATTTATTTGATTTTAAATCTGTTTTGTATTTTTTGAATTTTACGGGAATTTATATTAGTATTTTTGATTTTTTGGTTTGATTAGCTTCCTACACAGAAATTACTTTAAATAACTGTATTAAAGAGGTTGAATCATTGCGGTTTTTCTTTACTTCTCAGATAAGTTTAAACTTCCTTGTTAATAAAAATATAATCTTTAATTGAATTTCCTAAAATTTTGAACTCAAAAATAAATCATGCCAAATTATGTATCAGAAACATAATTTTGAGCAATTACTTTAAATTTCTATTGTAAATAAAATTTTATTTTGTCATAAATAATGCTTTAACTTGAATTTTCAGTATTTATCCTCGATTTAAAAAGTGGTTTGCAAATATTGAATTATTTTTTAAAATTTTTATTTTTATTTTATAAAAATTTGAAAAGTTTAAGTTTTTCAAACATTTGCTTGTATTATTTGAAAATATATAAGTTTTTATATCATACCCTCATTACTTAACAATTCTTGATATGAATTATCTTATTCAACATAATTTGCAATAAACACACTTAAACATAATTTCTAATGAAATTAATGAATAGTATTTTAATTAATTTTATTTTCCCTAATAATGTTTTAAAAAAATGCAATAAAGTTGCGCTATAGGAAATGTCGTGAAAATAATTTTTAGTGTGAAAAATATATGACTTACAGAAGCTTAAACCTCAGATTTAGAACCATAATCACGTAAGTGGTATATTTTTATTTCAATTCAATGAATTTAAAATAATAATAAATTTAAACCATTTAAATTTCATTAAAATTCAATATCTATTTTATCACAGAATTTCCTAAAAAACTCTTGAGCATGAGCTGTGAATTTTTTTAAATTAAATTAATTAAAAAAATATTTATCATTAAAAAAAAAAAACAACTGTGATCACTATTTAGAGCTATTTCATGTTTTATATTATTAGTAAATTAAAATTTTAAAATTTGAGTAAAAGTTCTAAAAAAGGTCTATCTAGCTCTAAACATGCCATATAATTTGTTTTTAAATTAAAGTGAAAAAAATATTTTACTATTTAAAAACTGTAATTTTAGTTCGAAATTCTAAATAATAACTTTATAAATCACAAGAAATTGTTTTAAAATATTGCCAAGTATGAAGCCAATATTTGAAGCCAAGATCGGAAAAGAGTCAAACAGCAGCCAAGACTAACAGATGCGTTTGTCAGATGGCTCGAAAACAGCAAGACAGTTAGGTAATAAGCTGTAAGCGATCCCGTCTATTAAGGACGGAGAACCCTGTGTCATCAGGATTTTCTGACTCCTGTCTTCAGATGTCACACATTCAGTTCCAGACACAGATGTCTAAAATTAGGGACGATAATGACCAGGAAGACGTTATATATATTGTACTCAAGAGAAATCGTAAGACATTTGTAGGACATAGTTTTCGTTTGTAAGTTTCGGTCCGATATTCGAGTTAAAAAGAATATATGTGGGCAATCGAAGATTATGTGGAGTTTATGGAATTAAATTCTGTTTTAGGAGATGATTCGTATTTGTTTTATTAAAGTATTACGTTTATTTCTGTACATTATAATATGGTGAATAAAAAGAAATAAAATAAACTAAAATGATACAAAAAATTTAAATACTGTAAATTTTGAATCTTTTCCTTAAAAAAAGTTTACTCTCCATGTTTTATTCTTTAATTCTTTGGAAGATATTTATATAAGTTAGTTATTAGTGTATTTGAAAACTTATGTATACTTTAATAAGAAATAATAATTCAACAATCGAAAATATATTTAGTGGCAAAATCCCGTATCTAATAACTTAATAAACTAAATTATATGTTTTTAAGACAATTTAAAAGCTTAACAAACAAGCTGTAGTTTTCTGCTTATTATTTATGCTTTTACAAAAAAAAAAAAAAAAAAAAAAAATAATAATAATTAATAAATACAAAATAAAATATAAAATTTTTGAAAAGTAAATCAGAAGAATAATTTTAAATTATCATTGATTGTTTTCAATACAAAGTTCACTATATATTTTTTTTTTCTTTCATAGTAGTTTAAGATAATTGAATAAAACTTTGTCCATTTTTAATTAACAGTTGAATTATAGTTAATTTTATTAACAGTTGAAGTGAACAGATTAAAGTTTTCTTCATGACAAATATTGTTACTTAATTTAAAAATGTGTTTTTAGCGAGAGATGTATAAATCACCTCATTGAAGTTTTATTTTCTTGCTTTTAAGAACATTTAAAAGTTATTTTTAATCAACATTTGCATACAATCAACTGTATTTTTTTATTTAGAAATCATATGGACAAAGTTTACTGAAGCTTAATAAAGTAAAAAGTTTTTTTTCAATAAGAGAAAATATAGCATACTAATATTGAAATTTTCTGTACACTGTTATAAATTTCTCGGAAAAAATGTTTAAAGAACAATTTATTTAATTGCTATCTTGCCATATTCAAACAAAACAGTCAAATAACCGTAATTAAGTTGGTATTCAAACTGTTAACAGTGAGAAAAACCGTTTATTAACTGGTTTCACCAAATACGGTTAAACAACCAGAATTTTATTAGACCAATTAGATCCACTTAATGAAGACACTTAGTCCCTTGCAGATCGGTACAAATTACACCCGAGGACAAATGCGTCAATCTCATAACTGACAGAATGGGGGTTCGCAAGTCCCAGTGTGTCTCCAGACATCACAATATTTTCTCTACTCCCTTAATCACACGTGTCCCGCAGTGGACTGATTGTTAAGATTTTTTTCCCAGTAGAACACCGAAGTCAAGCTTCATTGGCTGCGGTCAGTAAGCAGATGGGTGACTTCTTTGATCAGCCTGCGTAGGAACCCAAGGTGCGCGGTATCGGCCCTCGTTAAACTGTTCTATCGTAAAGTACTCGACTTTGCACGCTTTTCATCGGGCTACCAAACTAGGAGAGCCATCCCCCTCTGCCGAGGATCAAAATGGCGATGGCATGTCTTTGGACCATCCTCAGGGATGTTTCCCAGACAGTCGTCAATGTCCAAATGTTCAGCTCTAGTGCGACGTAAATAAAGTACCTGCCCACTCTTAATCACAAAAGGAGTCTCCAATGTCCTGCACTCCCAAATTTGCAGCCCTGGGCTGCATGAGTACGATACTCACCTTCACGCAGGATCCCGTATCTTTAATGTCCATTTAAATTTTTATTTTATGGTTCTTAAACCATGATGGTCGCAAATAGATAAATATCCATGAATACATAACTATATGGGTTTTTTAACCATAGAAGTTGTATACGGTTTCAAGACCGTAAAGGGAAAAATTGTTCTTTACCGAGAAACCTTACGGTTAATTGGATGAACAGACTGCTGTAGGTAATTTTACCATAATTTTTGATTGAAAATTTTTATTTGTATGGTGAAAAGTTTAGGTGCTGGTGAAATGAAATGACCTAAACTTATCCTTAATAGTTTGATTTTTTTTTCGCATCTACTTAAATTTTTAGGATGTGAAAACTTACATATAAGATTTTGTACTTTCATTTAATATTGATTTAGTTGTTAGGACATTTTGAATTTGTTATGTTGCGAAAAATCAATAAAACTTTTGACCAATTGTTTTACTTACATTTTATAAAAATTTTTTATAAATCACTATAAACTTAATTTGCTTTATTATTTTTATTTTTAAATTATTTTTGTTTCGTACTTTTAAGATTTAAACAAATATATCAGGCACGAAAATATTGAAAAGTTTAAGTGCCGGCAAAATGAAAGGAATTAAATTTAACCTCAATTGTTTTTTCCCTAAAACCATAATTTTTGCTACCACTCACAATACTTTACTTTAGTTCCTATACTTTAAAGTATTTATTTCACTGTTATGTTATTTTGAATTTGTTTCGTTTAGGGTTGCGAAAAATTAAACCTTTGACAAATTGTTTAATTTATATATTATACAATTTGTTTATAAATCGATTTAAATTTAAATTGTTTCAAATATTTTTTTTTTTTTAATTTTTAAATTATTTTAGTTTTATATTTTTTGAAATTGAAAAAATATATCAGGCTTAATAATGGTGTAGTGAAAAGTCAGAGTGCTAGAAAAATTCGACAAATTTAGTTTATCTTTTATTTTTTTTCCGCTACCACTTAAAATTTAAAAAAGGAAAAAACTTTATAATTAGTTTCGGTGCTTTAACATAATATTGATTTTATTGTTATGACATTTTGAATTTGTGTCGTATGTTGTGATGAAAAATCTATGTAACCTTTGACCAATTGCTTCGTATACATTTTATACAACTTGTTAATAAATCGCTAGAAATTTCAATTGCTTTTTTTATTTTTTATTTTTTAAATAATTTTTGTAATATATATTTATATATATATATATAGGATATTTTTTTCCAGTAAACAATATTTTATATTAAAAATAAGCAATATCAAGCGAACCATTTCAAGTTCTCTTGATACAAAAAATGGTGCCCCATCTTTTTGTAGATTTTAAATTTTATGAAATATGAGATTTGTAATTTTATAACGTATGAGATTTGTTATTTTATAAAATCTACTTACATTCAGTCAAATAAAAAAAATCTTATCGTTTATTTATTTTTGAGTATAGTATAAGTTTTTGTTAAATGCACTTAGATACAAAATATAAAAGTACAGTCATTATAGTCAAATGATTTTTACTTTGCACACCTTCGAGTATTTCAATAAATAAAAAATTACTGTACACAGTTAAAAGTAAAATGTAAAAAAAATCGCCATTTATTTAAGTAAAAAAGGTGAGAAGTTTTATTTATGGTTATTTTTATTAATATTTATTTAACAATCAAGTATAATATTTTTAATGTTTTATGAATCAGATATTTCATGTTGAAATATTGTATTTTAACCAAAAAACTTTTCACCTGGAAATAAACTAGAATGTTTCGCTTCCAGTTCTATAAACTGGGAAAAATAAACACTCCACTCTCTAAGAGCATATTTCTACTTTTAATCTAATTAACGAAATGCCATGCTTAAATGAGATTACTGTGATTTGATTCAAAGAATTAACATAACTGTTGACAACTCAAAATAATGTTTATGTTCTGTTCCACGGCTCAGCATTTTAACACTTTAAAAATTTCTAATTAAACAGCGTGCTTCATTCATAATTTGATTTGCATTGCTGAAATCTACTGTATTTTCTTTAATTCATAGATTAAATTTAATTTTGAGGTCAAAATTTTATATTTCATTGCACTTTTTTAATTTTTCTAGATATTACAAGAATTTTTCTCGTGTGATACTTTCTTTCAATTTTTTTAAATATATTTCAAGTAACCATATCACGAAGATTGCCATAATTATCATTTGCTAAAACTATTTACCAGATCTTTACAAAAACATTTTATATGAAAGTATCAAGAAGCAATATTTTTTAAACAATATTTTTTATTTTTCGAAGCAATATTTTTTAAACAATATTTTTTATTTTTCGAAACAATATTTTTTATTTTTTATTTTAAATCTGAGTGACATAACATGCGACGAATCGGAGAAGTAATTATAGCGAGTTTCCAGTAAACTGTTTCTGGTATTTTATTTATTCGTGAAATTTAGGAATAAGTTGAAAGCTTTGGTATAATCCTGCAATACACATTTTATTTGTTGAAATAAGATGAAAAATTAAAACCACGCTAACAGCATAGAAATTAAAATCTCGTTCATTATGAATGCTCAATCTATTTCGCAGTACACATTAATTTATTACACAATGTACTGTTGTTGTTAATTATGCACTTGCCAATATCAGCAAGCCTGCTTGAAACCAAGTGAATTGTTAAGGCAGAGGGTGACTTTTCTTGTTTTTCGGTGGGACCATCTACGGCCAAGAATACGATTTCAGTCATCCCGTCACACGTCATCCCGTTTTACAAAGACGACCCAGAGGACTTCTTACGTTCATCCGAAGATCGTATTATTTACCTAAACCAGATTATTACTGTAATTATTATTACTGAAATAATTTTTACTGTGGTATTACTGTAAAAATTTCTAGTAACTTTTAACGTAATTTGTTCAGGTCTTTTTTACAATGTAGGTTCAACTTATTTATGGATAATTTTTTTTTCTGATAGACAGTTTAAGTGAGACTGTAAAATGCTAATGAAAGATTACGAATCTGATGTTAAAAAATTTAAATATTTTAGTTGTTTAAATCAAATTTAATTCTTCTTTTAATTCATGAATTAACTGATATCATATTTAAATGAAAAGCATAACAACATCCGTACAAATTTAAGATTATTTAAGATTATTTAACTTTATTTAAGAAAGTAAAATTATTTTGGTATTCTTAGTTGGTTGTTAATTTGCTTGCAACTGTATTATATTTTGATACAATGGAAAAATTTGAGTCATAGTAAGACGATTTCTCCTGCATATGACTGACACAGCAGGGAAAATGCGCCATGCTGTTTTCGCTGAATGTCCTTGTCAGAATATTTCCTAAAGATGTTATGTATTAAATTGTAAACTTACATTTTATTAATTATTTTATTGATTGGGCTTTTTTGCTGACGTTTGTTTTAAAAATTAAATTTATATTGTATTTTAATTTTAAAAATACGCATTTTCACGAATAGTTATTGTTTAATCAATAAGTTGAAACTTGATAGCTTACCTTTATTTTCATAAAGAAAAAGTTAGCTTCAATAATTAAAAATTATTTTGCAAAAACTATAGAATCTTCTTTATTTAGGGGTGGAAATCTTGCTTTTCTAAAGCAAAATATTGATAAATTATGACAAATGTATGAATATTATTAAGAATATTGTTTTAAAGTATGACATTGAAATAATTGCAGGGAAAATCAGTGGTGACAGCAAGATGTTTTTCACATTATAAATATGCTATCAGTTAATTAATGAAAAAAATATTTAAATAGCTAAAATATAATTAAACTCTTAAGTATAAAATTTGTAATTTTTTAGTATCATTTTACACTCTCATTTAAAAGGTCTATTAAAAAAATTAAGTGTAAATAAAATGAACCTACACTGTAAAAAAATTCGGAAAAAATTACATTAAAAGTACAGACACTAACGGTACTATAAATTTTTACCGCAACATTAATTTTTACCGTAAAATGTTACGGTATAAAAATTTGATATCCTGCAATTTTGACAGTAATATTTACTGTAAAATCAGTGAATTACTGTAATTAATTAAATATTACTGTATACATGGTATACAATTTTACGATAAAAATGGATTTTATGGATGATGCTCCCAGGGTGGTATTTCTAATCATAATTTGATCAAGGTGAATCTGAAAAAGTGTTTTACAGATCCATCGATATCAATAAAAATCTCTATTAGATAGGAACAAATTACTAATAAAATAAACCCTTTTGAGATTACAAAAAAATGCAACGTTGCTTATAAACTTAGTGACTTACAGAAAAAAAAGGACAAACAAATCCTGAAAGCAGTAAGTGATAAGAATAGTTAAGCTTCCATTTAAATGAAAATGCCTGCAAAAATGAGGAATATTTAATCTAAGAAAATTTTGTTCTGGAATAGGCAACTCGAAAAAACAGTGGGAAATCCTTTTTCTGCAATGCAACTGTGAGTCACATGAAGGAAAAAGCGTGTTACAGATTCATCTGTTATGTCACATGAAAGAAAAAGCGTGCTACAGATTCATCTGTTATGTCACATGAAAGAAAAAGCGTGCTACAGATTCATCTGTTATGTCACATGAAGGAAAAAGCGTTTTACAGATTCATCAGTATTAATAAATATCTCTATTAGATAGGAGTGAATTCTAAATAAATTGAAACTAGTTGAAATTATAAAAAATAAAATTTTAGTTAGAAATATAGTTACAAAGGAAATGAATAGTTACAAAGGAAAGGGAAATGAATAATTACAATAGGAAAAGGAAATGAATAATGAAAGTAGTAAGTGATACAAATAGTTAAGTATCCTTTTAATCGTTAACCAACAAAAAAAAAAAAAAGATTGAACATTTAATCTTAGAAAAATACTCTCTGGAATATGCAACTGGATGAAAGAGTGAGAAATACTTTTTCCCACTATCAGGCAAAAGCATTTTACGGATTCATTAAAATTAATAAAAGTCTATTAGATAGATACGAATTACGAATTAAATGAACTTGGCTGGGGTTACAAAAAATGCAATTTTACATTAAAAATAGTTACTAACAGAGAAAAAAAATAAATCATGAAAGTAATGAGTGATAGAAATTGTTTAATTTTAAATGTTAAACAACGAAAAAAAAAATGGAATATTTATTCTAAGAAACATACGATCTGGAATGGGAAACTGGAGAAAACAGAGAGAAATACTTTTTCTTGCAATGTACTTCGGATGAAGGAAATGGAACTCTACTGATTCATCAGTATTAATAAAATCTTTACTAGATAGAAACGAATTACAAATAAAATGAGCCTGGTTGAGATTATAAAACATAAAATTTTACATTGAGATTAAAAAAAACAAAATTTTACATTGAGATTAAAAAAAACAAAATTTTACATTGAGATTATAAAAATGAAATTTTACATTGAAATTAAAAAAATAAAATTTACAGCGGGAAAAAATAATAAATCATAAAAGTAGTAAATGATTTCAAGTTTCCTTTTAAATGTTTACTAGCAAATAAAAGAAGCAATATTTAATCTAAGAAAATTACACTTTGGAATAGGCAACTTAAGAAAGCAGCGAGAAATACTTTTTCCTGCAGTGTGTGTCTTGTCGTATGAAGAAAAATAATTTTACAAATTCATTAAATTCAATAAAAGTCTCTGTGAGATAGAAACGAATAACGAATTAAATAAACCTGGCTGATGTAACAAAAAATAAAATGTTACGTTAAATATAGTTACTTACAGAGGAAACAAAAAATAATAAATCATAAAAGGAATAAGTTATGCAAATAGTTAAGTGTCCTTTTAAATATATACTTAAAAAAAAAAAAAAAAAGATTTAAAAGAATAGGTGAAATAGGCAATTAGAATTAGAGAAAACAGCGAGAAATACTTTTTCCTGCAATGAATGTCGCATGAACGAAAAACCGTTTTACAGATTCATCAGTATTAACGAAATTCTCTATTAGATGGAAACGAATTAAAGATTAAATAAACCTGAGTTGAGATTATAAAAAATACAATTTTAGATTTAAATTCAGTTACTTACAGAGGGAAAAAATTACAAATCATGGAAGTAAGGGATACAAATAGTTAAGTTTCTTCTTTTAAATTCTAACAAAAAAAGAAAAAAAAAAGACACGATATTTAATCTAAAAAATATATAAACATTCCGAAATAGTTAACTAGGGAAAAAAGCGTAAAATACTTTTCTCTGCAATGTAAGTCGCATTAAGGAAAAATCGTTGTACAGATTCTTCAGAAACAATAAAAATTTATGTTGGGTATCTGTTGGATTCTGTTGGAATTCTAACTAAAAAGAACTTTACTGAAAAGTAAAGTAGATTTAAAGTTGTAAATTTGTTACTTATGACGGAAACTTAAAAAAAAGCAATTTAAAAAAAATTAAATTATACAAATAGTTAAATGCTTTTTCAAATGCTTCCCTACAAAAGAAGCACTTATATGCAATTTGGAAATAGGCAATAAAGAAAATCACCGTGTAATAAAATAATACATATCGAAAGCATGAAAGTGAAATTATTTTACAAACTTGTCTGCATCAGCAAAAATCTTGATAATATAGAAATAAACTATAAATTGAAAAATGGTATTGGAAAATAAAAGTTTAAAGTTGTAACTAAATTTATACTTCTAACTAAATTTTGATTCATGCCAAATAACTCAATGAAATAGAACGAGTATTTATTTTCTCAATACATAAAAAATCCTTTTTTATTCTTAAAGAAAACTCATACTTAAATGAAAAAGAAGATAAATAAATGGTTGAAAACCTATTTCAAGTTTCACAAAAAAGAAGCTAAATGGAAAATCTTAATAAAATTGCTGAACCGTAAAAATTGCTAAGTACATCAGCTTGCAAAAAGCAAACTAGTTATTATCAAGATTTCAATTTTAAATGAAATTTATTATTTCCATTGAATATTGTAGCAAGCAGACTATGTCTTATTTATCTCTTCAAATGCAATAAAAGTAACATTTTGATTTATAGTGAGAGCTTATAAGAAAAATAATACTATAAATACAAGGCAACAATGTATTTTAAATGTTACCTTACATTGGAGAAAAAACGAAATATTTTAGGATTTAATCGTTAAATAGTTTTCCATGCGTCAATAAAGTATTCTAAAAATCAAACAAATTATTAATTAACATACAATTGTAAACTAAATTCCAATGAAATAGAATTAGGCTGTAAACTGCGTTATATTTAAAAATAAAAGTCTAGTCTTATAAATGATTTAAAATCTGTTGTTTGCAAAATGCAAAATAATTCAACGCGAATATTAATTAATGTTTTTTTAGCTCCTTTAGGATTTGCGGCAATATATAGTCCTACTGTTTTTTTCGTATTGTTTCCAGATAGGAACATCACAAATTTATGCAATTTTCATTAAATAATCTGCATAACAGATAGAAACATGTTTTCACCTATATGACAATCAAGGTGTCTCTTACCAAAATGTTTTTTTCAGAAAAAAAAAATTCTGACAAATTCAAAATGGGGTTTATCCTTACACTGCTCAATCACTTGTTTGTTTGTATATATATATATATGTGTGTGTGTGTGTATTTGTTTGTTGTAACACAATATAGCTATTATTCTTTTTAATTTAATAGATTTCAAGTAAGATAACTTGTTCAATGCGTTGTAAATAATTCAAATTTGGAAACTGCATTAATGCAATTAATACACTTTTTTAAAGTTTTCTAATAGGAAGAAGCGTTAACTAATATTTCTTAATTATACGTTCCTTACATTGGTTTTCATTTATTGAATATATTTTACTAAAATAAATAATGATAATTATATTTGCATAACTAATTCTATTAATTCGTGGACAAAAAACTTTTGTCATTGTTTTTCACAAAATTTTGTTATTTTAAATAAAAAATAGCTTGTTTTATAAATAAATAAAGCCCATCACAGAAAAAGAAATCCCATTGCTACTTTAGTGTTAATCACGTGACCTAAAACCAGGAGAATGACACGACTAAAATTACCCTACTCATAAATTCATAGAAAAATGCATCTAAATTCCTGTGCACACAAGCAAGTATTCCTTCGCAGCCAGCGCTTCGTTTATTCCAGGCGAATACGAAATAAAGAAAGAAAAAAAAATTCTCCTTCTATGACAAAGTTTCGATTTCGGGTCCATTCTTGGCGAGAAAATCCCTCGGATAACAAACTGAATGTGGCAAACCCAACAACATCTGCGCCTTGAACTACAATAATCGATTCTCGGGTACCGTCCATTCTAGAATGAAGGTGTGCTGCAGAAATTGATTCGCGAGCTTCTATAAATGAACTCTGTAATCTCGTTAAGACGCTTCTTCCTTCGCATTCTTCTTTCTTCCTCTGTCTTTTACCTTTTCTTGGAAAAAGGAAATAGATTCTGCAATTTTCTTAGCTGTTTTATTAAAAAAAAAAAAAAATTTAAAAAAATCACATCGCATCCGAATACGTTGTCTCCGTTTACTATTCTTTATTATTAGCAGCCCACACCGCAAAAGAAACAAACTAGTTAGTTTTTGAAACTTTCTAACAGAATGTATTTCGCTTACGGAATGTCGAATGTCGAAAATAGTTTCAATAGCATCGATAAAAATGTTGCCTAAGGCTATTGCTTGTTTATGCACTGTATATTTTACATTCTTTAAAATTTAAAGGTATTGATAAATTAGTTTACTTTAGAAGAAGAGAATTTCTAAAAATAAATGCAAAATATCTAGTCTGCGTTGTCTCTTTTTTATTTTTGTTAAATTTAAAAAAAATTATTAACGTGAATGGGTTTTTGTTTTATCTGCAATATTTAGTTTTGATTAGTATTTGTGTTATATAAAACCTGTAATAATTCTATTTTAAATATTGTTTCTCGATTATTTTTCTTCCTTATATTTCACTTTCGTATACTTATAAAATAGACACCTGAAAACAAATTAAATAAATTAATTTTATGAGCCCAAAGCATTAAAATCGTTTAAACCCAAAAATAAAGTTACATTTTAATTTATGTCTCGTATATTTTATTTATTTATTTTGTTTAAATCTGTAGAATTAGTTCTTACTGACGCTAGAGAATTTCTAAGAATAAACCAAACAAAACTAATCAACGTTCTCATTTACTAAATTATTTTATTTTTATAATTTTTAAAATTCTATTTAAGCTAATGAATTAATATTTTTTCTGCAAAAATTAATTTCATTGAAGTATTTTAATAAAAAAAATAATACCAAATATAGTTTAAATTTTTATATACTTCTCCTTTTAAAATTATTGCCTTTTTAATTTTGTACATTATTAAAGACTATATTACTTACTGAGAAATTAAATATAAAAATTTCTTAAATATAAAATTATAGCTAAGGCTCAGTTTATTCTTAAAATATAGAATTTTTTTCTCTTCTGATTACCACATCAGTGAATCTGAACTAATATATTAGTAATCATTTTCTCTCATATAAAACTTACTGTTTTAATCTTTACTTCCATTGACTTTTTGGGGGTTATATGCTTGATAAATAAAATTTTTGTGACAATAAAGCATATTTTTTAACAAATTTGTTTTATTTAATTACTAATAAAATTGATATATGCGCAGTTAATTTTAAGTAGCTCAATCGCACAGTAAAAATAACGTGCTAATGGCACAAAAAATATTTCATAATGAATTTCTTAATAAGATAAAGGTCTCATCGAGGTCCATTAGAAATGTTATTCAATAAACTTATTAGAAATTAAATCAAAATTCATTATTCAGAAGTAAAAAAACTAATAAATATTGATAAATGTTAAAAAAACTGTAAAGTTTGATATAAATATTTTTAAAAAATTTATATTTAATCATACAGGCGAAAAAAATAGTAAAGTGTAAATTAAATTTTCTTCCATAAAATAGAAACATGTTTAGTCTTTCATTAACTCTAAATAGCTAAACAATCCTCCGATAGACAATTGCCTATTTTGAAAAGTTCGAATGTTACCTTAATTCATAAACATCTTAAAGAGCAAAAGCGTTGAATTTTATCACTTTTATACATCTTTGATTAATAAATTAAATTATTAGTATTTTCTTGTATGGTTCGATTGATATAACCTTAAATAACTAAACACTCTACGAATAGACTACTTCCAATTTGGCAAAGTTAGAATATTACCTTAACACTATAATAATTTTAAAGAATGCAAATGGTAAATTTTATCTCTTACCTATATTTTAATAAAAAATTTCAGAGTAACCTGGCGCTATTCGCATCAGCGCATATCTCCGGGGGTGCTTTGCAGGATGGTTGCTGCCGGCAAAAAAATTTAAGACCATTCCATTAAGCTTTAATTAAAGGGAATATGAAAAGATTAAAATGAATTAATAAATAAAGGGAATAGTAAAATAAGCACGAGCTTAACTAATATTCAGTGAATCGAATGAGAATTGTCTAGCTTTTTCCCAAATTTTGAAGTTTTGTATCATTCTAAAACAACATATGCTTTGAGTTTAATTTCCTCCGTAAAAGTTTAATTTTTTTTTTCTCAAAGGGAAACATCTTAATTAAATGTAAGTTAAGAACTGTCAGTTTATTTAAAAATATTTCAAAAAAAGCAATATCCAGATGGTTTTTTTTAAATTTACGCAAATATATATTTTAAGTTCTGGAATCGGTTTTCGCATCATATGCCGCATGATCCCAAAAACTTATTTTCTTAATCTAATGAGGTAGAAAAACAAAAATTAAAATAATAAGAAATTGTGTTAACTAATCAATCATAAGTATCGAATTCTTTAAAAAGAATATACCTAACTTTAATTACCTAAGAAAAAATTAGCTCATTTTAATCAGCTTAATATCATTGAAGCAAATACAGATCTAATTTGCATTTTCAGTTTGAACCTAATTTTCATGTAACACTCACGTAATTAACGCCTGACTTTACAATAAATTAATTTTCCCATAACTTTGTCACATGACTTCAATAAAACTCAATTCTAAACTAAGTTGGCTCCGAACTAGTTACCACAATATTTTAAACAGTATTAAAGTATAACTATCTACGTCATAAAATTCTTATGATCCACAATAAAAGACATAATCTGCTAGCACCATAGGGAATTACATCTCTTGTTGTTGTAAATTAGACAATCAGGGGCGTTTCGATCGATAAAATCTAGTTTTCAGTCTTTGTTTCAATCGTAGTTTGTGCTCGTAAAATTTATAGCTACGAATCAATAAAATATTTAATTGCAGCCCGCATGAATATTTTCTTATTACTCTACTTAATCAGATAATTGTTCTTTCTTTTAAATTGCTTTAATTTAAGCTTTTAGTTAAAAAGAATAAAAATTATCAGAGGAATAATGTTAAATATTTATCAAGTAGAGGTTTACCATTGTTGACTACGCTGGATATAATTTTCAAAAACACTATTTTTTTTTAAACTTTTGTAATTTTTACTTTTTGATTAAATCAAATAAAATTTTCTGTGATATAATTTTTAATACATAGGCAACAGTTTCCTAATGTTGGTTCATGATTTTGTAGCGTTATAGTCATTTTTAAAGCGATTTTTTCGTGTCAGATAACTAATAAAATTCAATTCTGGGGTATTTTTTATGTATATCAGGAAGCAATTTCCCTCTACTTTTTAAATGCGATATGTTTAATTTTTTATGATAATTCATTTCTGGAATAATTTGAAATATGTATCAGGGCAGTTTTCTAATGTTGGATATGAAAAAGGCATCTTTCGTGCCTTTTTATTATACTCAATGGATATGATTTTGTAACAAGACATCTGTAATTTTTGCGATGGATATGATTTTGTAACAAGATGTCTGCGTTGTTGGATAAGAGGAAATAATAATTCCTGCTCCGATAATAGAAAGATTTTAAATATGTATGAGGGAGTCGTTTCAAATTGTCGGATACGATTTTATAATAATATAGCTTTTTTTTCTTAATTACATACTTTTTGTTTTGGAATAAACAGAAAAAAAAATATTGTAGGAATAATTTTAAATTTATAGTAGGCAACAGTTTCTTAATGTCGGATACGATTTTAATCTGAAATAGCGTTTTTTTTTTTTTTTCGTCATTCATTTATGATTTTTGAATGAAACAAAAAATATCAGTAAAGTAATATAAAATATTTACCAGAAAGAGATGTACTATATTTTAATTTTGTTCGAACATTTGAGAAATATTTCTCTTTGTTCTTAAAATATATTTTTAAATTCTGAAAAAACTGCCAAATTACCAATTACTGAGCTATTCTCTATTGAGACAGTAATAACAATGCGATCTTTTTTACTCGTCCTTAGACCCAAAACTAATTAAAAAGAGACATAATTACTTTTTCGTTGCTTTTTTAAAAACGCACTTTTTCAGTCAAAATTTTTGAATTTCGATAGAATTTCACGTAGTTAATTGCATACAATTTTCCCTCGCACTTTTTTTCTCGTAGCAATTAACTTTTACTTAGAACTTTCTTATGGTAACGTACTATTTCTGGTAAAATGTATTAGGATAACATTTTAATTTTTAAAAAAAAAAAATATCGGCTTAATTTTTTAGTTTAAGTAAGTTTTTAAGTTTTTATTTAAGCATTTAGAATAAATCTTTAATTTCCGACTTTGTCAATGCGTTGTTGAAAATTGTTTCTCTAAGCAGTTTTTTTTTTTTTTTTTTTTTTTTTTTGTATTTTTGTTTAAATTTGAAAATAGAAAATAATGAATTATATTTTTCAATAGCTACTCTAAAATTGACATTTTTGCGTTTCTAAGGCTCAAATTTTTTGAAACTAAGAAGCAGTAAGTAGTTTCTAACTATAAGCGGGTAGCGTCCCAACAAGAGTCTCAAAATTTTTCTAAAAAAAATATCTTGAGATTATCTAAGGTAATTTGGTCTAATTCTTAAATCTATATTCTTAAGATGGTATTACAGTTTGAAAAAATTATTCTCTTCAAAATACAATCTAAAGATGTTTAAAATATAGAGGAGAAATATATAATAAAGTGTCCAAATACCTTAAGATATTCAACAGATTTTCGTTACCATGTGTTGAAGGAAACGAGGAAATATTGTGACGTCACCGCTGGGCTTATAACTATCGTTAACGCCGTTCACGAGATTAGTAGATTAACCCTCTCGACTAAAGTACGTGCTTAAACATCTGCATGAAACTATGACACTTCTTAAGGTGTTAACAAACTCTTATTAAGTTATTGTTGTAGTTCATTTACGTCTCACTAGAGCTGCATAATGGGCTATTGGCGACGGTCTGGGAAACATCCCTGAGGATGATCCGAAGACATGCCATCACAATTTTGATCCTCAGCAGAGGGTATGGCACCCCTGCTTCGGTAGCCCAACGACCTGCACGCGAAGTCGAGCACTTTACGGTAGCACAGTTTAACGAGGACCAATACCGTACGCCCTCGGTCCCTACGCAGACTGATCCAAGTGGTGACCCACCCGCACACTGACCGCAGCCAGTGATGCTTGACTTCGGTGATCTGCTGGGAACCGTGTCTTAACGATCAGTCCACTGCGGGACTGATCTTATTAAGATTAACTCTTATTAAGATTAAACTTTTCGTTATTTTATCTGAAGATTTTTAATAATTTCTAAGTATATTAGATATCTTCATATTCAAAATTAGGACCACTGAAATAAGCTTAACTTGCCTAGGAGGGCTATTGAATGTTATTCTATAGTTGCAAAATGACTGACAAATCTTTTCTAAGCTGTTATGTTAGATACGTAATTCTTATTATGTTATGTATCAAAATTTCAAGGAATTGGTAAAATAGAACTTATAGGCAACCTAAACCACTTCGTAAATTTACCGCGTGAGAGACATACTTATAATTAAATTTTTCTTAATTTAATCTGAAGACTCCTAATATTTTCTAAGTTTCTTAGATTCTTCAGGCTCAAAATTAAGACCACTGAAATAAGTTTTACTTGTCAGCCGGCCAGGTGGCCGAATGGTTAGCGTGTCCGACTGCGAAGCCAATGGCCGCGGGTTCGAATCCCGCTCTGGGCATGGATGTTTCTCTTTCTGAGTTGTCTTCTGATGTGTGAATGAGTGAATGTGGCTCACCCTATAAAACGGGTTTGTGGCAATGTGGCGTGGGTAACGTTGACTCCGTGACTTTGGTTCACAGGTGCCCACTGGGTAACGATAAATGAGCAACACTTCCGGCATCTTCTATGGCGAAGAACGAAAGTTCAGTATCTGCCGTTATTAAAAAAAAAGTTTCACTTGCCCAGGAGAGTTATTGAATGTTATTCTAAAGTTGCAAAATGACTGAAAAATATTTTCCAAACTGTTATGTTAGATACGCTATTCTTATTTTGTTATGTATCAAAATTCCAAGGAATTGGTAAAATAGTAGTAAAAGCCAACCTAAGCCGCTTTGTAAGTTTACCATATGTCAGAACTATTACCTCACTTAGCTAATATTATATTCGTAATTCTTATATTTGTGAGAACATGATACAAGAAACAATGATTAACTCCTCTATAAGTTGACTGTTTGTCTAAGATAACCACTAATGAAATGCGTCTCAAGTAATCAAATTACACATGTTTCACTGTGTTTTTTTAAATCTTTATAAGCTTTGAAAAATACCTCCATGTTCTTAAAAAATCGTAATGTAGTGACGCATAATTAAAACTACAAATACTTAAAATTGTGCTAAACAAAACAGTTATAATATTTTACTAACTACATTGAAAGTAACTGAAATTACTTAAACTTATTATTTGCAAACACCGAAATAATCAATTGGCTTTTATTTTAGTATATACAAACAAAAATCCAATATTAAAATTTTCTAAAATGACTTTATTGTATGAATCTCGTTTCGGAATTTGAAAAGCTTTCGCGTAAATATTAAGTCATGGTCACTATGGTCAATGGCATTTGCATTATAGACTGTTATCAAACGCAATTAAGTTACTTAGCTTTACTAACTTAGCTAGTCTGTTTATTTTATTATGTCGCGATAGCTTACCAGAACTTGGGAATAATATACAATGGTTAGGGGTGTAGTCCTGAAGGAAAGGTTTGGCCACTTTCTTTTAATGATAACGAGCAAAACGCTTTTTTGGCACAACAGTTAAGTTAGTACAATGAGTGTTAGACTTATTCAAAGATTAAAAAAGAAAAAAAAATTGGTCGAGGACTCACGAGGGAAATATCTACGGTTTATAGAGGGAATTTCTTCGAAGACATTGCTGTTGCCTAGCAAGCACGGTGAAAAAAATCTAATATCAATTGGGAATATTATAAAAATTTAATCAAACTCATTTTGGTTGCCTAGAAACCTAAATTTAATCAATGTTTTTCTGAACACAGCACTACTCTTCTTTGCCACTATTATATTATTGTAACGGTAATCCCTCATGTTATACAATAAAAAAAAAACGCTGTGTGCGAATTTTACGCTGGAAAAATCCCAAATAACTCATTAAAAATTAAGCATTGAAAACCACAATATATTTTTTAAAAAAATGCAATTTTTTTTTATAAATAATGTCTTGTCCCTTAAATATCCTAATGTAGTAAGAAATATTAATTTAATTGATTAATACTTGATAATATAGTTAAAATATATATTTACAAAGCACAAGGTATTATTTTGCGTAATTTATTTAAAAGCAATATTATTAATTACAATTAGTTATATTAATAATTTGTGGGCAGGGAAATAATCTATTGGATTTTTTTTTTTTTTTGGCATTGTAAAAAATGTTTGCTCAAATTTTACGAAACTTTGTTTTCGACGAAACAGTTTCCTGGTATGTGCTTCGAGCAAAAATTTTGTCAATATAACAAAATAAATATCGTCACTTCTTCAAGGAAACAAATTTTGCCAAAATTACAGGAATATTAAAAAAACTCGTAGTGTATAACGTATCCTTAATAATCCCTTAATCGTAGGGTACATATTGGTGAAATAATGTAGCTCAAACACCCCAAGAGGGACAGATGGAACAGTGAGATAAATTGCACCCATACCCGAAGTGAGATTCAAACCCGGGATTTACCTTGCTTAAAACAAACTCCTTGCCCATACACACCGGTAGACTTGTTTTGTCCTTTTATATTTGATCGTCTGTTCTTCATTTTAGTTAGCAATGCACAACAATGAGGTTTCGAGTTGAAGGAACACTTTCGTCATACATTTGAGAGTTCGTGTTTTGTCACAAATCACGTGATTTCGAGATGAAATGATTCTCAAAATTAACGAAATACGGCTAAAGCATTGCTGAATCTTCAAAAGTTAAGAGTTCTCTTTCTGCGATTGAGTATATACAAACAAATATCCAGTACAAAAACTCTCTTAACTACATTGTTGTTTGACTACCATTTCTGAATATGAACAGTAGTCACGCAACGCTTTAGTCATAGCCATTATTGGAATTTTCATTATACACCATTATCAAACGCAATTATGTTACTTGGGTTTACTAACTTAGCAACTCTTTATTTGATCATATCAAGAAAGTTTGTCAGAACACGGAGGAAAAATAATCTTTGGTAAGGGATGTATTAATGAAAGACTGTGTTTAACTGTTTTAATAATTTTTAAGGACTTTTAAAAGGAACTGCCTACGCTTTATAGAGAAAATATGCTTATCTTTCCCGGGAAGCAAACATAGTAAGATCTGGGAATTTAATCAAATATTTTTTAGTTCCTCTTAAACTCAAATCTAATGAAAATTTTCCGAAAACCAAAAAACATTTCCTTATCAGTAATATATTATTGGAACGCCATTCTTTTATATAATGCGATACAGCTGTGGTGACCGAGAGGATAGAGGTCTCACCTTGCCTTCCTACTAGGTGACTTTGGTTTGAATCCTAGCGATGGCTGCTCGATATGAAATCTACACCGGCTTGCATCGATCACAGTGCAGAGATAAATCACGGGTTAGAGTCCCTTAGTCGCCAGGCTTATCACGGAAGGTTTTCGTAGTTTTTTTTTTTTTTTATGTAAATGCGGTTAATTCCCTCAAAAAGTCCTCCTCGAAGTTAAATTTCTCCCAATGCTTGTTCCAGGAGTTCCCTTGTCTTCTGAGTTGAGTTCATAATTATAAGCCTTCTGAGTTGAGCATTGGCAGTCGTGAAATCAAAATTGGGTCGGCTGTTCAATCACGGTTATAAAACGAAATATATTACGCAATAAAAAATACTTTGTACAAACTTTAAAAAGAAAAAGCAAGTTTCCTGACATGTTAAGCATTTAAAACAGTAATATTTTTTTAAACATAACTTTTGATAAATGCTTTCTTGTTCTTTAAAAAAAAAACACAGTTTAGTAATAAATAATTAAAATTATTAAATATGTAAAATAATGGTATTATTTTACCTAACATATTCAAAAGCAATAAAATTAATTACAATTACTTAAAACAATTCTCTGTGGACGCAAAAATAATGCTTTCGCTTTTGTTTTAGTGTATACAAACAAATATCCAATGCCAAAAATTCCTAAAGTGACTTTACACTATGACTCTCAATTCAGTATATGAACAGTAGTCACGAACAGCTTTAGTAATCGTCAGTATTGGTATTTGCATTATGGATCGTTATCAAACGCAACAAAGTTACTTAGGTTTACTAACTTAGCAAGTCTGTTTATTTCATCGTATCAAGATAGCTTGCCAGAACTTGGGAAGAATATTCTTTGGAAGGAGTGTAATGATGTGGGGAGGTGTAATTACTCTTAATCGCTTGAAACGGATGAGAAAGCGACCGGTGTTTGTAATTAAAATACTTGTGGTAAAGAAGTTCGTTAAAAATGATCCGAACCTTAGAATCGTATGATTGAACATCATAGTTCTATCTTCAATTTTGAGATTTTTTTTTTCTAACTTTATGGAATATTTTATCTCTTTGCTTTTAATAACGTTTTGAAAATATGCTTTAATGAAGTTCGCGTAAATGAAGTTTGAGGAATAGATAAGGAGGATAAGTTTAACTGGAAAATATCTCGATCGCATAACATTCTTTTTATGAGCTACTTTTTGAGTACTTCGTTAATGGAAAATTTGCGATAAAAATATTTGATTTTCTTTTTTAGTTAAATCATTTTTGGTTCGAGAGCTTAAATTTAAAATTAAGACTTTCTGATCATTTTTATTAAAACGAAACTGTGCTTAGATGAATAGAATAATCTGGATACAAATTTCAACAGCACAAAAGCCGTTATAGGTTATACTGCATGCTCTGGGATTGAAAGGTGATGTAAACTAAATTTGACGCAAAAACAAAGAAGTAAACCAGAAGAAAAATGAAAACAGAGCAAGAAAAACCACAGTGGCTGAGAGCGGTGAATCAGGGTAAAATGCATTTTTAAGCACTATGGAGAGCTGGTCAGAAACTAATGTCGTTAACAAGAGAATCAGTATTCATATGAATAAAACAAGACTCCAGGTCATCAAGAAAAGTTGATTTTTGAAGCGTTTGAAACATTTTGACTGTTATTTGCTATTTATATGTTTTTGAGGAGAATGAAGTTTTTACTCAGGTAATATTGTACCGCTTCAGTTTTTAGGGATTATTTATTTAATATTTCAGTATTATTTACTCATACAACATTGGTTTATTTTGGCAACAAATTAAATCTGAAAATTTAAGTGAATTTAGGTACAAAGTGACAGTATGAGTACTTTTGCAGTGGAAAGAAAAGCTTCTCTTTGGCAACAAACAGTTGATTAGTAACCGTAGAAAACGGTCTTTTGGAAGTAAATTCAAGTGCTAAAATCTGATGAACACTAGCACGCGAGCAGTTCAAATGAGCGTTAAAATATTTAAATTACATTAATTGACAGACAAGTATTAAATACTCATAGACTGAAGAGAAACAGTCCCTTCTCTTTGGCCACTTCAATTCACCTAGTAGACTTGCAATATCCCTACCGAATTGAACCTCATTCCTTGAGGTCATGTTTCAGCCCTGTTACTGATTTTTCTGGTATCCATTTCCACATGGAGCTGTTGTACCCGGCCCATAAAAGTAAAGGCAACCCACAATTTATGAGACAAATGGCTCTTGAAACTATTAGCCAAATACCAACAGACGTTCTAGACCAACAGACAGAATTATTCAGTGCAAACTTTCATGTTTCGATAACGAAATTTGTTTCAAAGAATAAAATTTAACACAGATTCTTAGTTTTGTCTGTATTAATACTCAATTAAATTTGATAAAAATAATCTCTTCCTTTTGCTTACAAATTGAAGAAACAGTTCATTTGACTAAAATTTTACAATCCCTTTTCAACCCATATCGTGCTACACGAGTTTAAGTTAGCGGCAATGCAAATACCACGTGATCATCAATCGGCACGCAACGAAGTTTTATTCATAAAATAGCCGCAATTTTAAAAATTCAATGAAAATAAATATCGGCAGTGTTGAATTGCAAAGGAAGATTACAATTTCAAATAAAAAGTTTTTCAAATTCTTTTTCTACTGAAATTCAACTGAACATAAATTAAAACTGTAAAATTATTTTTTCTTGACATAAATATGTAAGAATGTATTTATTTTAAAATGTAACAATAATAAAAAAACCTATTAAGCCTTTATAGTTTAAGACATACTATTTCAAAGTCCAAAAATGTAGTTTAGAATTAAATGTTAATTTATTTAATTATTATTAAATCGTATCCAAGAAGTATTTCATGAATAAATACATAAGAGTATCTGTATAATATCAAAATTTTATGGAGTTTCTTGACAGTTTCAAATAAAACTTTCAATCAGAAGAATTTTAGTAATTTCCAGTTTTTTTTTAAATAAATTAATTCTATTATACTGAATATTGTTAAAAAACTCGTTCCACTATTAATGGTTAGCAGAAATTACATTTTTAGCGCTAGTTTTTTTTAACAATTTGCAATTGTATGATGCAGGAAATAACAGAAGTTGGGTTTCTGTTATTTCATTCATCAATTGAATTTTTTGACTACGCATTTTTATTTCTACTTTTATGAAATCAGTAGCATTCTTAAGATAACAAGAATTAAAAACAGTCTCAAAAATCATCTTATAGGTTCAAATCTTACTTCACTTTACAAATACTGAATTTAATAAGACAGCTAAACACAAATTATAAAACACATAATTTATCATTAAAGTATGCATTGAAATTTTGAATATTAATAAATATGTAATAGTAAAGTTAGATTTACGCCAATAAATCAACTATGAAAGTTTACACCAATTAACTACTAAAAATTTTATAAATTTAGAATTTCATTTCTAAAACTAGAAAACTAAAACTAAATACATTTAGGAAATCGGAAAATTTGCAAAATAGGAAGAATTTCAAATTTTTGAAATATACCAAGAAATTTAATATCATAAATGTGTTATTAAGTAACACACGAAATATAAATAAAACACTTACTTACTCAGTTTAAGTTCTTAGCATTAAGTAACTCACTCTTCACGATGTTGTCCGTTAAACCACATTTCTTTCTCAAAGAATTTAAATTTCACTATTTCATCTTTCAATGTTTTACGTAAAGGGGAAATAAAGAACTGTATTTTTTTTATTTAACGGGGAAGAAAAGCTCACCAGAATAAACACAATAAGAACCCAGCAAAACTTCATCAGCAATATTGTAAACATCTATTATTGTGCAAAGAATCACGCAAAGATAATCAAAATCATCCTTAGTTCTCGGTTTATCACTTCTGCCACGTGCTGAAAAACACCGATTAAATTTTACAGTTATAATGCTAAATTTATTTTCTATTCCATACCAATATTCAAGAAAGCGATACTAGCCATACACATATTCTAGAGTCTCAGTTCGTTTGCTGTTGGTTGGTACAACATACATTTGCAGGCTTGTGTGCTCAATTAAGGCTTATAAACCTTTGTCAAGTAGAAGAACTGATAGCACAATACAGAGAAGGAAAGGACATCACAAAGAATACATTCAGGGTAACGGCGGGATTCGAACCCGCTACCCAACGCTTAACAGAGCGTTTGGCGAGCGATACCGCTCAGCCGGGGAGGCCCCGAGTCCCAGTTCGTATTTCAGCTACCTAACGTATACGAGTTTTGTCTGCTTCAGTATTAACTGAATCAGCCTGAAGGAAGTCAGCATGTATGGAAATTAAGTAGCATTTTCGCGCAGAAAGAAACCGGTTAATTGCATCAGATGGTCGTAGACCTATATCAGGCTTTGTTTTCAAACATTTTTTTTATTCACAATCGCAGTTTTTTTGTCCAGCTCTGCAGTAAACTTACAGTCAATAGATTTTAGCATTAAGGATAGCTCAAGATAGTCAGATTTTACAGATAAATCAAAAAATTTGGATTTCACAAATGGATATACGTATCAGGTTAATATTGACAGAAGCATTATCGAGCTTAGACCTTATAGAAGTCTAGTCCATCTTGAAGTTCTAAGAAAGATAACCCAGCTTAGGCTTCGTTAGAATTGCTCGAATCTGGCTTCTCTGAAAGATCATCCGGATCTCTCTTCTCAGAAGGATCATCCGGATCTCTCTTCTCAAAAGAATCATTCGGATCTGGCTTCTCAGAAGGATCATCCGGATCTGGCTTCTCAGAAGGATTCTCCGGATCTGGCTTCTCAGAAGAACTATCTGGATCTGGCTTCTCAAAAGGACTATCTGGATCTGGTCTCTCAGAAGGATTATCCGAATATGGCCTCTTAGAAGGATTATCCGAATATGGTCAATCAGAAGGATTATCCGGATCTGATCTCTCAGAAGGATTCTCTGTATCGGATCTCTCAGAAGGATTATCCGGATCTGGCCTCTCAGAAGGGTTATCGCGTCTTGCCACTCAGAAGGCTTAGCCTGACTTGGCTTTTTAGAAGAATAATCTGAATCTAAAATTTCAGAAAGATTACCCGGATCTGGCCTCTCAAAAACAATCACCTGGATCTGACCTTTACGAAGCATCATTCAGATCTGGCTTCTCAGAAGGATCATCTGCATTTGGCTTCAAAGAAGTATCACCCGAATTTGGCATCTTGGATTTGGTTTCTTGGATGGATCGTCAGACTTCGCAGACTGATAGCCCAGCTCCGGTTTCTCAAAAGCAACACTCGGTTTGGAATTCACAGGAGGATCACTCGGCTTATAATTCACAAAACAATTTCCCAATTTGCCTTTGAGAGATGTTTTTTTAGACTTGGAAATCACTGATGATTTGTATTTCTTAAAAAATACTGTTACTTTACAGTAGGTTTACACTTTATCGACGGCTCTACTGGACCAGACGCCTGGTCAATGGTTGCCGAACGACTGGCAAGCTATCACTGTCAATCACTACGATCGATGAATTGTAGCATAATGTTGAAGTTGCATGAAATGTTGTACCCGTCCGTGCTATCCAATCTCTGTTCGACTCGATGCCCAGGGAAATAACTGCTGTTATAGCTGCCAGGAGAGGCTGCTCTGAGTACTGTTTCCTCAGGATCTATTTATCCAAATATCCTGAAAATTTAATCACTAGTTCTTTCTACTATAATGTATGTGCACAATAAATATCATTCTGTTATTAGCATTCCTTCCTGGTGAAGCAATTTTAATGTCCAGTAGTATATTTCTTGCAAGCGAAAATGAACTGATCGTAAGATCACTGACTTCAAGGTTCACTGGCTGTGGGCTATGAGCTAGTGAGTAATTTAATTTATCAGGCTGCCAAGGTACCGAGTGTGTGCAGTATCGGTCCTTGTTAATTTGCTCTACCAAAAGCTGTTCAACTTCCTGCAGGTCATTGAGCATCCAAAGCGGGGAGCCATCCCCTCCACTGAGGATCAATTTTAAGATCCCTGTTTTCAAATCACCCTTTAGGGATGTTTTCCATCCCAATAGCCCATTGCTCAGCTCTAGCTATTGCGGTTTATTTACGTCACACTAGAGCTACACAAAGGGCTATTGGCGATGCGCTCTGGGAAACATCCCTGAGAATGATCTGAAGAAATGCAATCATTATTTTGATTTTCTGCCGAGAGGATGGCACCACGCTTTGGTAGCCCAACAACTAGCTCTTGAAGTCAAGCACTCTACGGTAGAACAATTTAACGAGGACCAATACCACAAAACCTTTGGCAGACTGATCCAAGGGGTCATCCACCCTCACACTAACCGCAGCCAGTGATGCTTGACATCTGTGATGTGTGATGTGTGACATTTATATATCTGTGTTAAGAAGTTGCGGGACGCTCAACTCTAGCGTGAAGTAAATAAAGTACAATTGTTATTATCCCCACTTAGTATATTAATGCGTGACTGCGTAATTACTATCTCACAATATAAGTTCTAAACATAGCTTATGCAGAGCATACGTACGTGATGTCAATGCAGAGCATACGTGCGCGCCTTTTGTTGTCAGAATGTGGAGGGCTTCCCAAGGGATGATTCAGGAGTTAAATTCTTACGCCAAATACTCTAAAGTTTGGAAGTAGCAGGTTCGAATTCCGACATAATCCCGTAGTTTCTTATTTGTACTTCTTGACATGGTTAATAAGTCATTCTTCGCATTTAACACAAAATATAGTATACATATGAGGCAAGTCTCATTGTGGACTGATTGTTAAGACGCAGTACCTGGCAGATCACGTATGTCAAGCATCACTGGCTGAGGTCAGTGTGCGGGTGGGTGACCACTTCAATCAGTCGGTGTAGGGTCCGGAGGTGTGAAGTCTAGGTCCTTGTTAAACTATTCTTCTGTAAACAGTTCGAATTCGCGCGCAGGTTATCTGGTTGCCTAAGAGGGTGAGCCATACCCTCTGCAAAGGATCAAAATTGTGATGGCATGTCTTCACCAATTGTCAATTGTGTAACTCTAGTGCGACGTAAATGAACTACAGCAATAACATATGAAACTATATAAATAAATAACTTGGAATATATATCTTTAAGAGTTCACAAGTTCTGACTGATATCCGCAATAAAAATTCAGCAAATATAAACATCAATACTGCTGCAATAAAAAATATTACTTCAAGTAAATATTTTAAGCAGGAGTAGGACAAAGACATACAGGTACGGTACTTTTTATTTACGTCGCATTAGAGCTGCACAATGGGCAATTGGTGACGATTTGGAAAATATCCCTGAGGATGATTCATCCATCCGCAGATCTCAATATTGACCTGAGTAAAATCAGGATCAATCTCCGATCCAGTACTTTCAGAGGTACTTGTTTGTTACAGGAATTTGGAGGATTTTGTGACATCGACAGATTTAGCCCGCATCAGTCACCGTTTTATACAAGAGGAATACAGAATAAGTGAAGGTAGTAACCAATTTAGTAACAGAGGTAGTAACAGGTAAATATAAAATAAGTAAAAAATATATATATTTTCAACCCTATGACATATAATCCATTATTTCATTTTCTTTCAAAGGAAAAAACCAAATCTTTTTATAAGCTAGATTCCTTAAATTCGAAATATTTCTTTTTGAGGAAAATTCCAAAAGACTGAATTATAAAAAAAATGTACATCAGTTTTTTTTTATCATATTTTGAAAAAAAGTATAAAGATTTACATCAATATTTCAAATTTTACCAGTGAGAATTAAAGAGAAATTTGAGGGAATTTTTTCGTCTGATAAGCAAATCACAGAAAGAATAAACCACTTTCTTTTTCATCCTTCCCTACTTTCGAAAGGAATGTTTTATCCATGTAGAAAAGAAAAGTGTACCGAACAGCTGATTTTCTACGAGCTGTAATGTGACTTTCGTTTTTTGCGAATCATTTCCCATTTAACTCTCACACACCGTTCGGAATGTGAAACGTTTTCATTTCCACCTAAATTACTCAGTTTGGAAGATTTTTCTGTTCCAAGAATTTAAAATAGAAAAACGGAGAAATGCTTCTCTTCAAAACATGAATTCAGTGTGGTATTTTTCTCTCTCCCCAACGGAAACCACTGACGTTAAAAGATTTGAATAAGAATGAGGACTCCACTTCTATATTCAGAGAGCGTCGATTTAAATCTTTTTTTTTTATCTTGAAAACACTTTCATTTAAAAAAAAAATAATAACAAGAGACTTAACCATTATAAATGTTGCGACGGGTAAATGTTGAAACTTTTTACTCAAAATATAACGAACGATCTTTCTGTATGTATATATATATATATATATATATATATATATATATATATATATATATATATATATATATATATATATATATATATATAAATATATATATATATATATATATATATATAAATAAATATATATATATATATATATATATATATATATATATATATATATATATATATATATATAAATATATATATATATATATATATATATATATATATATATATATAATTTGGTTTTCCAAGTAGGACCACAAATGCTCTATTGGATTAAGGCCAGGTTAATTTGGGGGCCAAGACATGACTTGAAAGTCACTGGAATGTTCCTCGAACCATATATATATATATATATATATATATAAGTTAAGTTGAACACGAGGTGTTTTTTATGTACTTTTATTTTATTTTCAGAATTTGCAGCTATAATCCGTTAAAAAACTTATGATTAATTTCAAAGGAAATAATTATCCATTTTAAAAAAGTCGAATTTGTCAATAACCGTTTCTAGTGACGAAACTAGAGTAGTTTAAAAAATTTCTCAGCAGAAAGTGTTTGCTCCAATCGAAATGCTAATATTTTGCGGATGTCTTCAGAAAATAATTCATTAGAGTTATTAAAAATATTTTTATTGAAATTGTGCACTTACGAACCTCTGGCAGTAAATGGGTTAATATTTAAATTAATTCCGTTCTTTTATAATGAAATCGGTAAACAAACAAGTTTTTGCTTCGTTTTAAAACTGAATTTTATAACTTGTTTTCAAAAAAATTAGTTTTTTTATAACAATAATAGTGTTTAATAACTGTACTCTGCTGAAATCTTATACCGCCATCGATTGGAAAAATTGGAAAAATTGGAAGAATTAAAAATTTTTATTTTTCTATATCTGGCATTTTATGTGATAAAATAATTTTTTTCTATTTAATTTTAGTGTTGATAGATGGAAAAATAATCTGGTAAAATTACCGTATTGTATGGTAATGAAATTTCTGGTAAAAAATCCTAATTCTGGTTAATAAAACCGAAATAAAAGGTATATAAACCATTCATTTAGTAATTGTTTTGTTCATGTGGTAACGGTTAACTGGAAAGTTTGTTTTCAGTATAGTTCTTTTTACCACAGATTTAGTAGAAAATATAAAACTGAAAAGTAAATTTAACCAAATAAATGGTTTTTATGCTATGACCTTAGTTATCATGATAAAGTTATTATCTTTACTTGGTTAACCAAGCCTTATCACAAATCATAAGACTTTAGTTTATTGTTCACTTTTTCAAATCATTACTAAAGCACTTCGGTTAAATTTACCTACTTTGTTGGCGCTGCCATAGTACCTGAACACGGTAAATTTTACCATATTCTGGTAGTTTTGACCATATTTTTTGTCAGGGTAGCATTTTACTGGGAAAAACAATATTTGCTATGCTGATTTTCCCAAAATATATCGTGAAGCACTTATGTTGGTACGGCATAATAGCTATTTATTACACAGATTTAATTATGTATGTTTATTAAATTTTATACGTTCAGGGATCTTAAGTTACTATAAAATTGTAAATATTTAGATACTTCGAATTATTCAGAACTTTCAAAAAATATTATTGATTGTTTTTTGATAGTAAGAAATGGTTTAAATATAATTAGATTGGATTATACTAGATGTTAAAACTTTTTCAACTAATTTGGAGATCTAAACAGGAGGCTAAAAATCAACTATTATTCGTAGCATATGAAATATTTTCGATTACAATCCGCTGAAAGGAAACAATATTTAACATTACATTAAATGTCGTTAAATTGGAAAGTTATGCATCGGCAATTAAAAGTGACATTTAATATCAAATTTTAATCCCGAAAAATACCTTCGTAAGAATCTTGTCAATTTTGGTAATAATTTTCTTCAAATAGGCGTTCGTAAAAGCTTTCAACCTCGAGAGATAAAGCTTATAGAAGAATTCTTGAGCAGGAAAAAAGATTAGTTGGGACGGAGGAAAAAAAAAAAAAAAACAAGTCATTGTTGGATTTGATTTCGCGCTTCGAATTTCCTTAAACTTTCCATTAAAGCCGCTCAAAATTTCCTTGAGTTGAATACTCTTGGAAAAAAGGAAGAAAAAGCAATAAAAAAAGAAAGACACTTTTAAAGGGCAATAAAATTTTCTAAGAAACGCATGCGATTAATTTAATTTATTGTTTAATGCCCTGCACAGGGTAGAAGAGGGGGCACAGAAAGAATTATATCCCACAAAATTTCTCCCCGGCTTTCAAAGTCTCTATTGCTGCGACAAATATATTTTAATTCAAGAGAATGTGCAAATGAGACGTTAGTGGTAAATGGAATTAACGGTATTGTTCGAGAAGTCAAACTTTTAAGAAAAAATAAACGTATATAATTCAAATAAATTTTCACTAAGAATGGTTATGTAATACGCTTGAATAGCGTTTAAACAAGAATGTGGACAATATTTTTTATTGGAAGAGACATTAAAAATTTTCTTTTTGAGTAGAAATTATATAAAAGTATGAATAATTTAAAAAAGTACTTTTTCAATATAGCAACGAATGGTTTTAACTTTTTAAACTTTTCAAATGTTTATTACAAAAACTTATTTCGTTAAATTTCAATTTCTTTTTTTTTTTCAAATTTTTCACAAAGACGTATGGGAGAGTCGGGTAGCCCCGCCCACTTAAGGAGTATTGCTTATATTTCTGAATAATATTGAGTAATAATCAATATTTTTGTATGTTTCTATTGTTTTATCATCTAATTAAATAATGCAAAAAGAATAAACCAAAAAAGGAATAGTTGAACTTAAAAAAATAGAAATTTAAAAAATTTGACTACTGTATTCAACATATTTTCAAAACTATTGATTACCATGTTACCAGCTGCATAAATACTTGAAACTTTGAAAATAATATTTTTTTAATATACTAATTAATGCCCGATGGCCTATTGACTTGAAAAAATATTCTATACATATGAAATTGACAGTGGGCGGGGGTACCCGACACTCCCCTTCTTATGTTTTCTTATATATCAGTCAGTTAATTAATAACAAATACGTTATTTCTTCTAAAATAAGTTGGTCATGTTAGCCTAGTGGTTAGAGAATCAGACTCTCGACCGGTGAGGCCGGAGTTCGATCCTTGATTCCGCTAAGATCCGCCTAGTACATGCAATATACATGCTCGTAAAATCTGTGGAATCAAAAGTCCTGAGGTCGGTTGCTGAGCAGTACTATGGGTACAGAGATGTGGAGATACCTTCCTTCAACTTTAGATCTAAGTCTAATTTGAGGAATTGCTTCACGAGTGAGTGGTGAAGCTATCTATTCGTGAGGTTCTGAGCTAAAACGTACTTTGACCTTTGTGGTGCTCTCTTGGCAAAGAAAAGGTGCACCTTCCTGACTTAATTCGCAAAAGGCCAATGGCTGATGAGCTTGGCTTCTCCAACTGTCTTTAGAAACAGTAACAGTTTATAATTTATTTTCGAAAGTTTCTTAGGGTTTCAGGGCTTATAATCATAAGGCATATATCAAATTATTTATAGTAATTTTAGGATAAAATATCTCCCCGTAGGCTATTGTTTCTATGTAGCATGCTGTTACTTTAAGAAAAATTCAAAAATTTGTTAATTACTTATCTGGAAACAATATTAAGTATTAATTTCAGGTTAAAATTACAAATTAAAAATTTATAAGATTTTAAAAAAATTTCGTTTTTTATTTAATATAATGGAGAATAATATGTTTAATTTTAAAAATATTTGTTTTACTTAAAACAAAATTATCTATTCTTGAATTTGTTTTTAGTGAATTTTTTCTGAAGACAGACACCACTGTTTTATCAGAAATATATGTTGCTGCAATTCAACTTTTACGAGTGTATTTGAGTTTTAACATCTTGAACTAACAAAACAAAAAGTGTAGCAGTTACTAAGTCGAAAAATTAGTTGAATTTAATAATGTTTACTACTAAACTAAAAAGTAATAATTAACTAAATCCAAGAACTTCCAAGAAGTTCTTAAATTGTTCTTTTAAAGTTTACAATTTTAGTATTTTTAGAAACAATGTAATTTCAAAAATTAATTTTGATGATTATTTACTCTTCTATATTGTTTGAATAAATTAATTGAACTTAATGAATTTTAAGATAAAGATATAAAATAATTAATTAAATCCAAGAACGTTCTTCATTCTTTTAAAGTTTGAAATTTAAGTTTTCTTGGAGATATTTATTCATTGAAAATAATGCATTTTCTAAGCATTAATTCGTAAGATTATTTACATTTCTATTTTGTTTAAATAAATTAATTTAACTTAATCATTTTTACAATTAAGATCTAAAGTAATTAATTAAATCCTAGAACGTTCTTTATTCTTTTAAAGTTCGAAAGTTAAGTTTTTTTAGAGATATTTATTCATTAGAAATAATGTATTCCCTAAGGATTTATTCGAAGGATTATTTGCTATTCTATTTTGTTTAAATAAACAATTCCTATTAAATAAAAATAATTATTTATACTGCTAATACAAAAGTATAAATTAAGATATATAAATATATATTTCGATATATATTTAATATGAGTCTCTGTCTTCTGTGAAAATATTTCTTAAAATTAAATAATAATAATTATAAATGCTTTGAACATGGCATTTTAATATATCTCATAAATTTTACAAGTTAAATATTTCAAGTTAAATTTATAAGGAAGAAAGTACTGTTCTCTTGAAATATAAAGCAGGTGCTTGCTAACTTTTGCGAGACTATTTTGAAGCTTTTACACCTTTTACGAAATTGTCAATAAATTAAATAAAATTAATTTCACTATACTAATTTATTACAATTAAAAACTAAAGTGATTAATCAGTTCAAAGCACTTTCTTTAATCTTTTAAATATAGAAATTTCATCCATTTGAGATATTTATTCACTAGTCAATGAATAATGTGTTCTCTAGATATTAATAAGTAGCATGATTTACTGTACTCATTAAATGAAGGTTAAACTAATTGCATTGTCGGGATAAAGTTCCTTAAAGATTCATAATTCATTTTCGTTTATCATGAATTTCAATTAACTCGTGAATTTTCTTCTTTAATGCGTATTTTTCATTTCTTATTTTTAAGAAAGAGTATAATACATTAATTAGCAACTTTACTTTAAATAAAAGTTACTTAAATTTGCTCTTTACCGTGTTAAGGTATCTGTGGTGAAGTAATTTATAAAAAAAAATCAGAAAAAAACACCCATTTTGAAAGATTTTATAAAAATTATATACAATGGTTTTCGCCCGTGTTCACTTGTAATAAATTTACTACGCACAATTAAAGAATTTTATTCAATTTCGTTAAGAATAAGAAATCGCAAGAGATTTTCATCCGCCCATTAAATTATTTCTAATGATTTGGAATTAAGATTTATTAAGGTTCTGGAAATTATTCTTTTGAATAAAAATGGAGAATTGCAGTTTGTTAAGCAGTCATTTTAAAAGAGTTTACGAGTTATAGAAAAATATGTCTGAGTGTTTATTTTAATATACTGCTTAATGAAAGTCTTATTTGATAAATACATTATACCCGTATAACAAATATTAATAATAATCTGAATACATTTTCATTTAAAAAAAAGATTTGGCTGGGGTTATTTAAAATTGCATTCAATACTTATTATATTTGTAATACTTAGAAGTGTTTCTTTAAATATGTAGTTACTTGGCAATAAACTGATTTAGAGTTGGAATTTTTAAAAAAAAAATACGAAAGATAAGCATTTATAAAATAATTCAATTTAGGTGTTCCTTACTATGATTTTTTCCTAAAATTTATTATTAATATACATCTTTCAAAATTAAAATGAACGTTATGAAAACTTAATTTAAATTAACTTATACTATTAATGTAATAAATTATTTTTCTTTCAAAACTTTGTTAAAACAGCAACATTATAAATCTAGCACTAATTTCATAAGTAGGCTACAATTGCATAAAAAAGAAACAGAAAATCCGGGATTTTTATAAAATCAGAGTTTATTTATATTTAATAAATATTTAGGCAGTTATTTAAATACTTTAAACTTACCAATTCTGCTCTAAATTCGATATTTTGATTACATATGAAGCAAACAAATTTAATACTAAATAATTGGGTTTTTTGCTATTTAAATAAAGTTTAAAATAATAGGAATTACACTATTATATTTAAAATTATAAAATTTGAGTTACTAAAATGCATTAAATATCTCGAATAAGCTTATGGTTCACAAATTTCTAGTTGAAGTTCTTTGCTATTACAATAATATTATATAGTTAACAAACCATACAAATTCACCCATTATAGTAGGGAACCTAATAACTAACAAAATTAATTATTTTCATATGCGTGCTACTAAATAATAATAATAATTAAAATAATTAATTCTAAATTTTAATATTGTTATGCGTGTTTCATTAAACTTTAAACTTAAAATTTTTTGAATTATATGTAGTTTAAAATCAATATATTATTAATGTAACAGGGAAGTTGCTTTTTAAACATCCTTGTTTTTTAATCCAAAAATTATATCAAAATCCTAACATTAAAATATTTGAGTTTAGAAAATAAATTATTTACTGTTTAAATGCATTGAACTGACCAACTCAATTTAAGCTCAATAAAAGTAATCTACATAAGCCCAACAGAATAATCTCTCTAAACTGAATAAAATTAATCTACATACAAACAAAAGAATAGAAATACAAAATAATTGTATTGAAATTCCATTTAAAATAATTCAAACTAAATTGACATATTTTATTTTATGACATTTGAGACTTTTTAAATGATCTTAAATTTAATACGTTACACACTATTTAATAAATAATTTCAATAAAAATATAATAAAAAATAATTTGAATAAGGATGTTATTCAAACATAAAATTAATTATTCATGCACAAAATTAATTTTTTTAAGACTTTGGTTAAGAATCTAAACCAACGAATCCAATAAAAATCTACAACAAATCTAGCAAAACATCCAAAAAGTATTGAAGGAAGACCTATAAACACTTATACCCTAATTACTTTTCTGGTTCTTAGATATAAAGAAACCAAATATAACATTAAAAGCCTAGTTTCAAAATTTTAAACACCATTATCACACAAAATATAGTAATTTGTATTTAGAATATTCCTAAAAATTAACTTTTTGACGCAGATGAGACACCGACGTC
The DNA here is from genome assembly GCA_949128135.1 of Parasteatoda lunata. Lineage (NCBI taxonomy): Eukaryota > Metazoa > Arthropoda > Arachnida > Araneae > Theridiidae > Parasteatoda > Parasteatoda lunata. The sequence goes on along the minus strand of OX421981.1, from coordinate 20,539,946 downwards.
TCTTCATAAATTTTTTTCTGACGCTCTACAAACAAGAATATATTTGCTATTTTTTTAAATATAAAAAATAGTCTAATAGTTGCAGAACAAAATCTGATAGTTTCTCGGAATTATATTTGTACTAAAAAATACAACTAAAAAAAACGTTTCATACGTTTTTAAAAATTTATCAATAATTGATTTTGTAAATTAAAGACATGTTGATGGTGAATAACTGTTTCTCTTAGATCTGAAACACTGCAAATAAGTGCACATTTGAAAAGTTGTTGTTTGGAAGATTTTACCTTTATCGCAGAAGAAAATATCATTGTTTCATGCTATATTAATTATTATATTGATAATACAAAATGATAAATAAATTATAAAAATAATAAATTAATAAATAAATTATAAATTTGTAAATATAATATTTTTAATTTATTTTGACCTAAATTAAAGCAAAATAGTGAGAGAAAACAAACTAAAAAAAAAAAAAATACATTTAATAAAAATTTTGCATGAAAGGGTTAACAGAATTAACTATTTAAAACCAATAAAAATAATATATTTGCGTATGATAAATCAGCAAATTTTAAAACGTATTAATCAAATAAAACATGCTATAACCTCAATAAAGTTAATAACAACAAACAACCCCAATAATGTGAATGCAAATTAGTATTATCGAAATTCAATTTCATAATAATGTAAATTGCGCTTTCATACTTCAAATTATAAAATTTGAGTAATTTAAATAAACTGAAATTCTCTAACAAGCTTACAGTTCTCACATTTTTAGCTCCTCATAACATTATTAGAGATTAACATACCATCTAATTTTACCTATAATGATAGTAAACCGAAATTCCTACTTTATGCATGTTACGTTTTAGCAAAGACAGAATAGACGCTTAGATTATGTTATGATCTAGTCTGGGTTGCCTTATCAGTCTTGGAGATATTTGCATACGCAAATGTATGGACTAATCAAGTCAAGTCAACATGAACACCTAAAATGCATACATTTGACTTAGGTGAGGAGTCCCCATACAATGATATGGGGGAAGCAGTCACCATCCGTCCAAGAGACCTTTACGCAAATAAGCTGATATTGAGTGGCATCTGTATAAAGCATTTGACGTAGTCGCTGCCTTTATTCTGAGCTATACACAATACGACAGCTTTGTAAATTACTGTTTCATTGCAGAAGAGAAGGTTCTATAATTGAGATATGTCGTTAGTTGTTCATGAAATGAAATATGATAATTATTTAGAATTGTATAGTTGGTGAAAAAGCTACGAGAAGATCATGAGCTAATTACGTTTCTAGAGAATTAATGAGTTTAGAGAATTGAAAGAAGATATTTAATTTAAATATAAAAGACATGACATGTACTTGAAACTGTGACAATTATAACGTAAACATAGAAAGTTTTCGATGAATTTTATAAATACAAATTATTACGTTTTGTATGGTGATGACGTTGAAAATGTAGACTTAACCTTTAGTATTATATCCGGGGTTCATATCTTCTAAGAACTTGCTAAGTCTTAAGATTATTTAAGTTTCATTCTTTCAATTCCTTTAATGAGTCTGAGGATATAAAGAATACATTTAATTTAAATATAGTAGCGTCAGGGTATTAAAGTATTGATAATGTAATAATAATAACACACACATGGAAAGTTTTCGATGAATTCTATAAAACTAAATTATTAAAATTTGTATTGTGATGAAGTTGAAAATGTGTGAAGGCGTAACCTTAATATAATATCTGAGATTTTATATCTTCTAAGAAATTAATAAGTATTGAGATTATTTGAGTTTATAAGACTTCGTTTAATTTCCTTAAGGAGTCTAAAGAATATATTAAGGCACTAACTTTAGTTATAATAATGACATAATTTTGAAAAACTTTTGATGAATTACATAAATATGAATTAATAAGTTTTTAGTTGTAATAATATTAAACGTATTGAATACTTTGACTCGTTGAATACATACGACATCTGATATTTAGAATGTTTCCATTTATATTTATAAATGGTACTATTATTTATGAATGAAATATTTTTGAATCAACAATTTATTATAAAATTAATATTTAGGGTAACCCCCCGTCGAAAGGATGGTTAAATATAAAAAATTTATCCAGCTGTTTCATGATTACGAATGAAATTATTTTTATGTATTCACATTTGATACTAGGATATTTCGAGCTTAAATACATAATTTTAAAATACTTTTTACATAAATACATAAGTTCATGAGTCACAGACAGAACAGTTGTCTCCCTATTTAGCAACTATTCATTTTAATTCATATAATTCTTGTAAGTCATAAAGAAATTTTGACAACAAATCTTTTAGACATATCTCAACAATTCTACAACTCAACAATTCTATCTCAACAATTCTGCAAATTTTGACAATATATCTCAACAATTTCTACGAATTCTCAAAACTGTTATGTGATGTAACTTTGGAAACATAAAATATTTGCCGAATACAGGTTGTTTCGTAATCGCTATCTATATATATTTTTAGAATAATTTTTTACCAACTGCAAAAAAAATTTCAGATCAAATTACCAGACCTCAGGGTGTCCATTCTTTTTAACGTATAACCCATTTTACTGTAAAACTTAATAGAATAAAAAACCATAAATTTTACAGCAATATTACTTGTCTAATCAATTAATTACTGTAATCAAAAGAGTATTATTATAAACATTATGGTAAAGAATTTCACTGTAAAAATATTTTACTGCAAAAAAGATTCTATGGTAAAATAGATATTAAGGTAAAATTAATTTCACGGATGATTCAGCCAGGGTACAAGTACTTTTCACCGTAATTTGATCCAGAATTTTTTATAGTGAGGATGCCACACCATGAGATAATTTTTTCATCCCATATTTTCTTTCACCTTCATCATTAATTTAAAATTCAAAATTTAGAAAAAAGCAGGCTGGGGAAAACCAAATGTGAGCCAAAGCCATGAAGTTCAAAATATAAAAATGAAAACAAATTATAAGAGAATAACGTAAGATAATGCAACGGGAAAGGTCCCTTTCAATAGTTTGTTTGCCTTTTGTTATTTTGCTTTTTTTATGCAATTAAATCTTCATGGCATACTTTAGGTTTTTCTGAACATACTTTTTCTATACTTTAAATTAGTTGTAGAAGTAAAGCAGAATTTGCGATGAAACGTTTCTCCCGTATCCTAGATTCCTCTTATTGTTTGGACACAATAATCATTTTACAAACATCTTCTTTGAAAAAATTTTATTATATGTTAGTTTAAACAAGTGAGCTTTTATTTCCATTATCTAACTTCTTTAAAAAAGCTTCGCACTTCAACTTCAAATCAAAATATTATTTAAATTGATTCTCAGTATCTTTTAGGCTAAATAGGCTTAATTACAAATTTTATTAAATTTTTTTTTTCTTTTATTCCGAGGAAACAAATTTAAGGATTTTTGCTCCTAAATATTCTCTTAAAATCACCAAATTAAAAATGAAAAGTAAATTTCATCATATTCTAAAAAAACGTAGAAAAATATAATAGTGCGAAAATAAAAAATTATTTAATGAATAAAACAAATTTATTTTCACTATACTATCAATATTGATTGGAAATTACCACTGAGCGGACAATAAATAATTTTCAACAAAAAATACTAAAAACTTATTGAAATGTAGTAGTAGAGGAATAAAAAATTAATTATTGAATAAAACGGATCTAATTTTTCGTATAAATTAAAGACATCCTATATTTTAATGCATGTCGCCAAGTTGTTGTCGCCAAATGTTGAAGAAAAAAAACTAATTTATTCTTGCGGTCAATTAATTTACAAGTGCAATTGCTTTAGCTCCATTGGAAATTAATATTATTAAATTATAGACTGCAGCTTAAGAATAAGAATAAAATTTAACTTTCTCTTTGAAATATTTCGTTAAATCCAACTCAACCAGAATGGATATTTGAAGTAAATTTGAAACATAGAGTATAAGTTTTAATTAAAGGAAAAAGTTTGTAATTGGAAGCGAACACAAAGAAGATTAATTTAATGTAGATTTTAGAGGTGCAATTTTAGTTAGAATTAATGAAGCATAATAAATTTGCAAAAAATCTGCAACAAATAGGTTCAATTTAAAAATATTAATTAAAGAAATAAGTATTAATTGCATGAATGAAATGACTGGTTTCTTTTAAAAGGAATTTTCTTTTCACTAATTGATATAAAATCAATCGAATATATCGAATCAAGTATCGAATATATTTTACACTCGACATCATGCAAATGAAGCTTATTCATGAAGATATTTAATTTAAAATATAAACAAAAAGCGAAAAAGCAGAAAATTTCTAAGCTAAAAATACAGTAAAATAGGAACGAATTAGTAGAGGGTACAGGGTTTTATAATCTGTGATAAAATTTGGTGAATGCCGTAAAATTCAGTAATTTTATCATTTGACCATAAACCATGCATAAAAATTACTTTTTCGATTAAATTTTCTGTTTAGTTTTATTCTTTTTTACTATATGTGGAGTAACTATAATTTTGAAAAACAGAATTTTCTTTAAACTGTTGCTATTTGAACGAAAAATTACTATATGAACGAGTGGTTAACATACGGTAGGTTTTAACTTTAATAACCAAAATTATGCTTTTTTCCCAGGCATATCATTATCATACATTACTATAAATTTACTAGAATTTTTTTTCTAGAAGTTCTAAAATGTTGCTTTATAATATGTGAAAAACGTTTGATGAATGTGGTGAAATTCGGTAATTTTATCACGATGCCTTAGAACTAGGCGTAAAAACCTTTTATTCGGCATAATTCAAACATTTTTGTTCAATAAAAAATTGAAAGATGAGTCAAAATTAACTAAACGCCTTCAGAGTTTCTTATGTGCAAAATTGAACAAAGAAATGTGATTAGTTATGATAGTTCAAATAGAAATATCATTTATCAAATGTTATAAGAAATTTAATGAATAAGAAAAAAAAATGATTGATAAAAAACTGAATCAACAATTAAGTGTATATAAAATCGCACCAAGAAAGAATAATGGAGTTATAATAATCAACAAGCATGTAATGCTTCATAAATTTTTTTCTCATAATGAGTACTTAAATTAGTAATGATGACAAGTCTGTAAAAGTAGTTAAGACATTGGTTCATTACTGAAGTACCATAGCGTGTTCAAGTTGGATTTCTTCAAAGATGAGGAAAAAAATTAAAAGAAAAAAATTGTAACCGAATAATAATAGAAAAAAAAAAGTATTTTTTATTTTTTTATTTTTTTTTGTGAATAATGAGAAAAAAAGTTCATGGAATTTTGCCAAATTCTTCTACCAGAAGAGAATTTTTCAGGAACATCGAATGAAGAACTTGGTCCAACATTAAATTATTCTTCCCATATCGTAGGTAATAGAGTATGGGGAAAAAGGAATTAAGATGGATTCTTTTCTTCAGCCAGGAAGAGTAATCACCTATATAAGACCAGGGTAGTTTCGCGAATTTATGGTTGTTAGATCTTGACTAAAGTTCGGTCGTTTTATTGCTGCGTTTTGAATAACTTGATCTTTATTTGCGTGGAAACGCTATCATCACTTCTCCCATTATAATATCATTTAAAAAACTTTGAAACGATTGCTTTTGTCATGGTCGTAGATCATTTATGATTAATATATTTTTAACGTATAAAGTTTTGATCCTAAAAAAAGTGCTTGGAATTTTTATAGTTGAGTTAAGGCATAAATTATGTTTGAAAAAAAAATATGTAAACTTTACATATTTGAGTAGAAATTGTTTTTTAATTAAGATGTACTGAAAGATTTTTTATTGATATATTAAACATTTTTTTTTTAAACTTACCTAGATCATTTTATTTATTTGGATAATTATTTACATATCTGCATACATTGTCATTAAAAATTATGTATCATATTTGCATATACTGTTTCAACCTATTCAAGACTATGGTTCATTGTTAGAAATTTCTCGGAAGAAATGGTCAAATAATAATTTATTCAATTGTCTCATTTTACCATATTCAAACAAAACAGTCAAATAACCATAAATAAAATGGTATTAGAATTGTTTACTGTAAAAAAAACGTTTATTAACTGCTTTCACGATTAAATAATGAGAATTTCATTGCACCAACTGAGCCCACCTAATAAAACCACTAAGTTCCTTACTGCTGGGCACATATTATAGCCGAGAAGGCTAATGTGTCAGTCTCATGACCCACAGAATGGAGGTCCGAGTCCTGGCCCTAACACCACGGTATTTCTTCCATTCTCTTCAACACATGAAGAGTTTCCAGTGTCTTGAAATCCCCAATTTGTGATCCTGGACTCTCGGTCACGCGTAAATGGCAGCAACATAAAGCTGCTTAACACAAAAAGTCTAGTCTAGTTTTCCAACTCTAAAAATAGGTGAAAGAACCAGATAAACTAATTAAACCCCATGATTCATTTGATAAAACACGACTCAACCACAACCTAACTGCAATGCCCATTATGTAACAAATAGCTTATCTCCAATATTCAGCTAAATTTTCTTTCTTATAGTTTTGAAACCATGTTAGCTGTAAATAGTTAAAAACCGTATATCTTTGCATTAATAGTTTCTTAACCATTCCAGTTGTAAACGGTTTCAAAATCATTAAGGTAAAAAAATATTCTTTGCAGTAAAGTTTACGGTCAATTGGATGGACAGAATGCTACTGGTTATTTTACCTGAATTTTAGATTAAAAATACATCTTTGTGATTTTATGATTGTTAGATTTTGATTAAAATTCATTTGCTTTATAGCCGCATTCTGAATAAATTAATCTTTATACTTAAACACTACCATCACTTCTCTAAATATAATACTCTCATAATATCAATGCTTTTAAAGCACTCTTTCTCAAAAACTGAACAAAATTAAAAATTTTCTTTTAAAATATTGGGAGCGATTTTTTCATTAAGTTTTAATCAAAGTGCTTTTACGAAAAGCAACTACCATTAAGAATCAGGAGCGAAAAAGTTTTCAAAAATTAACAAATTGGAGAGAGATTGAAATATCTACTTTCATCCCCAAGCAAGTAAAATTTACTCACAAATCATTACTCATATTTTTAAAAATCAATTCTCAGTAGCATTGTAATATCTAGCTCAGATATCTAGCTCATAATATCTGTAATATCTAGCTCATAATAAAATATCTAGCTCAGTAATTAAAATTAACTTACAAATAGCTAGACTTATTTCATAAGAAATAGTTCGAAGTAGCGTTTCATTAAAACTAAAATAAATAAAAAATAATAATTCGTATCAACATATTGCGTTAAATTGATAACTGGAAGTAACATCCAAAATTTACTCACAACACATAATTTAAAAGATCATCTTCACTCATCAAATAAAACTAATATACAAATAATCACTAATCATAATTCTTAAAAATAATTTGCACTGGCGTTGTAATAAAATAATAAAAAACTAATAATTCGTAGTAACCTATTACGGAGGATTCAATAAGAAAATAGTTTACTTAAATTTACTGTCAGAATTTCAAAATAGCGACTTCGTCGCCAAGAAAATGAAATTAATTTTCTAAACATGAGTCATGCTTCTTTAAGGTAACTTGTTATAGTTTTGTATTAAAATAAAAATAATAATTAAAAAATAATAATATTTAAAAAAAATAATTTATGGTAGCGAATTGAGTAAGATTTAATTGATAAAAGTTGAATAAATTAATAATTGTGAGCAAATTAAAATATTTACTTTCATTGCCAACTAAAATAAACTTACTTACAAATCACTTGGCATAGATTTAAAGGATAATTCATATTAGTGTCTTAGGAAAATGAAAAAAAAAAGTCAAGGGAATTCGAAACTTTTTTCTCTTTAATTCCAAAGAATTAAAGAGAAATAGGTTAACCAAAACTTATTGATTGCTCTCAAATTAAAATTAGTACGAAACTTGTCAAACAAATAAAAACAGACTTTCAAACTATAAGTCTTTTTTTTTTTTTTTTTTTTTTTTTTTTTTTTAAAAAGCAGTAACGTATTCGTAAGAATTAAGGAGAGAAAAGTTGATTAAAATTTACCATTTGCAAGGAAATTAAAATATCTACTTCCGTCATCATTAAATAAAACAAGCTTACAAATCACTAATTATATTTCTTAAGAATTATTCATAGTAGCATCGGATTACAATAAAAAATATGAATAAAGAATGAACATAATGCCTAAGATTTAAAAAAAGCTGACTAAAATTTATCAATTACTCAAAAATTAAAATATCTACTTCCGTCGCCAAGCAAATAAAACTAACGTACAAATCAGAAGCCATATATTTTAGAAATAATTCACAGTAACGTATTTGTATGATTTAAAAAAAAGAAATGTTGACTGAAATTTACCAATTGCACGCAAATGAAAATATCTCCTTCCGTCAGCAAGTAAATAAAGCTAGATCACAATTCATTAGTCATATTTATTAAAAATAATTCATAGTAACATTTGATTACAAGAAAAAAAAATTAAAAGTAATTAAAAAATAACTTATACTTGCTTATTTCGCAAGATTTAATAAAACAAAAGCTAACTGAAGTTTACCACACACAATTGCTCACAAATTGAAATGTCTACTTCCGAAAATAAAACAAACATGCAAATCACAAGCTATGTATTTTAGAAATAATTCACAATTGCGTAATCGCAAGATTTTAAGAACGAAAAGTTAACTAAAAATTAATTGCACGCAAATGAATATATCTACTTCCGTCACCAAGCAAATAAAACTAGCTCGCAAATCACTAGTCATATTTCTTAAAAATAATTCATACTAGCATTTGATTACAAGAAAAAATAACGAAAAATAACTCGTAGTAGCTTAATACGTAAGATTTAATGAAACAAAGGCTAACTAAAATTAACCGATTGCTCACAAATTAAAATATCTACTTCCGTCACCAAGCAAATAAAACTAACTTACAAATCACTAGTCATATTTCTTAAAAATAATTCGTAGTAGCGTTGATTTTTAGCGTTTCCGCGCTGTTCCCAAATTCGGGAGAAAAAAATCGCATGTCTACTGCTTTCTGAAATTCTTTTCCGGTTTTCTTGACAGACGTACAATTACCGTCTGCTCCAGTTATAGTGTGGCACGAATTGGTTCGCAAAATGCCGTATTGCGTGTCGTTTGCAATTGTTGATAGAATGAACAGTTTGAAAAGATTTTCTGTATTTGATGTTTCGGCGGTAAAGCAGTAAGTAGGAATAATATATTTATTTAGGCTCTGACTTTAATAGCTATGTTTGTGTGTAAAACATACACTAAAAAGCTCAATCAGTTTTAAAAAAATCTACTTGTTTTTTTTTCTTCACATGGTTCGTTTTAAATTTATCCATTATTTCAAATATATGTAAATGATTTAATTTCAAACATCATTTGTGTGAATTTTTAGATCATTTATGAAAATGATTTGCCTAAATGATTTGAAATTTATAGGCATAAGGATGAATGTCAAGGAAAATATTTCAATTATAGCTTGGAGGAAAAAATATGCCAGCTTAAATTAATAAAACGGATCTTGATTATTCTGTGTTAGTTGGCAAATTTAGTGTTTTCTATTTCCTTTTAGGTTTTGTTTCATTAAAATTTACGCCTTTGATTCTGTATTTAAATTTATTCAGTCGAATATATTTGCGGCAAATTTTTTTTCTATCGGTTTAAAATAAATATATGTATGATTTATTCAGTTGCATATTTTTTTTTAAAAATGCTTGATCAGTTTTATTTAACAAAAGATATTTAAAAAAAAATAAATTGAAATGCTAAAAGGAAAGTATCATCAACAGATAAAAATCGCTATTTTCTAATATTTTCTATTTGTTTCCTATGTATAAATCAAAATAAACAAAAATTTTAATACTTTTCATGTAACAGAATTAATAAAACAATTCACTCAAGAAAACTTATTGTCCTAAATTAATTAGAAAGTTGAATATAATAAGTAATTAATTAGTAATGGTTCCAAACCTGTAACACAGTGACGAACAATATATTGACGCTTAAAGCATTAAAAAAAATAATTTAAATGGAAAACTATGAGCAATGTGGTAAATTTTAAGAGAATCCGTGTAAACTGCTAGAAGAAATATGCTATTCAACAATCTTTTAACATAAATGCTAATTATTTTGCTGATTTTCAAGAAATTAACTGAGATGCAAAGTTGATAGTATCTAGCTCAATGCGCATACAAAACTACCAGAATATCATACAATTAACCAAATTTCTTCCTTTAGGTTTTATAGGAACAAAAAAATAGCTAGAACATTTTTACCGAAGTACTTTGGTAATAAGTTTCGTAAAATTGATAATAACATATGATTTTAAAATCTGTGATAAAATTTGGTAAATGAGGTAAAATTTAGTAATTTAACCTTAGAGCATGATATAAAAACCACTTTATTGCTTAAATTATCATTTAATTTTGTATTTTTTAATAAACATGTCGTAATAAGAACTATAATTTTGAAAACAAAAATGTGCGGTAAACCGTTACTATATGAACAGAAAAATTACCAAATGAATGGTTTAAATACAGAATTAATCAGAATTAAGCCTTGTTTTTAGAAGAAACGTCATTACCATACAGTACGATAACATTCCTAGAATTTTCTTCTATACGCACTGTAAATAAGGTTTACATATCAAAACATCATTAAATCAACGTTCACTCAAACCAAAATATTTTGTTGCTGCAATTGTTATTTCTAATGCCACTTGCCAATGCAAGCAAGCCTGCTTGGTGAAACGGAGAGAATTTAAGACAGAGGGTTCGTTACTTGTTTATTAGTGACGCCATCTATGGCCAAAAATATGAACTTCAGTCCCAAGTACGTCACAGCCCGTTTATCGGGCGGACACACTCATTCATCCACAGATCGTATTTTTGACCTAAACAATCAATCTCCTATTCAGTACTCCTAAAGTTATGATTTCTTATTATACCTTGAGCCGCAGTGGCTCAGGGGATAGAGAGTCCACCTTCCAATGATTTGTACCGGGTTCCAATCCCAGTGATGGCTGGTCGATACGAATTCCGCATCTGGCTTGCACCAACCACATTGCTGACATGAAGAATCCTCAGAAAAAGACGGATCATAGGTTAGATTCCTCTTGCGATCAGGTTAACCATGCGTGGTTCTCGTGGTCTCCCTCTTCATGTTACGCAAATGCTGGTTAGTTCCATCAAAAAACCCTCCAGGAAGGCAAATTTATCCCAATACTTGTTCCAGGAGTTCCCTTGTCTTCTTGATTGGGTTCAGAATTACAAGGCTATGTAGATAGACATTAGTAGTCGTAAACCCAGCAATTGGATCAGCTGTTCAACGACTATTATAAAATAAAATATATATGTAACTTGAACTGTGGTGGCTTAGGGTACAGAGCGTTCGCCTCCCATTGAGGTGAACCGGGTTTGAATCCCAGAGAAGGCTGGTTGATTCAAATTTTGCACCATGCTCGCACTGACGACAGTGCTGACGTAAAATATCCTCAGTGGTAGACGGGTCATGGGTTAGACTCCCCTTGCCATCAGGTTAACTGTGGGAGGGTTTTGTGGTTTTCACCTTAATGTAACGCAAATTTGGGTTGGTTAGTACCATCAATAAAGCCATTACGAAAGAAAAATTTTCTCCAATACTTGATCCAGGATTTCTCTTGTCTTCAGGATCGGGTTCAAAATCACAAAGTTACGGAGTTGAGCATTGATTGTCGTAAACCCTAAATTTGGTCGGCTGTTCAACGACGATTATAAAATAAAACATATGCACCATGTGACCAAATAAGGTTATACTATATTTTACACCTGATTATTCCCTTAAATAAATTTGTCAACTTCTCATAGTTCAGAAATATATTTATATATACTTCAAAAGTCAAAAACTAAATATTATGATGTTATAATAAAATTATTTAAAAGAATGTTAACATGAAAATAAAAAAATTATTATAAGCCAATGACTCAAATTTATATTTTGAGAAAAGTGAGTTTTTTTACTCCTATTTCTGATTTATCCGGATAAGACGGTCTTATTTTATGCTTAATAAATCATAAATATAAAAATCATAAGTATAAACATATTAGATAGTTTTTCTTTTTACTATTTTCAACAAAGTTATTTAGTACTATACAAAGTATTAGTCAAATGAAGTAATTGGCAATTTAGCAATCCCTTTATAATTAAAGAGAAAAATCAAAAATCAAAAAATTACATTTTTATATTGAAATAAGTCCATGTAAACAGAACCTACCAAATATAAACTTATTACAAGCCAAAGACGTACATTTAAATTCGGAGACAATCCAAGTTGTCTAGAGATAGAATTCCCTTTTACCCCTCTTTTTGTCTTACCCGGGTACTTTCGTTCCAGAAACATTGATCGAGAGTTAAAATTCGAATGGAGAAGGATTGAGTGAATATTTTATTTATTGGTAAAGCGCCAAAATACTCTGGACTTTTGCCAACGCAGAGCGTGGGTCCCAACCTGTGGCCTGGAGGTTTGAAAACACAGCACTTTGGTAACTGCACAAGGGAAAAATACCTTTTCCGTTTCACATAAAAAAGGTAACTGTGGCTTAAAACCTAGTTACTTTCGTTACGTGAGGAAGAGTTTTGGGCGGGAAATATGAGAGATGTCAAAAGAAAACATCAAGTATTATTAAGAAAAGGAAGCTTCTGAAAATTATCGTATCCTGAATTTTATTCAGTTTTTCTTTTTTTGCAAGTAAATAGACGAATATAAATTGACTTTAAGTAGAGTTTCATGAATACATTGTTTTGATGTCATATTTTGGGGATTGTTTTAGTTACCTTTTTAGCTAAATAAATATATCTAAAATTTAACATCTGAAAATATATAGAGAAATTTTTTGCCTAAATTATTCTAATAAGTATTTATAAATTCTAATTAATAATATTCTTTATAATATAATTTCTATTAAATAATTATAGATTTGTTAGTTGGAGGTTTGAAAACACAGCACTTAAGTAACTGCGCAAGGGAAAAATACCTTTTTCGTTTCGCATACAAAAAGGTAACAATGACTTAAAACCTAGTTTTGATTTCTGGTTTTTTGAATGGAATGCGTACGGCACATTCCGTTTATAGTTCCTTCGAGTATGACGTAACAAAACCGAAACATTTAAATTTTTTAATCTTCTTATAATTTTACTGTTGAGTTAATACGTTTTAGGCAAAAATGCTAAATTTTTAGAAATAACGTCAGAAAAACACATACGTTTAATGAGTTTGCAATATATCATTATTATTTTAAACATTCATCACTAGGTGGCTCTGTGAAAATTCTCATCGTATAGTACAGGGGCCTCCATAACCTTATGCATTCGCATACCGTGATGTCTATCAGTTGCTTAAAAAGTATATGGTGTGTGACCCCAAGAAAATTCTAGTTTGAAATAAAATGCCCTTTTAAAGTACAATTTCAAATCATAAATTTTCCTTAAAAATTAATTGACACTGTCCGGCTATTTTTCAAGAATGTGCTCTTAGGTAAAATAAATAAAGGACCCCCGGTATAGAACATAACTGCTCAATATGCTATTTTACTTGCTATGAGTTTCGTTATTCAAAAGTTACCTCGCTTTATTGCGATTTCACTTTTACTTGGCAACTAGCTACATTTTTTTAAAGAGCTACAGTTTTTTTATGTATATATGAGCAAAAAGTTTGAAGAATTTTATATTATTTTTTGTTCCCCTCTATAATTTTATTTGTGATAAATGATTGTTACTAATCCTTAAAGAGAAATACTTTTCCTATGTTTTTTTTAGTCTGTCCATAGGTTTTTTTTAATATTTAAATTTTTTATTAGTTTAATTTTCTTTAAAATTTTTCTTTAAAGCAAATATTTTAAAATATTTACACAATTACTATTAAAGTGAACTTAATAAACTTCACTTCATTGCATATGCATTGCTTAGCTTAAAAAAATATATTTAAATAACATTTCTCAACACTCTGAGGAAGTAAACTCTCACTTTACTCCGAAATCAGTGACAGAACGTGAACTCTCAAATGTGTGACGGAAATGTTTCCTCTACTGGAAAAATCATCGTAGTGCATTGTGGGAGATAATAAAATAAAATGAAAACAACACTATCGAAAATAAAGTTGCGAAGCAAGCTGATCGGTGCATTGTGGTCTAAGTCCTTTTTTCAGAAAGACCTCTGATTCGAAATCCACTTTTGAAGCATTGGTGTATTTTATCTATTACAATTTTTAACCTGTCCGTCTCGTGTTGTTGGGTTAACCTATATCATGCCAACAATAAAGAGTGGTTGTTAGATTGTCAAAATAACTAGATGCATTAGGCACTCTTTTTTTTTTTTTTTTTTTTTTTTTTTTTTTTTTTTTGGAAAAAAATAAAATGATGAAGTACATCTTTACAAGTTTTCTATATTTTTCTCGAAGAAGTGACGATATTTATTTTGTCACTTTGACGAAATGTTCGCTCAAAGCATATATCATGAAACTGTTAGTTCAAAATTGAAGAAAGTTTCCCGAAATTGGAGTGTTCATTTCTTCCATATTTTGTTTATTATTATTTTACAATTCATAACAACTTGAGGATCATCATTTTTTTAAGTGTTTTAAACAATTATAATTTAATTTTAATTAATTTAATGTTCATCTTATTAATTTAAAAAAGGGACTGTATATTCGAGTCTCTTCAAATTTGCAGGTTTCTTTGATCACTACGATTTTGTTTGCTTTCGTGTTTAAGTACATATAATCATTGTTCTTAAATAAATTTCTGCAAAACGAATTTTTGCATTTTTTTCTCTTTTAATACAGAATTTTTAAAATCATCTGATACAGTAACAGGCATTTATACTACATGAGCATTACCATATCAAGCCAGAAATGAATTACATTTTCGAATTATCTTCTTTAAAGAAACAGATTTTAATAATTTTAAATCAATTTCGAAAGAACGATTTGTAATTACCAATTTGACTCAATGAATCAATATATTACTTTTTCCTTTATTTGTCATATAATATAATGAATTCCTCTCAGATTTATGCATTTTTGCAATTTAATCCAGATTAAAAGGATGTTTTCACATCCAATTAAATTTAACAGATTAAATATTTTGGGCGTATTTATTTGAAAGCGCCATTGGCTTTGATGATAAATCATGTTACAACTTAAATAAATGAATGAAATGTTTGCTTTTAAGGAAAATTTAATTACTTCTTTTGAGTCATTCATAAGCGTACAATGCAAATGGTGTTTCTTACCCAATTTCCAAATAAATGAATAAATTTATGAACAAATATTTTATCACGAGCATTATGTTGATATATGAGAATTAAGGGATCTAAATGTTATTATACGCAGTTTACAATGTGGATGTCGAAATATTAATTTCTTAAATGCACTACACAAACTAAACGAATAAAAACTCTTTAATCTGCCGACAAGTTGGAATGTTTGTTTTTATATTCTTTGTGAAATGAACTATAGTACAATATCATTAAATTCTTAATAATTTTTATTGAATAAATACTTTGATGTTGTATATAAGTTTTTTTAGTAAATTCATATCTATCTATAATATAATGTAAAATAATGATTATCATTAAATGGAGATATATACTTTAGATTGCAAATAAACATTTAAATGGCAGTAAGACACACTTGTGATAGAAACTAAAGGAGAAACATCAAAACCTGCTTTATTACCAAGAAAAGGAAAGGGATTTAAAAGTTAGTTTATAGATAATTTCTCAAATTTTTATCAGGAAATCAAATTTATATTGATTTTTTTCGACAAGTTATTTGGCAAATTTACTTAGCTTTTTTTTGTTATATTTTTATTAGGCAAATATATTATTTTTTTTATTAGGCTCTCGAAATTCTCTAAAAAAACCTACTTTTTTACAATAATAAATATCTTTCATCAGACATAGAGAATATTTATAAAGAAAATAAATCCATATCGAGAAAAATTTCTCTTAATTTCTATCAGATGAATAGTCAAGCTCTGAACTTTTTAAATTTTTATTATTTGCACTCCTGTTTAGTTAAAAAAAAAAGA
This sequence comes from Parasteatoda lunata, assembly GCA_949128135.1. Taxonomy (NCBI): domain Eukaryota; kingdom Metazoa; phylum Arthropoda; class Arachnida; order Araneae; family Theridiidae; genus Parasteatoda; species Parasteatoda lunata. The sequence goes on along the minus strand of OX421981.1, from coordinate 20,523,812 downwards.
TTTACTCTTCATTTTCTATTTATATTAGGTAATAAAAGCAAGAACGATGATGAACTTTATTAATTTTAAATTTTATTAATATTATTATTATTACTAAAAAACTTCTTCTTTTTAAAATCATATCTGTAGGTATTTTTAGTAATAACCTTAATAATTAAATTTACAAAAATATTAAGACAAGAAATAAAAGAATAAATTAACTTAAAAATGGCATCTACATCACTCATAAACTATTTCTATGCCGACGAGTAAAGTTGATCCTCCTACCTAATTTTCTTTTACTAGTGCAAATATATAAATGCTTGATTGAAACCAACTAGTTAGGCAAAGTGTTCAATCACAGTTCAAATTAATTTCTTTACTTCCATTTATTAAAAAAAAAAGAAAAGAATCCTCATCAAACTAATGAAATCTGCTAGCTTAAACCTAATAATTTGGACCTTCAAGTGGCGTAGGTTAATATTTAAATATAATATTATTAAATGTAATATATAATATTTTTAAAGTAAAAGTAATATTAAATTACTTATTAAATGCAAAATAAATGGTGCTTTATAATTGATTTGTTTAGCATACTCTTTTAAAAAATAGGGATTACCTTTTTTTTAGAAATACCTTAAAAATATTTAAAAATAAGCATAGAATTAAAAAAAAAATTCTTTATATTTTTAAAAGGGAACTAGTCTGGAAATTAAAAAGCCTCATTTATAGTATTATTTATACATAAAAAATGCTTATATTATTGTTTAACTGAAAAAAATCCCAATTTGAAACAAAATAAAGTTTTTATTTCCTTAACAGTCGAAGTAAAAATAAAGTTATCAGTTTTTATTAAACCTACTATATGGTTGAGACACGCAATAAATAATTCAGATAATTTGTTTTAAATTAATGATGCTTTTTTTAATGAATTTATTTCTGTGTTTAAAAGAGAAACTAAAAATAAGTTGTCGAATGCATTTAAGCTTTCTTTTTATGGAAGGTAAAATTGTTTCGAATTTTGTATGCATGACCGGCAAAAGCTTTTTTGCACGCAAATGTGTATTTATCTTTCTCTTATCAGTACTGAGAAGAAATTTATTTTACTCCAACTTAGAAAAATTTCTATGGTAATGAGGTTTGAGAACATATTTATGGAGTCGATAATTTAAAAAACGCAAGTTTTCGTATTATTAGTTAATGTTCATGAATCTAATTAATTCACTATGTAGTTGATTGCAAAGTATTTTGACTTTAAAGTGTTTTGACTTAAAATACTTATTCATTTTTGGAAATTAATATATTTAGATTATTGGATTATACACTAAGGAAAAAAAAAGTATGGTCAAAATTATATATGTTAAAATTTACCTTGTTTCTGGCTCTATGGGAACACCATAAAGCTGTGTATTTTTCCCAAAACGTTATGGTAATGATTTTGGCAAAAGTAATTATTAAATATTGCTTTATAATACGTGATAAAATTTGGTAAATATGGTAAATTTTGATAATTTTATCTTGATATTTTAAAGCATGAAATACATTTTTTTATCCGGTTTAATTTACTTGTCAGTTCAATATTTTGCTTGAGTATTTTCAGTTTAGTATTTTTATGTGTGATAATAAGAAATATAATTTTGAAAACAGAATTTCCCATAAACCGCAACCATATGAACGGAAAGTTTAAAAACGGATGGTTTAAATACCGTATATTTTTTATCCAAATTTAGTTTTTTTTCTTGTTTTTTTTTTATCAAAAATATAATTACATTATGGTAATTTTACCAGAATTTTTTTCTCCGTGTATAATACCAATTTCCTTGGAATTCTTAGCCTAATAATAATTAATTTAAATTATGTAGTTGTGCGTTGAGTAGAAGCGTAAAATTTAGTTAATTAATTAATTTATTTTATTTATTTATTTATTTATTTTTTATACTAAGAATTTTAAACAAATTCAGTTTAATTATAAATCTTCATAATTTTACACATATTAGTTTGTGATATCCATCTTTATATTGTTGACTGTTTGTGATATTACTTCAAGTTATTAATTATTGAGAAATAAAATAAAACTTTAAGAATTTTGTTTAAATGAAGTGTAGCTAAAATCTTTGCAAAGTAATTCATTTTAGGTATCAAACAAGCTGGAACAACTAGATTACCTGTATTTAAAGTGTGCATATAAGCATAATTTACAGTTTAAAGTAACTCTAACTCCTAATAAACTCTAACAATTTCTTTTTATTTAATAATTAAAAATAGAATTAAGATCTAAATTAATGCTTTTCTTAAACAATTACGTTGTTTTGTTGGATTCAGAAACATTGTCTCTATGAGTACGTGCAAGTTAGAAAACATGACACCGAAAGTTTTAGTGCTTGTTTAAAAAAAAATATGATTTTTAATTTATTTTGTAATTTAATTACATTTAATACTGTGGAACCATCATGTTTTAAGTGGTACTTTTTAATTAATATTTAAAATGTGAAAATTCGATCTTGAAATGGAAAGTAGGTGCTCGTTTCTTGTCTAACTGTTAAAAGTTAATTTCCATACAAAACGTGTTAAATGTAAAAGTAATCAACTTTGTTACAATTTTATATACAGAGAGAAAAATTTTTTGTACGCACAATAGAGATAGATTTAAATAACTTTTTAAAATTAATAAAAAAGAATTTGTATATTTTGTAGGATTTTTAAAGAAAAAAGACATATTTTCTATAATCCTGTTTGCATAGATATCACAGTAGGATTTTTTGCGCAATAGTTTTAGCTAATAATTAAGAATCGAATTGATTTTAAATAATAATAGCAAAACCATATTGGGAAAATGTGTTTATTTCTGACTTATAACTTGTTACAAAAAGGAAGAAGAAAAGGACTTATTACGATGTGCTTAGTAATCTTTACATTTTAATGTCTTTTTTTAAAATTTCAATGTTTAACTTATTATGTTAGTTGAAGTTTATAAAAACATTGTAGTATTTATTCTGTTGATTTTGTGCCAGGGTGCATCGCATATTGGATATTTGTTGGCTGCTGTTACTTTTTTCGAGTGCTTAATATGCTATATAATTTGAGTGCCTTTCAGAAATTTTAATTGGATTTGCATTACTATCTTGATAGAAATGTTATTGAAAATAAATATGTATTTATTTTATTCTGCGGCTTTGTTTGGTACATAAACAAATGTATATATTGTTTTTAAAAAAATGGATTATTGATTTTCTGCTGCTGTTAAATATATTGCAGGAAAAAAAAAGACAAAAATTTCAAGAAAACTGCAATAAGAAATGGATAACTTTTAAATAAAATATTTTATTGATTATTTCCATTGATTAATTATGCTCATCGTAAATTTATTTATTTCAAGATAGTTAGTAGTAATTAGCAATTTTTTGACAATTACTGTGTTAATTCGATGCATAATCGGATGATTCAGCATAAAACATTATATATTATAAATATTAATATGAAACTGTAAGTATTACCGGTTAACTAAACATCGTGTTTATTGTATAGCAGTGTGAATGTCTTGCTTTATTGTATCAAAATATTTACTATTTGTTACACATGTATCTTATGAAAGCATGGATGGCTAAACAAATCAGCATCCGAGCTTTTGTAAATACAAAAATTTGTCATTTCTCTAAATACTACTCTATTCTATCCTTTGGGGGGTAGGGTGAAGGGTGCACTGGGGTTATCTATTCTAATTTGCACTTACCTTCACTGTTAATGCATAAAAGAAAACGAAGATCGCGCATAAAGTTGCCCTCTTCGTCCGTTGAATTAAGGAGAAAATGCAAGCACGGACCCCTAATGCACCCCTTAGCGCCTATCGAGCGGTGTTTAGTCGAGAGTAGCGCCGTCTGGTGGCACCGAAGGAACAGTACATTGATCTGGAAAAAGGCCAGTACTTCGGGAATCTAAGATCACGTGACTGCAAGTTTTTGCGCTCAGTCGTAAAAAAAGTATTAAAATAATAAAAAAGAACGGGAATTGAAGGGTTTGGGGTTTGTTAAAAACTCTGGGGAGTGGCCTTGGTGTTTTTCTCTTTGTTCACTATGCTTAACTGTGCCAAAGCTCGGTTAAGAAAAGGAAAAAAGAAATCACAAGGCATCTCACGTAGGCTGATGCACACACTATATTAAGACATGAATGAGATAGGTAAGGAGATTGTTGTGGGTTAAGGGGAGGTGGAAAAAGTAAAAAGTCGATACAAACTTCAAAGAGCTTTACAAGCCAAGGGAATATCTTTATTTCATAATGACAAAACGAGAAATTTGTTTTGTTACGTAGCTTCTGTTATGAGGGTTTTTTACGAGGATTATAGAATACGGAGAAAACAAATTTACGTTCAGAAAATAGAAATCAGTTTTTTCAGGTGATTGAGCTTCTATTTTTTACCAGAGAGACAAAGTGATAATGACTAAAATGATAATATATTTTAACTACTTTAATTTATTTTTTTAGGTGTCTTTTTCATAAACTTGTAAGATGTTTTGTGGTTAGTATTCGTTCTGCAAATCGCTTTTTAACCCCTTCAGCCACTTATTTGAATTTAATTTTCGATGCAAAAATTAGCAGTAATAACATTTGGATTATATTGCGTGGTATTAATTCCTTAAGGATATTTCATTTCAGAAATATAATTATTTTGCTATATGTTTACTTAATAAAATTTATTATAAATTAATTAAAATTAAAAAAAAATAATATTTATAATGGTATATTCATGTGTAACGGAAAAGGAAAAAGTAAAATGTCTAAACAAACTTCAAAGAGCTTTACAAGCCAAGGGAATATCTTTATTTCATAATGACAAAAGGAAAAATTTGTTTTGCTCCGTAACTTCTGACATTTAGTTTTTCTAGATATGCTTTTCATAAACTTGTAAGATATTTTTTGTTTTGTATTTGTACTTCAAATAGTTCATTATCCCCTTCACTTATTTAAATTTTTGATGTAAAATAATAGTTATAATTTTTGGATTAGACTGTGTGGGATCCAATTTTGAAAATTAATTTATTAAGTATATTTCATTTTAAAAATATTTATTTTTTATATGTTTATTTAATAAAATTCATTATAAGTAAATTAAAAGAATAAAATAATATAATTAAAATACTAAAACATAAATATTATTTAAATTTATATTTATGTGATGATAATGTATTTTGTTTTAAAGAAAATAATTGATATTAGTTTTAAAATAAACACAACTGTCACTGTCACTGCATTTATGAATATGCGCAGAATACTTTCTGTGGATGACATCAAATAACAGCGTTTAACTTTCCAATGCCATTCCACACACTCAGAGAATCTTTCTCAGACAAACTTTTTTTTATCTACCGTCATGGCTATTATTTTTAAACATGTTCAATACAGCCTTTTTTCATTATTCGCATCATTCATAGTAGCGCTGTTGGAGTGCATGCCGTGATAGTGAGCCATGATGGCTCAGGGGATAGAGTGTTCACCTTCCAATGAGGTGAACCGTGATTGAATCCCAGCGATTGCGGGTTAATACAAATTCCGCACCTGGCTCGCACCGACCACAGTGCTGTCATAAAATATCCTCAGTCGTAGACGGATCATGGGTTAGAGTCCCTTTGCCGCCAGGCTAACCATGGGAGGTTTTCGTGGTATCCCTCTCCATGTTAAGCAAAGGCAATTTAGTTCCATTAAAAAGTCCTCCCCGAAGAAAAAATTTCTTCCAATACTTGATCCAGGAGTTAACTTGTCATCTGGATTGGGTTCAAAATTACAAGGCAACAGAGTTGTACATTAGTAGTCGAAAACCCCAAAAAAGTGCTTCCTCTAACAAGCTCTTCTTTATTTTTATTACATTTTTGTTAACTTATTTTCGTATCTGTGAAGATGAAATTTTGTAATCGAAATTTTGACGACTTTCCAACTAGCCAGTGCACTCAAATCTCTTATGCAGCAATATACCTGACGACATTAAAGGTTTCACGTGATCGCGGAAAAATTTAATAGCCATTTTATTACCAAAGAGAATTTTTTGTTAGTCAAAATTTTTTTCCGTTTTCCGATTAACTAGAGAACTGAAATTTACATTTTATCTTTGTTTCTTAGATGAATACAAGTTCCAATAGTTTCCTGACTACCAGAAGCAGAATTTATCTCTATTATCATTTCTGAAATTTATCGCTATTGAATTTATCGAATTTATCGCTATCGCTATTGATCATTTTCCAGTTAGATAGTAACGGGAGTTCAGTGTTGTACGACATGATTGCAATACAAGTATTAATTATTTACCGAAGGTCTATAAATAGAATTTTCATTAGCTATTTCAACGCTTAAAAGTTCTTAATATCCATCGAAATTTCAACTACTTTCTAACAAGCTGTCATGCTTTCATTTTGATCTGTGCGTAATGCTATTCCTAGTTGATATTATTTTTTAAATGGTATAAGCAAAACTTATCGCGATTTTATTACTCAAAATTTCTACCACCTTTACAGTCGAAGCTTTAGGAATTTTAAAAATTTGAAATGGAATTTTAAAGAGGTTTTAAATTGTATTTTTTTTAAATTTTTGTCATACCTAAACAGTATCAAGTCGTAAACGTAGAGTACATCATTTTAATAATAAACTAATATCAACGCTGGAAATCCACTTCCTAACGTCTTTCAATACACTAAACGTTTTTTTTAGGCCCCACAAAAATAAAGTATTTCCTTTTTAGCCCACTTAGTGTTTAAAAAAAATTTATTTTAAAATGTATATGAAACATTTGTAACCCCGTTATATCTTTGCCCGCACTTTTCTGAAAATTTAAGGTAAGAGTAATTTCATCTTAAATTGCTTACCAATTAAAGTTAATAAACTATAAATTGAATTATGCATTAATCATCATTAAATTCGAATAAATTTTGCGCATTCCACAATTTTAATTCACTTTGCTTACTGTGACGTCTCAACAGACAATAAAAAATTTCAACGCTTAAATACTTAACGTTGCTGACGAGCAATATATATTTTTTAACGCATTTTGCATTGCGATCGAAAATATATCTAGACCAAAAGCTTTTTATTGTTTTTTATTGTCTATATATAGAGAAACGAACATCAGATGAAGAAAGGTTACTTGGACGAGAAAATTTCGAAATAATTAAAATAATTTTCCTAACCGATTTCAAGAGGTACCGTAGTTAAAAGTTGTTTATAACGTAATAATAAAAATCTATTAGACTTCAACAATCAAATTCTTAAAGTTTTTGAATTACTAAATTTGTAATTCAATTTATTTATTATTAAGCAAAATATTTAAAGAAAGGCTCGAAAATTTCGAAGCGACGGAAACAATGTTGAAGTATAACATTCAATTATAAGAAAATTTAAAATTAGCAAATTATCCTGAAACTAATTGATGCTTTAAGTAATTGATACAGCTAAGTTGTTCTTAGGGGGCATTTTAATGGAACTAATGAAAAGGAGACGTAACACGATATTTTATTTTGCGTGTAAATTGCCATCGTATATTGAAAGAAATAAGCTAGTGGATGATTATCTATAAAGTTTAAAAGTTATGCGATTCATTACTTTGTAGTGCTCTCTAATTAAATGAAGAAAATATTTAAAATGACGAAGTTCTCATGAGAGTAATTGTTATAAAGAAGCAGTTTTTAATTGATAAATATCAGATATATATATATTGATATATATCAGATATTATTCGATTTTGTAGCACCAAAGTATGCCACTTTTGGCGAGATATTGCGCTTAAAATGATGCTTGTTTTAGAAATTTAGAAATGCATGACCGGGTGGTTACAACTACGATGTGCTCTCTGATCTAAGTTTTGGTAGTTTTATGCGCAAAAGCACAACCAGGTTTTCGGTTAATCACTAAGGAGGGTTTTTTAGACTGTCAAAAATAGTAGAAAAGTATCGTTTTATTTGTGTAGCTAATGATTCATGATTTGTTACGTAGCAAATGCTATTTACCACGGTGCGTCAAAACATATTTAAGGAATATCTTATTTTGTCTTCACAGCAAGCCAGTCAATCAATGTGTGGGATTTAGTTTTCGCTCACCACAACTTGCCCCGAAGCTCGATTGCCCGATTGGGCGTCAGCATCGTTTTTTAGTGATTCAAGACTCCACTGTAATGTCCTAGTTGAGAAAGCCTCCGTAAACTTCTGCGCTTAAACAGCGTGGTGCGGAGAACGGTTGATTACTACCATTATCTGTACTCCGATCTAAATTGTAGTAATGTGGTGCATGGACATGCCAGTTCAATCTTCGAATCATCGGTAAGGATAATTCCGAGATCATCGTCAGTAGCTTATTGGTGTTACACTAGAGCAAAACAAGCTTTACAGCTGTACTGAAGATTTTTTGAAGACTTTTTATACCCTGAAGGAGTATATTTAAATTTTATATCACTGATTAAGAAAGGAGGATTAAAAAAGGATGAATTAAAAGCGTATTATTAAAATAAAAGATGTATGGGAGTGTAATTAGAATTAAATTATTAAAAAAGAAGTAAATTATTTAAAAAGAAGCAAATTGGTAACGGGGTTCAATAGATAAATGGAATATAATTAGTCTAAATTAGAATAGACAATGATTTTAAACTTAATTTTTAATTGTATTTAGATGTAATTTAAATCTGAGCCCAACTATTGCGTTAAATCGTAGATAAATATTTCAGCGCTACATCGCTGATAAGTACGTAAGATTTGTCCTAATTGTTACTGTGTTTCATGGAACTATATAAACAAAAAAAGCAAGATTAAAAAGGGATTAATTAAAAGACTATTATAAATTAGAATAGAGAATGATTTTAGACTTAATTTTTAATTGTATTTCGATGTAATTTAAATCTGAGCCCAACTATTGCATTAAATCATAGATAAATATTTCAGCGTTACATCACTGATAAGTACGTAAGATTTGTCCTAATTGTTACTGTGTTTCATGGAACTATATAAACAAAAAAAGCAAGATTAAAAAGGGATTAATTAAAAGACTATTATAAATTAGAATAGAGAATGATTTTAGACTTAATTTTTAATTGTATTTCGATGTAATTTAAATCTGAGCCCAACTATTGCATTAAATCATAGATAAATATTTCAGCGTTACATCACTGATAAGTACGTAAGATTTTTCCTAATTGTTACTGTGTTTCAGGGAACTATATAAACAAAAAAAGCAAGATTAAAAAGGGATTAATTAAAAGACTATTATAAATTAGAATAGAGAATGATTTTAGACTTAATATTTTTAATTGTATTTCGATGTAATTTAAATCTGAGCCCAACTATTGCATTAAATCATAGATAAATATTTCAGCGTTACATCACTGATAAGTACGTAAGATTTGTCCTAATTGTTACTGTGTTTCAGGGAACTATATAAACAAAAAAAGCAAGATTAAAAAGGGATTAATTAAAAGACTATTATAAATTAGAATAGAGAATGATTTTAGACTTAATTTTTAATTGTATTTCGATGTAATTTAAATCTGAGCCCAACTATTGCATTAAATCATAGATAAATATTTCAGCGTTACATCACTGATAAGTACGTAAGATTTGTCCTAATTGTTACTGTGTTTCATGGAACTATATAAACAAAAAAAGCAAGATTAAAAAGGGATTAATTAAAAGACTATTATAAATTAGAATAGAGAATGATTTTAGACTTAATTTTTAATTGTATTTCGATGTAATTTAAATCTGAGCCCAACTATTGCATTAAATCATAGATAAATATTTCAGCGTTACATCACTGATAAGTACGTAAGATTTTTCCTAATTGTTACTGTGTTTCAGGGAACTATATAAACAAAAAAAGCAAGATTAAAAAGGGATTAATTAAAAGACTATTATAAATTAGAATAGAGAATGATTTTAGACTTAATATTTTTAATTGTATTTCGATGTAATTTAAATCTGAGCCCAACTATTGCATTAAATCATAGATAAATATTTCAGCGTTACATCACTGATAAGTACGTAAGATTTGTCCTAATTGTTACTGTGTTTCAGGGAACTATATAAACAAAAAAAGCAAGATTAAAAAGGGATTAATTAAAAGACTATTATAAATTAGAATAGAGAATGATTTTAGACTTAATATTTTTAATTGTATTTCGATGTAATTTAAATCTGAGCCCAACTATTGCATTAAATCATAGATAAATATTTCAGCGTTACATCACTGATAAGTACGTAAGATTTGTCCTAATTGTTACTGTGTTTCAGGGAACTATATAAGCAAAAAAAGCAAGATTAAAAAGGGATTAATTAAAAGACTATTATAAATTAGAATAGAGAATGATTTTAGACTTAATATTTTTAATTGTATTTCGATGTAATTTAAATCTGAGCCCAACTATTGCATTAAATCATAGATAAATATTTCAGCGTTACATCACTGATTAGTACGTAAGATTTGTGCTAATTGTTACTGTGTTTCATGGAACTATATAAACAAAAAAAGCAAGATTAAAAAGGGATTAATTAAAAGACTATTATAAATTAGAATAGAGAATGATTTTAGACTTAATATTTTTAATTGTATTTCGATGTAATTTAAATCTGAGCCCAACTATTGCATTAAATCATAGATAAATATTTCAGCGTTACATCACTGATAAGTACGTAAGATTTTTCCTAATTGTTACTGTGTTTCAGGGAACTATATAAACAAAAAAAGCAAGATTAAAAAGGGATTAATTAAAAGACTATTATAAATTAGAATAGAGAATGATTTTAGACTTAATATTTTTAATTGTATTTCGATGTAATTTAAATCTGAGCCCAACTATTGCTTTAAATCATAGATAAATATTTCAGCGTTACATCACTGATAAGTACGTAAGATTTGTCCTAATTGTTACTGTGTTTCAGGGAACTATATAAACAAAAAAAGCAAGATTAAAAAGGGATTAATTAAAAGACTATTATAAATTAGAATAGAGAATGATTTTAGACTTAATATTTTTAATTGTATTTCGATGTAATTTAAATCTGAGCCCAACTATTGCATTAAATCATAGATAAATATTTCAGCGTTACATCACTGATAAGTACGTAAGATTTGTCCTAATTGTTACTGTGTTTCAGGGAACTATATAAACAAAAAAAGCAAGATTAAAAAGGGATTAATTAAAAGACTATTATAAATTAGAATAGAGAATGATTTTAGACTTAATATTTTTAATTGTATTTCGATGTAATTTAAGTCTGAGCCCAACTATTGCATTAAATCATAGATAAATATTTCAGCGTTACATCACTGATAAGTACGTAAGATTTGTCCTAATTGTTACTGTGTTTCAGGGAACTATATAAACAAAAAAAGCAAGATTAAAAAGGGATTAATTAAAAGACTATTATAAATTAGAATAGAGAATGATTTTAGACTTAATATTTTTAATTGTATTTCGATGTAATTTAAATCTGAGCCCAACTATTGCATTAAATCATAGATAAATATTTCAGCGTTACATCACTGATAAGTACGTAAGATTTGTCCTAATTGTTACTGTGTTTCAGGGAACTATATAAACAAAAAAAGCAAGATTAAAAAGGGATTAATTAAAAGACTATTATAAATTAGAATAGAGAATGATTTTAGACTTAATATTTTTAATTGTATTTCGATGTAATTTAAATCTGAGCCCAACTATTGCATTAAATCATAGATAAATATTTCAGCGTTACATCACTGATAAGTACGTAAGATTTGTCCTAATTGTTACTGTGTTTCAGAGAACTATATAAACAAAAAAAGTAAGATTAAAAAGGGATTATATAAAAGACTATTATTGAAATAAAACATATATAAATACGTTATATTCTATTAAAATAAAAATATCAAATCAAAGAAAAGAATTAAATAAAAAAAAGTGCGTTAGAATCAGTAGGAATTACAGTCGAATAAAAATAAGTTTTTAGACTTTTTAAATACATTCTGATATAATTTCAATTTGAGTCTAAATATTGCATTAAAATAAATGCGTGATATTCGTTAAAATATTTTTTCTACTGTTAAAAATGATATATAAAGGAAGTATAAGGATTATAAGCTTAGGAAGTACATACAATTAGAATTATTTAAAAAAATATTATCAAAATTTTTTTTCTCCCAATTCCTTTATTTCTTAAATTTACATTATAGAAATAATGTTACAAAAGCAAATTTAAATAAATGCTACTTAAAGAATGCTACTTAATTAACATGGTATTATAATGAGTACAGAATGTGTAAATAAATTAAAAAATAGATAGAGAATAAAAATTACATTAAAATTATTTCCAAAATCACCAATTTTTCATACATATTACTTAACTGTATAAACCTGCCGAAACAGTATTTGTAATCATTACCAATACTTTTTAGAACAAAATAAAACTATAAAGGAAAAAAATATACACTTTGAAGTTAAGAAACTGCTCATTTATATCCGACGTTCCGTTGTAGAATTCGAAGAAGAAAAAATGTAAATGTTCTTTCCCTGCATTTAGACCTTTGTTGCAGGGAAACGAAAGTCGTTGAAGCAATTTTATCGTGTTTAAGATTTATGTTCAACAAAACGTGGAATTATGTTTGTGGTTTATGTTTAACACAAAATGTGTAAATAAAAATAAATAGAGAAAAATATTAAACATAAATAAAATAAAAATATTTTATAAATCTCCAATTTTTCATTCTTATTACCTGACTGTCTAAGCTTGCCAAAACAACATTTATACTGTGTAATCAATACAAATACTTTTTAGAACTAAATAAAACTGTCAATGAAAAAATATATATACTTTGAAGTTAGGAAACTGCTCATTTATATCTAACGTTAAGCTATAGAATCCGAAGAAAAAATATATAAATTTCACTGTATTTAGACCTTGCAGGGAAACGCAAGTCGTTGAAGCAAGGAATTATACTAGTCTAGACATCTTCTACATAAGTTTCATTTTTCATTGAGGTATAAAAATAATGATAAATTATTTCTTATTCGTGTCTTATGTGAATTAACTATGCCTACCTCACATAAGTTTTATGATTTATGTTCGGTTGTATTAGAATATTCCTATGATAAATATGTTTTTATGTAGGAACTAGAAACGAATTTTCTCTAAAGTAATAAATATTAATTTTTGGTTTGTTTTTTCATTTGTTTTAGCGGAACAAGATATTTATTTTTCTAACTATATTTCATTACGGGGTATATTATAATTGATTTTATTTTTAAAAAAATAGTATATTTTGAAATATGATGAGCACTAAAAGAAAGTTATTTTTTACAATATTTAATAGAAAATGCATGTTTATATTTTACGCTTTAAAAATTGCTGAAAGTTCTAAATTCATTTTAATATAGAAATTAAAATTTATAAATTATCAAGTTTTTTAAGCAGTATCGCTGTCCGGTACTTTGTGTTATAATTTATGTTCATAAATGAATTAGTAACGCATTGTTGGTTTGAATTATTCAGCATTTGAAGAAATTGTTCTAGTTTTTCTAGACACCTGAATCATATGAAGGAAACTATTTTTAAAAGCGCGTTAAATGACAAAAACTCGTCTTTTAAAAATGTTGCAGCTTTTTTTTTAAGATTGGTCAATATTCAGTAACCTTTTTGATGTACCTTATCATAAGTTTTTTATAAATTATCAATCAATTTGATGCTAGAGAAACGCAATGAGTGTTTTTAATATACAAGTAAAGGTAATGGCGAGTTTCTGGCACGATACAAAGATTTCAGAACTTTTTAAACTCAAAACTTTACTGTCGGTTTTGTTAAACATGAGTGTTAACCTTCTACCCTTGATGTTCTCTCAACGTTTAAAAAATAGATAAAACCCACTTTAAGTTACAAGAAGTAGTTCAATATTTACAAACTTACCGGTATGCATTTAAAAGTGGCTACTAAACATTGATATGTAAAACATTTAACATTTAAAGCAGTAGGTGCAGTAAGTATAGTAACTGAAATACATCTGTCAAGAGCTAATGTTCAACATAAAGTGCTAGTAAGTTTGTTTGCTTAAGAAAAATAACCTGCCCAAAGGTTTCGTAATTGACTTTCAAGCCAAAAAGATATGTTTGCGTAGAAAAATTCACTGAATATTACATATATAAGATAAATAGTAAATATTTTATAGGTGGTAATGGAAGTTGAAAGGCACCTCTCAAAGGCAAAGGTTTAACACGGAGTGCTATTGAGATTGATAACTATGGAAGGGTAACGCGCTCATAGTTTTCGTAATTGACTTTCATGCAAAATTATGTGTTTGCGTTGAAAATTAAACAATATAGCATAAATAAAAGAAGTAGTAGTTATTTTATAGGTGGTAATGGTTGCTAAGAGGCACCTTTCAAAGGCAAAGGCTTAACATAGAGTGCTATTGAGGATGTTAACTATAGAAAGGTAACAAATAAAATAGGTTTCTGATTAATAATAAGCTTAATAATGCGTGGTTGAGAGAATTGTGTTATTTAAGAAATATTTATTTAAGTATCATTTTTGAAATGGTAATTGTAACACTGAAATTAATCATATTTTTATTAAAAAAATATTATTATTCTTTCATCTTATAAAATATTAATAAACAATTATGATATTTCATATTTTCCGACCCTTTCTCTGCTGTTGACTCCAACATTGTTGAAATGTTAGAGTCAATTCATATTTCTCAAATTTTTATTTAAAAAAAAGCAGTTGAATTCTCTCAAATTATTAAATTCTAGTAATTAAATTCCAAAAAGTAATTAAATACTTTCAATTTCATAAAAAAATTTTTTTTTTTAGTCAGCAGGTAATTTTGATCATGGAATCTTTTAGATTCCTAAGACATAAGATATATTCTAAGTATATAGATCTAAGTATATATTCTCTTGTCTAATGATGAAATAAGAGTAATTTATCAAGAAATTTTAGAAAATCTTAAAAAACCTTCATATTCTTAATTTTTTTGCTCCAAATATAATTCTCGCCTCATAATAAAATAAGAATTGGTAATCATAGTATATAGACTTTATAACAACTTCATGTTCCTCAAAATTTACTTAAAAAATTATTATTTTCTCTTGTTCCAGTATAAATTATAAATTTATTATTATGGCATTTTGACCTTAGAATTCTTTTAAACCCTTTAAACTTTTATTAAGAAATTATATATGTTTCTTTGTATCAAACTGTTATCATCATCGTATGAAGTTATCATCAAGGCTTCTGAATCGCAACGAATTCTTCAAATTTTTATTAAAAAGGAATGTTTACTGTTTTGTCTCATCATTAACATTTTAGAATACTTCTTGTTTTTGTTTGAGATAATTCATCATAAAATTTTACAGTGGAATCCCTTCTTATCTTTCAAATTTTTATTTAAGAATTTCATTCATTTTATGTCTCATAGCAAATCCTTGTGACGTTTCTTCCCAAAAAGTCTTCCATATTCTCAAATTTTTATTCAAAAGAGTGGTAATAGTTTACCATATTTCAAATTAAGCAATTAATAAATCGTCAACACGTTGACCTTTGAATCCCTATGTAGCCGTCAAATATATTGTTTAAAAATTATATCTTGTTTTATAACAGGAAATTATTGTGACATTTTGACTTTTAAATCTTTCCATGTTTTCAAACGCTTATTTAAAAGACAAAAATATGCTCCCCTCTCACCCTAAAAATGAATAACTCAACCTGATATACAAAACAATATATCTCTGAAACTGAAAGTAAAGAGCCTTAACTTTCCTGAAATGGGAAGAAATAATCAAGAGAGAGTGCATATAATCAGCCTGAATTAATTTCATTCAAGTATTAAAAATTAAAAATAATTATCATATTCAAAAATGAGTAAATCTTCATGATCATTTGACGTAAGCATTAAATAACCATTATAACCCTTTATGACCCTTTATAACCATTAAATATTTATTTTTGGAAAATATGATATCTTGTTTCATAATTGTAAATCTTGGTGACATTTTGACCTTTCAATCCTTTCACGTTCTCAAATTTTTCTTTAATTGACAGAAATATTCTCTTATCTCATCTTGAAAATGAGTAAATTAACCTGATATACTAAACAATATATCTCTGAAACTGAAAGTAAACGGCCTTTCATTTACTGAAATGGGAAGATATCACCGGAGGAGTGTGCATATAATCCGTCTTTAATACGGACATAATCCGTCTTAAATTTAGGTATTTAAAAAAATTAGTAATAATTCTCATATTAAACAATTAGTTAATCTTCATGTTTGACCTTAGACTATCTTTATAACCAATCAATATTCATTTAAAAAAAATATATGATCATGCTTCATTATAGTAAATTATAATGATATTTTGACCTTTAAATCCTTCCATGTCCTCAAATATTTGCTTAATAGTCATAAATATACTCCCATCCGATTCTAAAAATTAGTAAATCAACATGATATACTAAACAATATATCTCTGAAACTGAAAGTAAAGGGTCTTTCCATTCCTGAAATGGGAAGAAATCACCAGAGGAGTATGCATATAATTAGTCTTAAATATATTTGTTAATATTTGTATATTTATTTCATTAACTTTATTTAAGTATTTAAAAAAATTAGTAATGATTCTCATATTAAACAATTAGTTAATCTTCATATTTGATCTTAAACTCTCGTTATAACCCTCCAATATTTATGTCGAAAAATGATATGGTCTTGTTTCATAATAGTAAATCATAATGACATTTTGACCTCTAAATCCTTTCATGTCCTCACATTTTTATTTAATGGACATAAATATACTCCCATCTCATCCGAAAAATGAGTAAATCAACATGATATACTAAACAATATATCTCTGAAACTGAAAGTAAAGGGTCTTTCCATTCCTGAAATGGGAAGAAATCACCAGAGGAGTATGCATATAATTAGTCTTAAATATATTTGTTAAGATTTGTATATTTATTTTATTAACTTTATTTAAGTATTTAAGAAAATTAGTAATGATTCTCATATTAAACAATTAGTTAATCTTCATATTTGATCTTAAACTCTCGTTATAACCCTCCAATATTTATGTCGAAAAATGATATGGTCTTGTTTCATAATAGTAAATCATAATGACATTTTGACCTCTAAATCCTTTCATGTCCTCACATTTTCATTTAATGGACATAAAAATACTCCCATCTCATCCGAAAAATGAGTAAATCAACATGATATACTAAACAATATATCTCTGAAACTGAAAGTAAAGGGTCTTTCCATTCCTGAAATGGGAAGAAATCACCAGAGGAGTATGCATATAATTAGTCTTAAATATATTTGTTAATATTTGTATATTTATTTTATTAACTTTATTTAAGTATTTAAAAAAATTAGTAATGATTCTCATATTAAACAATTAGTTAATCTTCATATTTGATCTTAAACTCTCGTTATAACCCTCCAATATTTATGTCGAAAAATGATATGGTCTTGTTTCATAATAGTAAATCATAATGACATTTTGACCTCTAAATCCTTTCATGTTCTCACATTTTTATTTAATGGACATAAATATACTCCCATCTCATCCGAAAAATGAGTAAATCAACATGATATACTAAACAATATATCTCTGAAACTGAAAGTAAAGGGTCTTTCCATTCCTGAAATGGGAAGAAATCACCAGAGGAGTATGCATATAATTAGTCTTAAATATATTTGTTAATATTTGTATATTTATTTTATTAACTTTATTTAAGTATTTAAAAAAATTAGTAATGATTCTCATATTAAACAATTAGTTAATCTTCATATTTGATCTTAAACTCTCGTTATAACCCTCCAATATTTATGTCGAAAAATGATACGGTCTTGTTTCATAATAGTAAATAATAATGACATTTTGACCTCTAAATCCTTTCATGTCCTCACATTTTTATTTAATGGACATAAATATACTCCCATCTCATCCGAAAAATGAGTAAATCAACATGATATACTAAACAATATATCTCTGAAACTGAAAGTAAAGGGTCTTTCCATTCCTGAAATGGGAAGAAATCACCAGAGGAGTATGCATATAATTAGTCTTAAATATATTTGTTAATATTTGTATATTTATTTTATTAACTTTATTTAAGTATTTAAAAAAATTAGTAATGATTCTCATATTAAACAATTAGTTAATCTTCATATTTGATCTTAAACTCTCGTTATAACCCTCCAATATTTATGTCGAAAAATGATATGGTCTTGTTTCATAATAGTAAATTATAATGACATTTTGACCTCTAAATCCTTTCATGTCCTCACATTTTTATTTAATGGACATAAATATACTCCCATCTCATCCGAAAAATGAGTAAATCAACATGATATACTAAACAATATATCTCTGAAACTGAAAGTAAAGGGCCTTTCCTTTCCTGAAATAGGAAGAAATCACCAAGGGAGTGTGCACATAATTAGTCTCGTATCTTCTAATTCTCTTAGTCCATAATCTTTTCTCGTTAGATATTCACTTGAGCAAAGTCACCATTCTAAATGAAAAGCCTTCTCGTTGCAACTGACGTTTCACTGATTGCAAGATACTTTAATAAGCATAAATGACGTCACTTACTCCTTTTAGTAAAAGGGAATCTTTGTCCGCTAAAGGATAACATAAACCACCCTATTATGAATACTTTGCGGGCGAAGGAGAGTGCACATCTGAGGCTCATTAAGTTGTTTAATTGGCGATTACTTTCTTTGCCAAGCTTAGTTCAGCATTTAGTGTAAGTGTGGATCAATTTGGTTACGATACTTACTACTTATTTACGATACTTTTTGTTATTTTTAAAATAACTTTGTTCCATTTTGCTGTGACAATTTGGTCAAAGTTTATTATAAATAAAAGTATATCCGTATTGTATTCAATGTTTTGATATATTATTACATTAATAAACATTATTAAAATATGTGTTTGAGATTTAAATTTTTAAATATCACAAGCATAAACTTGTGATTTCCCGCTTAAATTTATCATACGTGTGCAAATTTTTGCGCATAAACATGCATGAAATGAAGAAGAAACTTATAAATATATTTCTAAAATCTTCTAAGCTTAATAAAGTATATGAATCAAGTTTTAGTATAATATTCTAATATGTTTACATAAAATGCAGAATAGGAAAACATTATAATTATATTGATAAAAATGCAACTCATACTAATGAGATAAAACACTTTTGTACAATGAATAACATAAAATTTAATATTATTTGTTAAACTAAAGAGGCTGTTATAATTTTAAAACATAGAGAAATATAGAGAAATTTATAACCACACAACAAAGTTATACGCTTAGTCTTTAGCCGTTTAATGCAGTATACGTCATTGATGATATTTTAATTCAAAAGAAGATTCACATGCTAGGACTCTCTTTTTAGGGGTTTGGGAATTTTACTTTAAATATGCTAACTAATTAATGCACACAGTAGAAAATTTTGGATCATAATAAGGCAAGTAATAACTCAAGGTGCCATAACTTTTTACCGAAAAATTTAATTGAACAAAAAATCTGATATACCGTAATTTTTACTGTAATATTTAAAGTAAAATCACTAAATCACTGAAATTAAATAAATATTACTGTAAGAATTACGGTATAAAATTTTACATTAGAAATAGACTTTACGGAAAAATGGATTTTACAGATATTGTACTCAGGGTGCCAGTACTTTTAACCGTAATTTGATCTAGAATTTTTTTACAGTGCAGATGTTCCGAGATTATAATATGACGAAATCAAGAAAAAAAAATACGTTATTAAATTTTACATTAGAAATAGACTTTACGGAAAAATGGATTTTATAGATGCTGCACTCAGAGTGTCAATAATTTTTACCGTAATTTGATCCGTTTAATGCAGTATACGTCATTGATGATAGTTTTTTTTTTATTTTTTTATTTTTATAACCGTCGTTGAACAGCCGACCCAACTTAATGGGTTTACGGCTATTAATGTTCAACTCCGTAGCCTTGTAATTTTGAACCCAATCCAGAAGACAAGGGAACTCCTGGATCGAGTATTGGGAGAAATTTGCCTTCGTGGAGGACTTTTTGATGGAGCTAACCCGCATTTGCGTTACATGGAGAGGAAGACCACGAGAACCTCCCACGGTTAGCCTGACGGCAAGGGGACTCTAACCCATGATCCGTCTACCACTGAGGATATTTCACGTCAGCACTGTGGTCAGTGCAAGCCGGATGCGGAATTCGTATCGACTGGGATTCGAACCCGGTTCGCCTCATTGGAAGGCGAACGCTCTATCCCCTGAGCCATCGCGGCTCTGATGATAGTTTAATTCAGAAGATTATAGTTATTTGATGATAGTTTAATTCAAAAGATTATATGACAAAAACAAAAATTCTTTGACGACTAATAACTCTTTTTAATTCTTAACTAATGATTGGATTTTCACACGCTAAGATAGTTAGAGTTTGAGAATTTTACTTAAAAAATATTTACCAATTGATGCACACTGTAAAAATTCCGGATCATAATACGGTAAAAAGTACTGTAACTCAGGGTGCCAGATTTTTTTTACCGTAAAATTTAAATGAACCAAAAATCTGATATGCCGTAATTTTTATTGTAATATTTACAGTAAAATCACTGAAATTAAATAAATATTACTGTAAGAATTACGGTATAAAATTTTACATTAGAAATAGACTTCACGGAAAAATGAATTTGCAGATGATGCATTCAAGGTGCCATTACTTTTTACCGGAATATGATCCGGAATTTTTTTTACGGTGCAGATATTTCGAAATCAGTATGTGACAAAATCAAGAAAAACATTCTGGTCTAAATTATTCATGAATCTTTTCGACGGATTTGGATCCTTTCACATTTTGATATAAATTTCTAAAAATTCCTCAACGTTATTTTGATTTTAAAGGAAAAAGCTCTTTATGTGTATTACAGTACCTATGTTTATATAAACGATATTACGCATGGTCGTTCATCGTTGCTATGAAGGAATCTGAACTCCTTGTGTATTAAATTGATTGGATAGGTTTTTATGAGCATTTAATCGAACAGAGAATAATTATGGATGTTTTTGTCGATTTTCTTGTCGACATGTATAAGTTTCAAAACGTTATATATAACAGAGGTTGCTAAAATGTAGGGACAAACTTCTATGGAATTTCGGGCACATCATCAGGATTAAAATTGCATGCCCGTAAATGTAGTTTAACTCCACTAGAGGCGTTTCTCTAATATAAACTGCTGTTCCGTGATGATGAACATGTCATAATAGGGAAAAGCCCCAAGCAGCGTATGACGACATTTCCGGGCTTTAGTTTCTATGCAATTTTAATTGCGTTGATGTGAACTAACTCCCCTAGAAGTTTGTTACAATATTATGCGATTTTTTGTTAATTATAACGTTTTTAAAGTAGCACATTTTAATAAAATATAGAATAGAAATGTCATTTAAAACATCTGTAGCTTTAATAGCAAAACTAATTTTAGATTTACAATCCCAACACCGAATCAGGCAAGATCAAGCATTTGTATAAATGTTGCAAAAAGTTTTTTCCCCAGTGTAATCAAATGAATCCTAAAACATTACTATTTCCAATTTATTATGTTGTAAAATCTACATTATGAAATACATAATAATAGTTATAAATATAAATTTTCACAAAATATTTTAAAGTCCCTTTTAATCAACTTTTATTCATAGAAAAACAAATAAACACCAGTATTTGCATGATTTTCATATTTATTTACATGCAAACAGATAAATTGTAACTGTCGCCACAGAATAAATATATACTGTTTTGTATTTTATTTAAAATACCATCAAATTCATGCATTGATATTTTCATATAATGCAGAAAGTTTTATTAAATAATTCTGACAATGTCTTTCTTTAAACCAAATGAAAATTTTTGTCACACAATAAAAGTTTCCATCACTTCAACAAACATATTCTTAGAAATTGCAACATCTATTACAAATCTTTGCAACTTACATTTCAATGAAACCAGAGTACACATTTCTTAAAAATTTTATTAAGTTAAGAGGATCTTCCAAGTTATATTCTTAACTGAATCCCTTCTTAAGAATTCCTTTTTGGATAAAATTGCTCCTAGCTTGGATTTATTTATCGTAAATGGTTTGAGAATAAAAGGATGTATTCGGCATCAAATCGATGGTTTGGGCCATGTTCGCCCTCTATTACCGCTGGATGAATTTCAAAGAAAACTTCAGATTCCGAATTGATCAAAGCGCAAAAGGCAGAGTCATTTGCCATCCATTGCATATTATCGATTATTTTGATATAAATGTAATAAAATGAGTTTGAGAAAATACAGTGCACCATGAAAAAGCGGAGAAAAGGCTATTAAAGCAAGATTAAAGGAAAGATAATCTAGAAAATTAAGAGTTTATTTTAAGAAATGTGTATATTTTTAATATGACAAATTAACTGCGCTGAGACCACGTACCTCTCTCCCACTGATCCTTGGTTCAGTCACGATGCTCCCGGGCCCAGCGCAGGCGTTGTTGGCGATGACGCTTGGTCAGCAAAGGCACACGAGTGGGACGTTTTCTGCGTAGCCCCATATCAACAGTGTCCGCTGAACAGTGTGCTCTGATACTATTCTACTTGACCCTGCATTCTATTGGGCTGTCAGCTGAGCCAGTTTTGCTTCACCAAGCGAGATAATCTCCGACGACCTTTGATAGCGTGTGGACGACCAACACCATGTCATCTACTGCTGGTTTCACCGCCATTCATCCACTTTGCATAAGTACTAACAACTGTACATCACGAACAACCCACGAGTCGTGCAGTTTCGGAAATACTTGTTCCGAGCCTTCGAGCCATTACAATCTGCCCTCTATCAAAGTTGCTTAGATACGCAGACTTTCCCATCACATACAGAATGATTCATCAAACTCTCTAGCAACAATTAAATACCACTTCCACCTGATCACGTGCCTTCCACGTCATCCAGGAGAGTTCATTGCAAAATGTAGGGGTGGTTATAACGTTCTGGCTCTTGAGTGTATATATATATATATATATATATGCACCCACAATGGGTTAATTGTTATGACACGTGAATGCCATTGATAGTGAGTGGAAAAAATATTGCAATTTGATTTTCATTTATTAAAAGATTTTGAAAAATTCTGGTGTGATTTTTCTTTGTTATACTTTACATTGCCATATGTCAAGAATTTTTCAAATAAGACCAAGTATACTGGTAGAGAAATTTTATACACTTTCCTGTAAATTAGTAGCAATTTTTTAAACCGTAATTCTTATTCTTTCATAAATGTTTAAAAACTGTCATTCTAATTTAGAAGAAAACGTAAATAAAATTCATAGTTCTTACTAAAATATTATGTCATATAAACAAAACTTATGTATATCTTAATTATGTCATCAGTTATAAAAAAAAAAAATTTATTATATTGGAGAGCATACATAAGAAAATATTGAACAAGTTTATATTTTCATTTATTTTCCTTTTCTTTCGACACTCGGGTAGTAATAATTATCTAAAAGAATTTCAGTTAGCTCTAAGACGTAAAAAAAGTAACCAATACTAATTTTTTTATGATTCTATGACAAGACTGATTTATTTGTGTTGAAGTTTATTTTGTTATTTGTGTTGAAGTCTCTGCAGCTCTATTTGTCTTACATGCATGACATAAAATCGATATTTACGAACCCAGCTGCTTCAAACGCAGAATGAAGTATTAAAGAATCTATATCACTATGAAAAATATAAATATATATATTGTTTTTGAAGCTACTTTCTTAAGGTATTGATAAATGGGCTTTCTGCCTGTTTACTGCTCAACTATTAAAGAACTTATTAATCGTTAATAAACAATGTATGTCAATAGGAAAGAAAAAATTTCTAGGCGTACTCCTGAAAATTAATTTGTTGGGTGTTTTTTTACATTTTTGTTTTACCAATTTAGTTTAATAGTTAGTTAAAAATATTAAATCTATGTAACTCTTTATTACTTATTGTTGATTCTAAAAAATTTTTTGGTAGTGATTAATAAATTCCTCTCTCGATTTTAGTGAGCTTTTTATAGTTTTTAACTAGCATGATAACACTGCGTTTTGATTAACTACTTTTTTAATTATGAATTTCGAGGTTATTTTTAAAATAAAAAACTTTGCAAGATGGCTCAAGAAAAAAAGAGTTCTCATTTTGCAATGAAGTAAAACAGGTTTGAATCCCGACAATAACTAATTAATTCCGATAAGTTTCTCAGCAATAGCTGATTTATTTGTTTAATTTTCCTGGCTGGCACCAATCACAATGCTTTAGCAAAATATAATATACGGATCATGGTTTTATATTCTTTTGTAATAGATTAACAATAAATATTTTTATTAGTCTTCATTAATACAATTGTGGGTTAGATTAACTTAAAATTGTGTGCGAAGGCAATTTTTTTTAAAATCCTATTAATGTGATGTGTAGTTTTTTACTATTTTGGTAACTCTACGTTTCTGTTAACTACATTTTTTCGAGTATGAATTTCTAACTTATTTATAAAAGGAAGAAAAAACCTTGACAAGATGGATCGAGGAAAAGAGTGTCCATCTTGCAATGAAGTACACCAAGTTTGAATCCTGCCAATGGCAGGATTCAAACCTGGAAACTTAGGAATATTCGCCCATTCCTATAATGTTCCCGGAAATGGCTAATCAATTCGTATAATGTTCCTGGAAATGGCTGGTCAATTTGCATTATCTTCCCGGCTTGCACCAACCGCAATGCTGATTTAAAATACAATTTACGGTTCATGGATTAATATTCTTTTGCCATCAGACTAACTGTAGAAGACTTAGATATCAGATTAACTGTAGGTCTTATTTTCCAACTAATGCAATTGTGGTTTAGTTTAACATAAAATTCTTTATTTTCTGCATTTTTTAAAAATATTGTTTTAATCCCTTGTATAGATAGAATAGAAAAAGTCTTTTGATCGATTTATTGACAATACATTTTGATGTACGTACTAAAAATCTAAGCAAAAATAAATTAATTGACCCCTGCCAAAATGATTTAGCAATAACTTTCATAATATTTCATAATTTATAACACTTTAATGAGGAGTTAATCTTTTTAAATGATTAAAAAAATATCCCTTAGGAAAATTCGCCAGAGGTTTGCCATAAACAATATCACAAGATAACCCTATGGCGTTTTGCTTGTGGTAAAATTTTGCTGTGCACTTTTGCCATAAAAGTATGGCAAAATTTTGCCGTAAATGTATGGCAAATGCTTACCATACGCGTATGGTAAGTTTTTCCATACGTATATGGGAAAAGAATATAATAAAATTTTACCACAGGTCAAATCACATTGGTATTAGATAAACCATTAAGTAGAAACAATGTCTCAAACTCATTTAAAAATGACATAAATTTACTAGCAAAAATTGGAAGTAGACGTTTAAAATTCTTTAAGTTGAATACGAGTACTTTTCATCTTATAGAATCCGTCAATCCGTTTCAACAGTAAAATTCGTAATATAAACGTATAAAGAAACAATTTAATGCTAAGTTGAGCCTTTTTATGAAATTAAATGATTTTAAAGTATAATCATTCAAATAAAATTTTGAATAGCGTGTTAAAGCACATTTTCTTAACTTTTGACAATAAAACTTAATTTTATGCAAACAATATAACGAACCATTCAGTGTAAAAAATGACTCAAACTCATTTAAAAATGACAGAAATTTACGAACAAAAATTGGACGTTGACGTTTAAGATTCTATAAGTTGAATGCATATACTTTTCCTCTAATAGAATTCGTCAAAATTATCACTGTAAAATTCGTAATATTAACGTGTTTAGAAACACTTAAATGCTAAGTTGAGCATTTTTAGCTATAAAATGATTTAAAAAATAATCAGTTAAATAGCATTTTAAAAAACGTGTCAAAGTATTTTTTTTTTAATTTTTGACAATAAAACTTAATTATATGCAAACAATATAACGAACCAGTCAGTGGAAAAAATGACTCAAACTCATTAAAAAATGACAGAAATTTACGAGCAAAAATTGGACACTGACGTTTAAGATTCTATAAGTTGAGTGCATATACTTTTCATCTAATAGAACACGTTAGCACATATCTATTTACTAAGAGCCTTCTGGGCGCATTTTACGAATACCTACCATGAAAGCCTAACTTAATGCATGGCTGCAATCTGAGCTTTTACGGCTCCTTGCGGAATGCTTAGGACATTTTAACCGATAAAAAAGAAGTAATAAAACCTGTCATAAAGAACATTAGCGATTATTCAAGATTCGTTTACAGCATGTGGCTTTAAATACTATCGCATCACACGAGATAATTGCCTCAACGTAAGCCTCTGGCATTTTACGTTTATTTTTCTCTAAAGACAATATCTCTAGCAGAAAAGGGAAAAAAATAAACTCAACTAAGGCATATTTTAAATTGTTGCGCAGTTTTATCATCTAAGGCGCAATATATATCCATATGCATTTCTCTAATGTTTATTTTTCTGAATGCTAAAATCGTTCACGATCAAGCTGCATAAACTACTGTTGTTTGCTAATTAATCATGTGAGTTTCGTTTTCGCTTTGTTGACATAATCTAGTCGTTTTAAAACATGCGGTGTAACTTTTTTCTCCCATTATTTTCGTTAAATTTGTTTTAAAAGAATTGGAGTTTGAAGCCATTGCTCAAGGTATTGTGTTTAAATGGTTTATGCAGCTTTCAGCTTCATTAAATGAAAAGGTTGTTTAGAAGTTTTGGTTTTTTAGTGTATTGAATCAAGGTTTGGTTTAAGGAGCTTTTAGTTGGTTGCATTAATCAAACATGTTTCGTTACTGTCTAGCTGCTTTATTTATATTTGCGCAACTTGAATTTGTTTTCCTATGAGATTCACCATGTGGATCTATATTTAAAATAACGTTTTCTAAAATACGCAAAAAAGGTATTTTGTAAGTAAGATGCTAAAATCTTTGATTTATTTGTTTTTATTGTGAAGTAAAAATGGTACTTATTAATTATATTGAGTGCAAGAAAAATTTCTAATTTCGGAAATGTTAAGCAATCCAAGTATTTTTGCAAGATAATATTTTCAAATTATTTTTAATAACTATTTGAATAATTTTTTTTATAAAATTATAGGGTAAATGTACGTTGTTAATTTTTTTGTTAAAAGTTTTATTTAAAAGGAATTCGAAAAGAAGTATAGTAAGAACTTTAATTTAAAATGAAAGTAAATTTTAATTTATCTATAATTCTAATGTTGAAAACTCTTAAAAATCTTAAGTTTCCGAACCACATAAATTATTATGTGTTTTGAAGCCTTAAGAAATTTGCACTTTATCAGTTATAAAATTTTTAGGTATAAAATTTAGTGAAAATAGACTTGAATAGTTATTGGCGATATTTTTATGTTAATAACATTATATTATGGAAATAACATTAAAGTTATAAAATTATCTAACTTATATGAAAAAAAATTGTTTGAAAAGATGATTTAATTTTTTAATGCTTATTTGATTAGTTTCAGATTTTTTTTTATATCTGAAGTGTAAATATACGAGAAAGGTGATTTTTAAGTTTTTAATTTATTTGTTAAGCGTTTAATTTATAATAATTCGAAAAGAAGTTCATAAAAAAGTTTAGTTTCAAATGAAAATAAATGAATTTTCATTTGAAACTAACGAATGAAATTTTTATAACAAAAAATCATCATAAAATATGCTGCTTATATTGAAATTCAGAAATTTCCTAAAACGTTATTAAAACTTCAGTTTATCAGTCATAAAATTTTCTTTGGTTAAAGTTGAAATAAAATGGACATTAATAAGTAGGATTGCCAATTTTCTTTCACGCATACAAATGATATTAAAATTATTTCATTATATAACTTAAACTAGCAAAAAAAAAAAAAAAAAAATTAAAAAAAAAAAAAAAAAACCTAAGCAATTTCTAAAAGCAAAATTGATATAAATAGATAATTTCATGAAATGCATTTTTCATCTTCCTAAAACAGAATACATTATTCTACAATTCGTATAAGATTTTTTCAAATATTAATAATTCATGTCGAGAAAATGGATTGAACGAAATGAATTTTCATTTTTTAAGAAGAAATTTGAGATTTCTATATTAGCATTTCTTGAAGACTTCCACTGAAAGTCAAAACATAAGTATATTATATCTATCACAAATACAAAACTTTTGTTATTTTTCTTGCATTCGAATGGGAAATATTAAAATTTATTTTTAGAAATATTTTTTAGCATGTGCTATATAATATGAATTATATATATATATATATATATATAGGAAGTGGTTCTCTTTGTAAAAAGCATATTTCTCAAGGAATTTTTTCTCACTTGTAGGAAGAAAAATAAAATAATAATTACCTTAAATTCATTGAAAATATTTTGCATTATTTTCTGTAAATATAGTTAATATAATGTTGTGTGGTATCATTTCAAATATAAGGGAAGACAAGAGCAGTAGTTGTCGCAAAAGAAACATGTTTTTCTCAGTAAATTTTGGAATTCTATAACATATAAAATATGCAAATTAATTTCTAAACAATTTTACATGGATTGAACTTTTATGTTTTGAATTTAAATATGGTTCTTTTACAAGACTAGAGAAGATTATATAAACGATGTTTTTCGGAAAAACCATGTTTATGACAATGATTTTCTGTATAAAATAAAAAATATGAATATTTATTTTCCCATTATTCTATACATTTCGAACTATTATGTTTTCAATGTATATGTCGTTATATTACAAATTTAATGCAGTTGATTAGAGTGATTCTTCTGAAATAAAGCATGTATTTATTATTTAATTTAATTGTATACTCAAAAACAAGTTTACTTATTTTCTCATTATTTTACGTGCAAATGATACATGCATTATCCATAAAATAATTTGCAGTTCTCATTATAAAGATTTTGAAATGAAATTGTTATTCGGAAACTACCACAAAATTACTTTCTCAGTGCTTTTATATTTTTTGCTTGTGTTTTACGAGCACTTGAATCAAGGGAAGTAAAACATCTAAAGGCATTAGTTCCAAGGGACTTGATGAGTACACAATAGGTCTCCATCCAACAATGCATTTAGACGAAAGTGCTGTTCTCAAACATGTTTGGGCAAGTGGATCGAAATTAGATCTGGGTTTGTTGTTCAAAAGAGAATACTCCTTAATGTAAACGCAAAGATGACAATAGAAAAATAAAGCGTACAATGATATATTTTAGCCACACGAATAACTATCTTATTTCTTTGACAATTAAAGTACTTTACAGGTTCATATTATATATATATATATATATATATATATATATATATATATATATATATATATATATATATATATATATATATACATTAAAAAGCCGGAAAACAACATAATTAAAAGATATAACCCCTTCATCAGCTCACACCATTATATCCGCTAAAAAGAGTGCTTTCTAATATTGTATTAATATAGCCAAAGCAAAATACATCAAAACGATAACAGAACACAGTTAGAAAAAATATAACAAGCTTAAAACGGAAAATAAAATGCAAAGAAAATACGAGATCAAAACACAAAACAAAATCTATAAGGCAGGTAACGACTTTAAATAAACTTAAACTTACCGGAATCTTTTAAGAATGGTTTAAAATATTTTCGTAAAAAGATTGCCAGATTGCAAAATATGAAAACGAAGCGCAAATGGAGCTAGAAGTGTAAATAGAGGGATATTTTATGGCCCGTTTCAACTGCAGTATTGAAACGCGTTTGATTTGCTATTTACCAATGATTGGCCTGAAAATGGATGTGCGCAAGGTAATGATATTACGCTGGATAATTTGAAGTTTATAATTAATAAGTTTGTTATTCAATTATAAAATTTTCATGATTTTAGAAAGTTAACATTTATTTTTCTAAAAAAAGAGACAGAGACATAGATGATTTGCCCGTTTCGCATAGATTTTTTATCACGGATTCACCCGAATTGGATTTGCACATGGTGAAAACAATCAATCGTCTTTCAGTACGCTTATGCTCAAGTTTACTGTACAAAGATAATGTATTCTCTGGAGCAACGAATACTTCCAGTATTAGAATATAGTCGGATGAATCATAGTGTTGTGAAAACTAGTCGAAGTTTCCAACAGAAACTTTAATGTGACTAAAAGACCGGGGAGGAACGACTGCAACCTTGTTATGCGTAAGTGCAAATTTTCTTTCAAGATCATGACATAATATTACATCAAAAGGCGGCTACAATGAAAATATTTGTTTTAGTTTTAAATTTTTTACTTTTTTAATTGAATTTTAAACTTCGTTAAGACTATGAATTTTCAAAATTTATTAATTTTCTAATTTATTTATTTTTTAGTTTATTTACTTTCAAAATGGGTCAGTCATTTTGTACACACCTTGCATATGCCCAGTAAGTTACATTCCTTAGAATAATATATTCTTCGTTCCTCTTTTGTACGAAAATACCCCGCATTCGTGAAAGCATCGATTCTAGAAGTTTCTGGACTAGATTTATGCTCCAAGAATCTCATGCATACTTTAACATCCCGTAAATTAGCTGGAAGAGGAGATTGTTGTCAGATGTGCTTTTCCAGCATGTCACAAGCATTTTTATTAAGTTAAGATCTGGATAATATGATGACCAAGGGAAGTGTTGGAAAGGATATATTAGAATTGTTGTTCATTGAAACAATATTGTACGTTTTTGGCACGATATACAGTTGCATCCTCGCGCATGAATTACACGTCAACTTCGGTGTAAAAGTATAACATTCGAGAAACAATTTGATTTTCTGATGTGTCTAGGAATGTGTGCTTTTTATTTAAGCTTGAAAAACACTGACATATCACTTCAGTACTTGCAGAACATGTCTCACACATCATACCACTCCCAAAATACCCTTGTACAATGTGAAAAAGACAAGTAAAAATTTTCCAAGTTTCTAATTAATTGGCCAATGTGGTACTACAAGCTTGAAAACATTGAATTAAATGAATGTGTTGCAATCAGTGCAGTTATCGGAGAGCATGTGTTTCTTACTCGAGTCAATTTCTTCTTTAATGTTCCATTTACAATTTTTTACATAAAGCTGCAATGCTTTTTTTTTTTTAAAGGGCATTTTTCTTCATTTCTACAATTTCGCATTTTAGGTTTTAAATGCTGTTTTGTCTAGTATGTCTGAAATTATTTAAATAAAGTTTCCTTTTTAATCACTTCATTATGCAATGCAAATTTTATCCGAATAAATAATTTTTTTGAAATAAGAAAACACATTAATATTAATGATAAGCAAGTTAAAATGTTAAGTAAATTTGTTTAGTTAATACAAAAGTGTTTCATACATTATTAAAATATTTATTATCTTTAATCGAACAAAAATCAAGCTGCCTAAATTTTAACAATGCATATCCTATGTGAATATTTAATATTTTCTTACGTAATTTGCATACGTAATCGTGAAAAAATATATTCCATACTGACTTATTTATTCATCTTAAAATATTTTCATGTAATCAAAAACAAATATTTCATACATTTATTTTCCGTTTCTAAATATTTCAAAAGCCCTTCGTATAAATAAAGAAAAATTGAAAACAAATAAGGGATTTTTCAAACTGTTTCGTAAATCTCAGAAATTGGTGCGCAGAATAAGAAATTTCCGTTTGTTTCATTGTATGTCAAAACAAATAAGGTACGAAATAAAATATGAACATTCAAGAAAAACACATAAACATTTATATAGTTTATTTAAATATTTGCTTTGTCATCATATGATGAAGGAAAAAAATGTGTAATTTTTAAATATTTAACAATTCTTAGATTGAGTTTTAACTATAGACTAGAGATTAGATCTTTATTTACTTATTTGATATTTGTTTTTGGCTTTTTCTTGGCTACTTTAATCAATTTTAGACCAAGCATAGAACTTTTATAAAATGGGGTATTATTTTCATTGAAATATGCTTACATTACACTCATTAAAACATGAAAAAAAATTTCGTGAATGAAAAATTATATTTCATATAAGAAATAAAATGCTGCTTATCGACACCATTCCCCAAATTAATGAGCAAACTATTTCGTTCAACGCTTGTTTTTTTATGAAATTTGTTTTTATTTTTTTTTATTTGCAGAATTACAACTTTAATCCATCATACAACATATGATAAATTCCAAAAGGAAAAATTATAAATTTTCAAAAACTTTCAATTATCGATAACCGTTTTAAGTTAAAAAACTTGAATAGTTTAAAAAATTTTCAACAGAAAGTGTGCAACAATTGAATTACTGATAATTTCTGGACGTCTTCAGAAACCCTGACAACAGCAGAAAAATAAAATTAGGGAAAATATAAGTCACAGTGCTAACAAAAATATATTTATTGAGATGGTGCTTTTGCTCACCTTTGGCCGAAAATGGGTTAATGGTTTCTTTTTAGCAAATAATTAATAAGTACGAATTTAATACATACTTGTGGTTTGTTATAATCAGTACAACCAATACAATACAGTTGTTATAATCAGTATATAGTACAATGCGCAAAACAATAAATGATTTACGGAAGTATTATTCGATAACTAATTACGAATCTAATGATTGGATTTTTATGAACTATGTCATGATTTTCGTGATTTGCGGGTAAAATTTCAAGTTTTCAGGGAGTTTCAAGGTTTAATAGTAAGGCATGCTAAAGGTCACAAGACAGAGCAAAGAAATCTGAAATTTAATCAAATTTTCAACAAATTATGATCTTGAATTTTCATTACCATTACATGCTTCTCTTAATTTATTTTAACGATTGATTGAAATTTTAATTTCATTTATATAATTTTTAGATTTTTTTTTTTTAAATTTTGGTTACATTTGATGTTTTTGCTCTTTCTTTCAAAAAGACGACTTGTAAAATGTGATTCAAATAGTTCAGCCGGAAAAGTGATTGGAAGCTTCTATCTACTTATGTTTTTCTAATAATAAATGCCATAAATAGTTTAAACTGAAATATTTTTGCCATCTGATGTTGCTTTTACAAATCTGGCAACATTTTTAAAAATATTGATCTAATTTAATTTTTTTTTTGTACTCAACTTTTGTACCCACCCCACAAAAATAAATCAACGGGATTATGTGATGCTTTGAAGAAAAAGTTAGATCAACAATTATACATATCCTAGTTATCGACGTACTGATAGGACTCTACTCAGTGCCTTAAAAACAAATACATCTAGAAAAAGGGGTCAAAATAAAACGAAATTTTACATACATAAGTAGAACAATGATAAAAGTAAGTAATAAAATCAAAGTAAAATAATAATTTATTTCAGAAAAACTCCAAATGAAGGTTTTTATAGTCTTTTGGGCCATCTCTAGCACGAATGCAGAATGCGTCCGGGTCGGCATTGAGGCATTTAAGTTTTTTTTAAGATGTAGTGCGGTATCTCGTTCCAAAGTTGCTGAAAAACACCGCAACTGCACTCGAAGGCTGTCAAATTTGCCTTCCCGAGTGGTCCCATATATGTTTGTTCGGTGACAAATTTGGGGATTGAGCAGGTCAGAGAAGGGTGTTAGAGTAATGAAGACATTCCAGTGACAAACTTGTTGCATGCGGCCGAGCATTATACCACCTTGGACTCTTGCCGTGAGGGACAACAAATGAGGCTAAAAGATGTCATGAACATACCACTGGGCTTTAATAGCATCGTGGATTAATGTTAGGTGTCATCGTTTGTAGTACACGATGGCCCTTCATACGATGACACCAGCTGTAGAAGCGATGTGCTGCTGCAAAGCGTAATCAGGACTTTGACGTTCACCACGGGGCCTTCACATTCGTACACGATTATCATAACTGTTCAATTTATATCTGGATTCATCACTGAAGATGACTATTCGTTTGCAGTACAATCTCATCGAGGGCAATGCCACTCAAACGGTGAGTGAGTGTCAATCATGTCTACGGTGTAAAGTAGCAAACCACTTCTGTAGATATAGTGACGGTGTAGGGAGCCATCAGATACGACCGAAGATTGAGCCACGGTGCAATGACAGCCCAGTGGTACGTTCGTGACATCCTTCAGCCACACGTGTTGCCACTCATGACAGGGTTCCCAAGAGGCAACGAGGCAATGCTTGGTCACACGCAGAAAGGGTGTCAAAAGAAGGCATTCGACACATTACCATCATTCCTTAACCTGCTCGATCTTCAGACTTTTCTCAGAACGATCATATCTGGGACCACTTGAGATTGCTAGCTGAACAGCCTCCGAATTCGGTAGATTTAGCTGTGTTTTTACAGACACTGTGTAACAAGATGCCGCAAAACACCATGAGGGACACGTATGCCTCAATGCCAGACAATATTGCATCCTGCATTCTTGCTAGAAGTGGACCAACATAGTACTAAAATTTCAATTCATTTGTATTTTTTTCTTGAAATAGATTATCTATTTGCTTTTAATTTTTAATAAATTGCTTATATCTACACTACACCTATTTTTTCATTTAAAATGTGCTCCTTACAAAAAAATGATGTTATAAGAATATTTATTGCTTGAGAAATGGTGTTGCCAGGCAGACAAAGAGAAAAAAGTAATTCATAAGTTTTCGAAGTATCAGTGATTCACTTCTGACACACTTCTGTCGATGACAGCAAGGAAAGATAAAAGCACAGTATTTAGTATGATGCATCTTGCTCTTGTCATCTATGTTTAGTGTAATTTTTACTCGTGATAAAAAAAATTTTTCCAACTCCATTTTTAGTTTTTTACACTTTTTTATGAAAAAAATGATCGTTTTCATTTGACAATATCGTAATTCTGTCATTGTAATCGCGAGAGCTAGTTACTCGCTACTTACACTATTCTTGAGCGCATGCGTCATTAACACCATTAAACAAAACTTTTTTCCGTCCTATCGATTGGTGTGTTTACCAAAAAGTTCAGCGTCAGCCAAGTTATTTTGTAACCACCAATTGTGCAATTTTTTGGTAAAAAACTTAAATATTTAAACTGTAGCAAACTGTTAAAGTTGAAAAAATGTGTCTTAAACTACTTAAAGAATCCAGCTGCTCGCCAATGTTTGGTATTTTTCAATGAATCAGACTAATTGGAAAAGTCTTCAATATTTTTTAGACTAATCAAGTTCAGTATAATCAGACTGAATTTATTAAGGCTTGCAGCTATTAACGTTCACTAAGGTTATTTACTATAAATCTTTATTCTCTCGGCTTAGTTCAAATTGCATAAGATAAATAAGGCTTATTTAACAATGGATTATGGAATTTCCTAAAGTTAATCAGAACATATCGCTGCTTCAAAACTAAAACGACACATCTGCAGGCATAATACGTTTGCAGATGTGTCGTTTTAGTTTTGAACCAGCGATATATCCATATTAGCTCAAAGGTTATTAGAAATTATATCCATGCTAGTCCAAAGGTAACTAGAAGCTATAAACTCACTGTAATAATCCTAAAAAGTGCCAGGCTAATTAAATATTGTTGGGGACTTCTTCAATCGGTATGGCTCATTTTTGAATGACGTTGACTGTTTTCACAGATCCGTATCTGTTTAGTTTACAGAAATATATAATGTATGGAATCTTATCCCTACTTATATGGATATTACAGCTAGAAATGCGGCTTTCACACTCGGAAAAAACAACTGACTTCAAATATTTATGATTATTTAAACAATCTAACTTTTCATAGTCATGAATTATGAATTAAATTTTGCTGGAGATTTCTTTAATTAGTCTAGCACATTTCAAAATGATGTTGAGTGTTTTCACAGAGCCCATATCATTTAAATTAGGCTATCGTTTAATTTACAGAAAGATATAACGTATCTAAACTTATCCCTGCTTTCATAGAAATAACAGTTCGAGATATAGTTTTCACACCACGGAAAACAGTCTCTAATTATTTATAATTATTTTAACAATCTAAGTTTGCATAGTTATAAACTAAAATTTAAATAATTTAAAAATACAACTTATTACTAAGTCACTAAAAATGAAACAATCGTCAAGACAATGACGATGATAGTAGTCATTACAATTTTACAATTACGGTTTTCATGCAAATTTCAACTAGATAAATATTTTTCAAAAGAACATTGTGAGTTTTTATCAACTATTCATTATTATAATTTTACTATTTTTTTTTAAACGAGCTAAAGATATTTGCACATTTATTAATCCTAGGTAAACGGGAAATGTCTGAAGCTATCATTAATCCGTAACAAGTTAATACAGAGTAAAAAAAATACTAATGCTGAGAATAAAGAGTAAAACTAAAAGAAATTTTGAGAGAGAACAAACATTGTGAAATTTGATAAATGAAAGTAAACATGTAAGTGGTTGTTTGCACACGTACAGATTCATTGGTATAGGATCATTCATTACAATGACTCATTTTTCACAAAGACTCATTTTCAATGACTCATTTTTCGAATATTCATGAGCAAGAGCAATAATTTTAGAAGTTTCTAGTGAAAATAACTTGTGGTTTATTTTTTTAACGAGAAATTTTTGATAAATGGGACTGAGCAGAAATCTTTTGACTGTAAGGAGAAATAGTCAATAAATATTTACTAATTTTATGCCTTGAATATTTGACGTTAAAAAAATTATTTTTTCACTGATGTGTTAAAGTTGCAACATCATAGATTTTGCTTCACAAAAAAAAAAAAATTGTATTGACATATTGTATGCGGGCAACTATACCAATTTTTTTTTATAGTTGCTATAGATTAAAATTTTGAAGAAAAAAATGTTAAGCAAGATTTCATAAAAGTTGGAGCTAACTTGTCACTATAGTTACAAACATTACAGCGAATGATTGTAGTAAACTAAAATAATTACAACGAATGATTGTAATACTAATTACATTTATACTGAATTATTTATATTTGTGTTAATCAGAATGGATAATTTCTTTTTTAAAAAAAGTGAAACAGTTTTGATACCAATTTTTTAACTTTTGTAATTTAAAAAATTAAAATTTTGTAATTTTGTAAATATTAAAAACGCATTTTTACATGACACAATTGCAATGTGTTAGTAAGAAAATTTTTTGATCACATAATCAGTATAACCAAATACATTTTTGTATCCTCCTATGTGTTATACATTTTTCTACAAAAATTAAAAACAAATTCAATTATTTTTATACATGCATCCCTTCTATCTTCTAGTTCTACATGTATCAGAGTTCGGATGCACTTGCCAAAAATAATAACTGGTAGGAATTTTTTTATTAAGATGCTGAAAGTTTCTTAATATTTGCTTCCACTATCGAAATAAGATTTCAAATTTGCAACCTTCGAAATTATATATGTTTACTTCTCATAGCTACAAACATAATTATTCTCATAGCTACAAACATAATATTAAAAAATATATTAATATTGCTACCACTTTTTCATTTTTTCCAATAGCGCAAGTACTATGCGTATTTAAACTATTCCTCATAAATATAACATACCAGTATTATTTTTACTTTATTTAGATGTATTTATATTAGTCTACTCAATATTTTTCTCATAATTCTGCATAGTAACGTGCATTTTAATCGATTTAGATATTTATGCACACCGTATTTTACACTATTATACAAAATAAAGGAACAGATACATTTATTTTTCTACAAGCTTTCTGCGCGTATTTTTATACAGTCTAATAATATATTTATTTACTGTATCCCACATAGTATCTAATATTTAGATTAATCTGTATAATAAATAAAAGCTAATACATGTCTTTTTTCTGTTTGTACTTTACACGCTGCACATATTTTCACTATGTATTAATTATACCTGTATACACATCATCCTTCATGAATATAATATTAAGATAATTCTACGAGCATCTAACGGTATTAGTTCTTTTATATAACAACAATAAAATAATGAAATAAATTTCCTTATTTTTCTGGCTGTATTCCTCGTGTAATTACATTATTCTATATGCGTCATATTATAAAACTTAATATTCTGTGTCACAATTCTCCTCGGGGATTAAAAGGTTTTTAGAAAAAAAAATATTTCTAATACATCAAAAAATGTTATTTTATCTGATAAAGAAACATTTCATTTTTTCCTCAAATGTTCAATATGTTAACATTTGGTGATACGATATGTAGGTTGGCAATTTCTTTACGTCGCATTAGAGCAGCACGGTCTGGGAAAAATCCTTAAGAATGATCCACTGACTTGTCATCACAATTATGTGAAGCCACTTCCTCAATTTCGACATAAATCTGAAGAGGAAGGATATTTTATCCAGATCCCTGACCTCATGGTACTGCTCAATGGCTAACCACAGTTTTTTCGATTCCACAGAATTTACGATAACGTATGTTGCATGTACTTGGTGGATTGAACCTCTGTCCCTGCTGACTGGATTCTGATTCTCTAACCAATGGACTATCACGGCCGGTGATACGACAGACTTCAAGTCTAAAGTCAATTTCTCGCAACTCTCGCTGCAACATGTCACGATGAATGGTAGTGAATTCTTCGTCGTAATTCATTAAATTACGTGGCCTAATAAAAAAATCACAGGAAGTTATTTCCGGAAAGCGTGGTAACCATGAAAAAAGCCGATTGTTTCAGACTGCGTTCAATCCCACGACGAGGAAGTTCGTTACTCGTTGTGTCGGAAATAACGAACGTCTGCTAGATAATCAGTGTTGCACCATCTTGCTGAAGATTTTACGATGCTTAATTTCCCTGTAATTGAAACATTAACCTCAGTTTATACATATTTAGATAATTAACGCCATTAACTCCAAATTGACATCAAATGCCGGACAGAATTGTGAAGTATCATGTATTTTCCTCTTCGAAATCTTGCCACATTTGAACCTAACCCAGAAGACAACGAAAATATTTGATCAAACATACGGGCCAAATTTGCCTGCACTGATAGACGATGCCTAATTTGCCTAATTTGATATCGAATCAGCGAAATGACTCTCAATCATAACATTTAGTGTTATCTTCATGGACAACCCGCCATGTATTTGGTGGAATTCAGATTCGAACTCTTTTAACTCTTTTTCAATCAGAAGTTTGAAACATAAATAAAAACCCACCGTTCTGCCGGACTGGGCTGCCTACTTTCTACGCTCATTAGGAAAATTTCTTCTAATATTAGCTAAGTTTGTGTTTTGTTTTATCAATTTGACTTATTCTCCATATCACGAAATAAAAATCATTCTAAAGTGCATAAGAAACGCAAATTTTTTCCACCTCTCTTGGTGGAGCTTTGAAAATGTTGGAAAAAATACTAAACTTTCAAAATGCTTTAGTTTTTAATTGTCTACTACTCCTTAAGTTACTTTTCAAAAAAGGTAGTAGTTTGCAGCCTTCGTGGATGGTACCCACTGTTTATTTTATTATTGTTTTTGTTTTTAATTTTTTTCTTTAATTTATAACCGTCGTTGAACAGCTGGCCCAATTGTTGGGTTTGTGACTACTAATGTACAACTCTGTTACGATGTAATTTTGCACCCAATCCATAAGACAAGGGAACTCCTGGATCAAGTCCTGAAAGAAATTTGCTTTCGTGGAAGACTTTTTGATGGAACTAACCCGCATTTGCTTTACATGGAGAGAAAGACCACGCGAACCTCTCACCGTTAGCCTGATGGCAAGGGAACTCTCACCCATGATCCGTCTACCACTGAGGATATTTCACGTCAGCATTGTGGTCGGTGCAGGCCTGATGCGGAATTCGTATCACCCAGATTTTACTGGGATTCGAACCCGGTTCACCTCATTGGAAGGCGAATGATCTATTCCTTGAAGAATCACGGCTCACTCACTGTTTATTATAAAATTAAAAATTTCTTAAATAATGAAATCTTCAAATTTATCAAGCATAAATTGAGTTTTTGTTAAACAACATTATTTTCTTCACAACAATTTCTGTAAAAATAGTTAACACAGAATATAGCTTACATTAATATAGTTATTGTAATCCTGAAGTCATATGCATATAGACTACTCAAAACAAGTGTAGTTATGCATTATGAGCGCATATGCCGTTACTGTTTTAGATGCTATATTTCAATCAGAGGACAACTGATCATTGTTTAATTAGAAATGCTTCATGGTTATTATTAATCACATTTTGATTAGCAATTATGTGTTGTTATATTTCAACTAATACCAGTAATTAGAACCAGTAAAGTGGAGGCTTAGTGTCATGATGATATGTTTTATGCTATTATAACTGAAACTAAGCAGATTATATGCCATACGAAATAATTACAATTTAAGATATATAAAATTATGTACATAGGGATACAAAGATGCGTTTGAATTTTAATTGATCTATATGCTTATGGATAGAAGAAATTCTTTTGCAAGCTGACTTAAAAATTACTGACGTAAATAATATTTTCAAAATGTTCATGATTAAAGGTTCATGTATTTCATGTTATAAATGATAAAAAATACATATTATGAAAAAAGCTTTAATTTTTTTTATTTTTCTATTAGACTGTTGAACAAAAATGTTTACCTGAACATAAAAAAAAAGTCAATGTAAACAAAATGTTGAATACTGTACATCATTTTCTATTTTTGATAGTCTATGTTAGTATTTAGATAAAGTTATAACTTAGGAATTATTTTATTAAAAAAGAGCAGTAATAGATGCTAAACTCATTCACACTTTTACTTGGTAATTTTATGAACAATAGTAAAAAAAAAAAAAATTTCTAAAACCTTTCGCCAATTTATAAAAAAAATGCTCAGCATATTTTGTTAAACACATGATTGAGTCTTAAACAGCGAAATTAAACAAGAAAATATAACATGTTTATGTTTTGATTGGAAGCAATTTTAAATTTAATTTATGAATGCTTGTCTGTTAGCTAAAACTATCAACTTAAGGCACTCAGTACGAGAATGTTTCTTGGAAATTTTTTAAAATTCAATACTGTATTAACTACTATTAGAGTATTTTATTGTTAAATAAATAGAAAGTTCATGTCAATAACACAGAAAATTTCTATGTAACTTTATATGTCTGTCAGATAGCAAAAATATTAACTTCTAGCACTTAGCACAAAATTGTTTGTTAGAAACATTTTTAATTACTCTACTACATTAACTATATGAGTATTTTATTGCTAAATGAATAGAACTGGAATTTCATGTCAGTAACACAGAAAATTCCTTGATAACTGACTGGCTTTATATGTCTGTCAGTTAGCTAAAATTATTAACTTCTAGCACTTAACACGAAAATGTTTGTTGAAAACTTTCTTCAACTCGTATCATCCGTTAACTATAAGTTGAATCAGTAATTAATTATTAATTGTTAATTAAATAGAATTGGAAATATGTATCAATTACACAGAAAATTTCCTGGCAACTGATTGACTCAATATGTTATTAACTGCCTGATACAATGAGCTGATAATTGATAGTTTATTTTTAAAACTTTTAAAAGTATTGTTATAAATGCTTAATTGATTACTCCAAATATTTCACAGTGCTAATATTAATATTTTTTTATTTGTCTCAAAGCAATAACTCAACTTTATGAGTAATCAAGGACTATGATGTTTCATACCAATTGCTTGAATTTACATCGCATGTTTCTAAATTCATTTAACATAAATTTAATCAGTTTGAATTTACGTTTAAAACTTAGCTTAAAACAACTTAACGGCCTACAGTGGATTGACCTCAAAAACACGGTTTAGAATACTGAAGTAAAGCATCACTCACAGTGATTTGTAAACGCGAGGATGACCACTTTGATTAGCTTACGAACTGACCGAGGGCGTGAGGTACCGATCCTTGTTTAAATGTTCCACTGTAAAAAGCTCGACTTCTCGTGAAGTTTGTTGGGCTATTAAATCGGGAGAGCTATCCCTTCTACTGAGATAAAATTGGTTTTTGGATCGTCCTCTGAGAGTTTCCCAGACCCCAGCCAATAGTCCATTGTGCAACTTTAGTGTGACGTAAATAAACTAATATTACTACCAAACAACTTAATTTTATTTTAAGAATGTAAACACTAACTGTCAAGTTTCGTTACTTGGGACTATGTATCATATTTTTCGAGTGGCATGTAAAAAAGCGACAAAGCAGTGTAAAAATGGGTTTCTGAAAATTGAGCCAAAATGTCTCCAAATAGCTCTGAAACAAGTATTATCGAAATTGAAAACTCCATGTACTAGTTATTGAGTAAAGTAAGATGCTCAAAACAGCATATACTCATTTTTGAGACTAAGACGACACTCGTTTAGACATCAAGTTTACTCAAAATAAATACATTATGCGTTATTTTTGAGTATATGCTGTTTAGGAAGTTCACTTCACTCCATAGTGAGTA
Organism: Parasteatoda lunata; assembly: GCA_949128135.1. Classification (NCBI taxonomy): domain Eukaryota; kingdom Metazoa; phylum Arthropoda; class Arachnida; order Araneae; family Theridiidae; genus Parasteatoda; species Parasteatoda lunata. The sequence continues at coordinate 20,481,419 of OX421981.1, read as the reverse complement.
TATAGGGTTTTCAAACACTTTCGACTATATTTCTTTTGGAGCTTTTTTGACTCAATTTTTGAGAAACCCTTTTTTTGCAATGTGGCACTAGGCATTCAGCTAAAAGTGGAAAACATATCTAAAATGACATAGTTATGAATTAAATTTTTTACCTCGTAAATAACTCGTCCAAGGAAAATATTTTATGATGAATATCATTTTTAAACAAGTTTAATTATAGAGGTTTAAGGAGATTAAGTGACAAAAATTTCCACAAGCAAATTTAAATATTCTTTATGGTAAGAAATTAAAGAGTATTTTATAGGAAATAAATAAAATTTTATCACAACGCAATCTCAGCTTAAGTTTACAAAATATATAAATCTAGATTTTCACTAATTCTTTCAATTCAGATTTCACACTTTTCAGATTTTCTCAATTTTCCTTAGTGGAACATAATAAACCAATAATAATTTTTCTCATTTTAAGGGAATTTAATCCAGGCGTTAGCCATAAGAACTGCTCGCCACTGAATAATTCAGAATTCAATTAACTTAGTTACATTAATTTTAAGTTCATTTTTGAAAGTTAGCTCAACTTTATTAAATACATTTAACTACCTAATACCCATGTTTTTTATCCTTTCGCATTAGGATATTAATAAAAATTGGAAGTGGCAGTAAATTCTCAATTTATAGTAATTTTCTATTCTTGCAATATTTTAGAACTGAAATGGTATCTGATAGCTTGTTCTGCAAGATTTTATTTACTTTTATCAGAAATTAGTTTTAATTTCAGAACAATTCCTTCAAGCAAGCTGACTTAATGTTAGTTGCCAAACGCTACTAGTTTTATTAGTTGCTACTTTACTAGTTTAGTTTTAGTAGTTACTAATTTTTTAATTAACAAAGAAGTATTTTGGTAGTAGTAAGAGTAGAGCAGTATTTTATTTACGTGTTCTTGAGCTGCACAGTGGGCAATTGGCGTGGATCTGAGAAACTTCTTTAACAATGATTCGAAGTCATGCCGTTACAATTTTGATCCTCTGTGAAGGAGATGATCCCCATATTTTGGTGTCCCGACGAACTATGCTCGAAATCGAACATTTTACGGTAGAACAGTTTAACGAGGACTATGCATCACATCTTCGATTCATTCGTAGGCTAATTAAAGTGATCAACCACTCACTCACAAACCGGTGTGTCAATGATGCTTGACTTCGGGGATCAACTGGAAACCATGTCTTATGATCAGTCTGTCTACTATGGGCAAGAAGTAGTTTGGAAATTCAATCATACAAGGAAATTCATCTAAAAAAAGACAATACATAGGAAGGAAATTATTTTAAAAGATGTATAATTTTTGCAACATGTAACAAACTACATATGACTTTGCATCAACTACTCTTGGAATCATCTAATAATATTTCGTTATAAAAATTTTATGCATCTTTCATCATACTTTGATAACAATTTTATATATAATAAATATTATAACAATAATGGATGGCCCTCTCTCATTGCTTTTAAATATATATCTAGTTTCGATGACAAATTAATTCGTTGAAAACAGAGTATCATGATGCAAAAACTGGTGTACTGCGTTAATCTAATAAGGCATTAGACACTTAAGGCAACAAAATCAAACAATGTTATAAACTTAGTCCAATTTAATGACCGCTATAAAGAGGATCTTGCTTAAACTCAACATTTTTAAGAACTAACTTTCTACGTAAGGCAACAAAATCAAACTATATAATAAACTTAGTCTAATGTAATGACTGTTATATGGAGGATATTGCCAACATTCTGCATTTTTAAGAAATACATATGCTTCAGCAACATGAGATATTAAAATGCTCTGACAGTGTATTCTGTGGTTTAAATTTAAAACTCTAAAAATTTAAGAACTTTTACATCGATTACGTTTTCAATAGTGTTTAAATAAATTTGAAAATATTCTAGTATTGATACAACTTTCGCTGAATCTATTTACCAAAGTTACTTAAGAGCTTTGGGCTATGCAAATGCACCAAGGTGAAAAAAAATATTTCTACATTCTCAGAATCAGAAGCAAAAGTAAATAGTTGACCTTTTCGAACGAGGGATATAAATAAAAGAACTAAAACTAAAAAAAAAGAACTTAAAAATTGCTGGTTGAATATGTATGGCTTATAAAATTTCTGACTAAAGTAACATTTCGTGAAGAATCACTGCTACTTAGAGAAGGAACAGCTAGAGAAGAGAAAAAGGAATTCTATTATATTTTGAGAGAGTTATTTCGGCGTTTTTCTTCAAAAAATAGAAAAGAAAAGAACGATGTTTTATCGACTGAAATCTGAGTCGGCCGAAAAAGAAAAAAAAATCATAGTTTGCGGTCGGGGGCCCATTCTTTTATAAAAGAAGTAAGAAAAAAGTACGCAGCTCATGTTGAGAAATAAAAACACCAAAAGTGATATAGAGACTCAAAGAAACAGTGTAACAAAGTCTGGTATATAGTGTTGTAAAGTGATCTATTTTTTTGATTTATATATATATGATGATACAATTTTATTTCCACACATTTTAGATTGTTTTGGCCAGTTTTTATTTTTATTATTTTTTTTTAGTAAAAAAAAAAGCCTTTTTGTAGTATAAATTGTATGTATCAGCCTATTATATGCGGGATAATGTTAATACATAAACCATTGAGTGATGCAATACAAATAGATCGAATCGCAAACAGTGTGAATGCTCCCTTATGTTAAACAATAACTTAAAAATATGCTTTAGAGCGCAAAATTCATACAAAATTTAAATTCTAAGCTAAGAAATTTGATTTACTCTTTAACATAGAAAAACGCATTTGGTGCTGTGCCCATTTTCTTAAACACGCGTTTTGAACTATTTCCATCTTTAAAAACGCGCATTTCAGTCTATGTCAGTTTTTTAATCTCGAAAAAGAAGAGAATAGATTTTAAAAATCTTACTTTCTAGATCTCAAGAACAAAATAATATCTCGTACAGGGTGCATAGGTTCCTTAGTGGACTGATCGTAAAGATACGGCTCCCAGTAAAACAACGAAGTCAAGAATCATTGACTGCAGTCAGTAAGAGGGTGGGGGACCACTTCGATCAGCCCGCTTAGAGACCAAGGGCGTGCGGTATCGGTCCTCGTTAAACTGTTCTACCGTAAAGAGCTTGACTTCGCGCGTATATCGTCGGGCCACCAGAGCAGAGGAGTCCTCCCCTCTGTAGAGAATCAAAATTGTAGGGGCAAGTTTTCGGATGTTTCTCAGGGATGTTTCCCAGACCATCATCAAAAACCCATTGTGCAGCTCTAGAGCGATGTAAATAAAGTACATACCTACAGGACGCATAGATGAGCAATAAAGTTCATGTATGCAGATATCTTCATGCTATAGTACATGTACCGGATTTCGTATTAAGTAAAACACAAGGAAATAACAAGTAGGTTTGACATAGAAGATCACATGTTAATGATCCATTGCAAAACGAGCTTGTAAAGGGTTTATGAGCCATCTTTGCAATGAGAACTAAAATCTTATTTATCTATTTATAAGTACACATGCAGGTAGGTAGGTAGATACTTTATTTACGCCATGCTAGAGCTGCTCAATGGGCAATAGGCAACGGTCTGGGTAACATCCCTGAGGAGTATCCGAAGACACGCCATCGCAATTTTGATCCTCTTCAGGAAGGAAAGCCCCTGCTATGGTAACCTGACGACCTGAGCATCAAGTCGAGCAGATACACATCCATGCTGGCTTGTTTTCTCAGTTACATAACTACGGCTTATAAGCCTTTCTCGAGTAGAGAAACAGAAAGTACAATTTAGAGAACAACTGCAAGAAGGGTTACGGGGGGTTTTGAACCTACTACCTCCACGCTACAGAGTATTTGACGGGTGATACCGCTCAGCCAGAGAGTGTCTCGGAGAACAAAAAGGTTGCATAAGTTTTTGTTACAGCAAATTAATAAATAAAAACGAAATTTACAGAGGCTAGTATGGATGGCTAATGAAGCTAGTATGGCGAAAAGTCTAGCAAGGAAATAATTCTAAGTGTAATAGTACATACTATTATATACATATCAGAATTAATGGTTATAGACAATATAACTTTTATTTAACGAAAATATCTAAATTTTTCCAGCAATGAATTGAAAATTGAGTAATAATGTGAAGATAAACTTCATTTTTAAAGTAGCATTATTTATTCATCAAATAATTCAAGGAATCGAAAGATATTTTGAAGTTTTTCTCAATGTTCGGAGATTAGGTATGACGATAAAATATTAGATATCCTTTGATATGTCTATATAAATTTTAGTAATAATTGTTACAAATGCTCTAGAAAGGATTAATCTGCATATATAAAGACGTAGATATTGTAAATATTCATAAATAAAAATTGCATTAGCTGCTTTAAAAAAATGAAAATTCAAATAAAAAATTAAAAAACAGCATAGCAAAAAAAAACACATGAACTTTTCCAGTGAGCTTTTGGGGCATGACATTGGTTACAATAGTTTTCCTTCATGTTTTACAGCATTCTTAATTTTTTTTAGAAAAAATAGGTTTCAAAATGAATATTGCATTTAATTTCAGTGCTACTAAATGAAAAGGGTCTGGCGGCTGAATTTTCTCAGTGTTCTTAAACACGCTACGTAGCATGAATGTAGAGGGTTCGAATCCCCAAGTAATCTTAGATGTATCTTTTTCCAAATTATGCTATCTAATTTTCAACTTGGCAAGAGCCTATAAGCTGTAAATCATAATGCGCACAAAAGCCTGCAAATTTATGTGTAGCGAATTAACCTTAAGAAATTAACCTTAAAAATTAACAAATTAACCTTAAGAAAAAATTTAGGGCAACTGATAAGAAAAACTTATTTTTGAAAAAAATATGGCAATAAATAGCTTATTATACAAAAGTGTATTATAAAAATCTCAATTTTAAATTTTTTGTCGATTACGTTGATTTTTCGATTGCATGGCAGTATTACTACTTAAAATGTGATACGTAAGAAAATATTGAAACATTGTTGACGTTCATTGAAATTTCTAAATAATCTCTTTGTCAAAATATGGAAATAAATTTTTATTAACGGTCATTTCCTTTAATAAATACTGGTTTTTATACTTTAGTTGTATACCAATATTTCATTAAAATTCACCCGACATTGTCTTAACCCTAACTTTTTAACACTTATTTCGAATTTTAATTATGCAAAATATTTTAAACGACTTTAGAACACATTTTTATATTTAATTGTAAAATACACTTTTGATAAATTTATTCAAAAGTATTTTCCTTTCAGTTTTCCTGTTTAAGAATCACATTTTGAAAAAAAGAAAATTGAAAATGCATGAATAAAAACAAAAACTTTTTTCTGTTGTAACATTTAATAAGTTCACAAACTTTCCGCTCATACCTTTTGAGAAACTTGTGAAAAAAACTACAAATTTTAGACTCCTAAAAACTGATTTAATTTTTTATTAAAGTTTTAATAAACTTTTTATTTAAGTTATTATGACTTAATAATAATAAATTTTATTTATTATTAGCCCTAGAAACCTTTGCTAATATCGGGTAAAAATATTCAAAATACTTCTAAATTAAATTTTGCATATTTTCATTTCATTAATTTTTTTTTAAATATTTAATATTCTTTTTGAAAAAACTTTTAATTCCCTGAAGGCAAATCAAAATTTCTAACATATACTGATGTAACTAAGAAGAATTCCAATATCAAAATTTATAAGACTTCTATAACATTTAATATTTTAGGATCATATTTTTAAGTATTTGTGTTTCTAATTTGTTATCATTTTTAACCAATTTCCAAACCTTTACAATAATAAATACCTAGCAAATTTTCAAACATAATACTAATTTTACTTTCCTGTTTTTAAAATTTCTGTCCAAGTCGAAAATACTCTTAGTCCATTATCAAAATTTTAACAATACATATCAAAATTACATTTCTTTTTCTTATTTTTCAATTTTTTTTTTGTTTTTAATTATTTATTTGAAAAATTAAGACCAATGATTATCGTTAAGGGGGAACTGAAATAAATTCAGAATTAACGTAATCATATCGATAACAAACATCCATGTACTTGACGAAATATAACTTAAAAGTGCCAAGAAATATCTGAAAATTATTTCATATCAATCATTTTTGAGATACATAAAGAACTCCACTTTTTGTAGTTTAGACTCATTTAAAAACCTAAAATCAATAAGTACAAGAAATGGGGATTTCAATAAATTTTAGTTGATCATAACTTACTTTCACTCTAATTAGACTATATATACATTAAGCTGAGATCATATCTTTCCAAACTAAAATAAACGTTTAATTTTCTGATTTTACAAATAGAATAAATTATTTTCCTCTATGTTATCTTCCTTTTTTCTTATATAAATTTACTATATTGTATAAGAAAAATGAAAATATGTTGTTTAAAAAATATGTTTACGGTTTTCTTCATAGAGTCTGAAGACCATAACTCAAACTGTTTTTATCTATAAATAATCTTAGAGTGTAATTACATGCGAATTAACTATACATTAATAGTTTGCTTATTTTGACAAAGTGGACAATGAAAGCAAAATTATAGTAATTATGAAAGTGTAATTCAAGTTTATATTAGTAATAATTGGTCATTCTACAGTATCAGATCTTAATGACTATAACAACCACTGTGTAAAGAAATATGCATTTTTAGACTGTATGTCATTTACAGATTTCTTTAATTCAACAAGCCTTTTGCTATAAGTTTACATTTAAATATATTATGTTAAATTTAAATAGATTATGTTTAAGGGGATAATTTCGCTCAGCAAAATTCCTATACCTGTAATGTTAATAAGTGTCATTTTTAAGGAACAATTTCTTAAATACAACAATACACAGAAAAATAAAAATTTCCGGTATTAAGTAAACACTTTTCATTAATTTAACGAGAGCTTTTTTCAAAAATATCAATTAGAAAAGGTTTGATAAAGCATTAAAATTTCTGAAAAACGCCTAAAAAGCATCACAGTTTGAATGACTTTTTTTCGAAATATTTAGGTAAAAGTTCTACTCAAAGTAGTGTAGATATTAAGCTTAAGCAAATCAAAATTCAGGTTTATTGAAGCAGTAGTTTTTAAGATATTTTCCTTGTTTGTTGAAAAAAAATAAAATAAAAACACCTAGGATATAGAAATGTTAAGAAGTGAGAGATTTTGAAAAAGCATAAAAATACGCCTGATGACACTGGAATAAAAACTAAAATTGTCTTAGAAATGTTAAAATTTGATTTCTATAAACTTGATAATTGAAATTTATACTTTGGTCCAAAAACAAGGAGTGATCCAATTACATGTTATGAAAAACTTAAATTACACAACATTATGTCAACACATTTGATATTCGAATTAATATTCTAAGTATAATTATCATGAAATATCCATAATCGAAAAGCAAAAGTATTCGTACTATTTAAATAAACAATGCTAGTTTTTTAAAAATCTTTAAAAAAAATCCTTTTAAGCATTAATACTTTTTACTTAAAAAATCCTAATTACCTGGAATAAATACTCTTTTTTATTAGTTAAACTTTGAATTTCGATCCTAATGTCAAATAAGCTGACATAATTCTGAGCATCATGAATTTAGTATTTTTTGTGAAATGTTTAAATACATTGTACAATTAATATTTTAAACGAAAGAGGAGTCTGTTTACCAAAATATTAAATCCGATAACTATGCTTTTAGTACTGTAAAGGAGATTGGAATGTTGTATTAAAAATTGTGATAATTACAAAATGCCTACATTTCGATACACTTACAGCAAAATATACACTTACGATACACTTACAGCAAAATAGAGTGGTAAACAATTAAAAACTAAGGCTTCCAAAGTATTTGGTAATTTTGCCAACATTTTAAAAACTTCACCACAAGAGATTTGGAACAAACTGGCGTTTCATATAAATTTTTAAATCATTTGCATGTAGTGGTGCGTAAAATATCAAATTTATAAAATAATCATACATTAATTCAAAAACTTAGCTTCTCTAGAAGAAATTTTACCAAAAGGCATGGAAAGTTAGCAGCCCTGCTCCCACTGATTTTCCAATATAAACTGGACCCTTTAATCTCCTATTTATTTAATTAAAATTATTTTAATGGTAATGTCGATGAAGAGACAAAAATAGGATAAAAATAAATACGAGCATTTTCGCATTAATTAGCTGTACTATACTGTAAGATACAATTCAGTGGACTAATTTAGCTGCATGACACAAAATACAGAAAAATGACCATAATACCGAAAAAAAAATTTTGTACAATAAATACAATACGTCAAAAATACAAATTGACCTCATTCAACAAAATCAAAGGAATGCTTTTATTATGAAAGTTTAAAAAGGGTATATAGCGTTAAAACATTTTATAAAGGTAAAAGCTTCAAGATAGTAAATGAGAATTTTTGCATTTTTCTGAAATTAATAAACAAAATTGCGAAACAAATTGAAGTAACATTTTGAATTATAATAGAAATTAACAATTTACATGAACAATTACAACAGCATATTCTTAAATATCAATTATGAAAAGATGAATTAAAATAGATAACAACGCAATATATAATAGGTAAGACTAAAATTATTACAGTACTTTTTAACACATAACTTATGTCAAAACTTCTATGTAACAACTACCAACGCTACAAATCTTCTTATTTTACGATACTACTTTCTTAAAATTTGTAAACATTTGACTCTCATTCTTAATTTTGTTAACCAAAGGTGTAACGCGTGATTCAAAAAAGGATGATTGGCTAATAAATTTGTACATGTCATGAGAAGAACAAAATCTCGTGTACCTTATAAGTCCGTTTTGACATGCATAAGTCAACTCTACGATGTCACGGAAAACACATAGAATATTTCTCATAAAATCATGAAACTCATCGCTAGTCATTAACATATTTTCATCAGAATCGTATAACATATCAGTCACTTCAATTATCATATCCATTTCCTCTGTCACTAAATCCCAATAAAAGAGAAGCCTCATCCAATCATCTGCATCTTCTTGCCTGCGTTGGGTGTTTGCGAACTTAGTGTCGAGTTTATAATCTTGTTTTAATGCTACTCCTTGGACCATAAAAGCTTTAACACGCTTAGCACTTTTTTGTAAATCTAAAAAGTTGCCTCTTCTTGATTTAACAAATTCATTGAGTTTTAAGTCTATTGCAAATTTCTGAGATTTCGTATCGGTGATCTGAACTAAACCAGCTTCCTCTTCAAATTCTTCATTTGGTTCAACTAGCTTGGTTTGCAGTTGACCACGAGTAACTTTAACTAATGGATCAGAGAGTACTGTCCATGAAGATCGCTTGGGTAACTTTGATTTCGTTGATGAATCTGCAAATTTGTCTCCCGCAGATGGATCGAGCACTTTTGATTTCAAAGAAGAATCGGACAAATTTGAAGTAACATGTAGGTCGGGTTGCTTGGACTTCATTTTTTGATCAGACTGTTTTGATTTCCTAGATAAATTTGAAATTTTTTCTCTAACAGATTGATCAGAGAATTTTGGTCTGACAGATTGATCGCACAACTCTGATCTCGCACATTCATCAGGTGATTTTGATGTAAAATGTGAACTGGGTAACTTTGATCCTCCAGATTCTCTCGGTAACTTTAACTTCGGTACAGTAACTTCTGACACATATGGTTCCGTAGATTGCTCCATCAGTTTTGATTTTGTAGATAATTTGGACAAATTTGATCTTGCTGATGACTCGGGCAAGTTTGATTTTACAGACACTCTATACAACTTTGATTTCGTAAATGATTTGGATAAACTTTTAGGTGAGCTTATTTTAGATTCAGGATCATCTGATCCTGGAGTAAGAGTTCCAGAATCTGAACTGCCTGTTGGAGATGCAGCAGTTTTCTTTTCCTGAAATAAACTAAAGTAGTTCTCGATTTCATGTTTAGATTCAGAAAATAAATCTTGCTTTTCAGATTGAATCGAAGCAGTTGCTCCTTCACAGGGTTTAATCTCGTCGACTTTACTTGGCAGTTTAATATCTTGAAGTGTTTTTAACATCGTTGATATTATAGGTTCAAGGGATTCGCTGTCTGTAAGTGATTTGGATTTTAATTTTAACTCAGCTGGTTTGGATTTTTCTTTCACTTCAGAGGATTTGGACGTCCTACTTATATCAGAATGCTTAGATTTTCTATTTCCTTGGGAGGACTTCGATTTTTTTTCCAATTCAGAGGATTTCAATTTTCTCTCTAATTTAGATGATTTGGATTTATCAACAAATTCTAAGTGTGGATTTTTGGAACTTGTCTTACTTGACTGAACAGAACTGACATCTTTTCCTGCAAGTAAACTGTAGAATAATCCTATTTCTCTTGTTTCTTCATTAGAGATTAAAGTCTGAAGATTACAAACTTTTGTTTTAATTGAAACAGGTTTCTTTGGCTTAGACTTTTTCTTTTTTGGCGATTCACTTGATATTTTATTAGGAGGTTTAGAATCAGTATTAGTTAATTCCTTCAATGCTGTTTTATGTTTTTCAAATAATTTCATGAATTCTATTGCTTCGCAGGCTATTTCTATTGTCTCATCAGAGTTTGAAGCCTTTAAATCAAAACTTACGTTTAGGTTTGAAGTAATTTCATCTTTACTTGATTCAGAAAAATTTGGTGTATCTAGTGATTCAGCTTCACAGGCTATTTCTATTGTCTCATCAGAGTTTAAAGCATTTGAATCAAAATTTATATTTAGTTTTGAAAAAGTTTCATCTTTACTCGATTCAGAGAACTTTGACTTATTTTGTGATTCAGCCATTTTTGATTTAGAGCTAAGATTATCGGATTTAGAGAAAGTATTTTCCTCTTCTGCAATGTAATTGGGGAGTTGTCTTTCTTCCTGTAATTTCTCGGAATTTGAACGTTTTATCTCATCACATTTAGGCACAGTTTCATCGTCACGCTTTAAGGGTTCACCTTTTTTCTCCATTGTATTAAATAAAGCCAAAGTGCAAAATATTTCAATTTTGTGTAAAGTACTTTTTAAAATTTTGTTTTAAAGGTCATAAAACTTATTAAAAGCTTTAATTTTAAAAACTTAAAACAATTCTATTGACAAAAATTTTGGCTTTAAAATCAGCCTTTGTGCATAACTAAAGTAAAATCGAGAGTTTTAAAATCACTGCGGTTGTGCGTTCTCACTAAAAACCACTGACGAATAAAATAATTAAAATAGTAGTTGTAGAAAGAGGTTGTATACTTCTCGCTTTTAACCTTTATGAAGAGATAATGATAGAGGATACTATGTAAATCCATGAATTAATTTCACAGGCTGTATATGAAGAGTCTAAAACTAAAGTGATAACAAGATAAATAATGTTATGTGCTGTAGATATCAACTAAGATAATGATTAATTTGAATGATTAGGAGGAAACCTTTTTGATCAAGAGGTTTTGCTTTTCCACGAAACAATCTGCAGCTTGGAGGTAGTGGGTTTGAATCCCACCGTAGTCCCGTATATTTCTTTGTAATGGTCTTTGCTAATTTATGTCATCTGTTTTTCTATTTGACGCCCGGTGGCTGAGCGGTAGCGCTTCCCGCTGTCGTGCCACAGGTCCCTGGTTCGATCCTCGGGCCGGGCAAGGTCGACTCAGCCTTCCATCCCTTCAGTAGGTCGATAAATGAGTACCAAGCATACTTGGGAACTAAACACTGGGGATTCCGCGTTCGACTGACTGATCACTGATCACTGAACTCACTAATCACTGAGAGTGATTAGTGAGCTAGTGGGTAACCACTTTTATCAGCCTGCTAAGGAACCGAATGTACGCAGTTTCTGTCCTCGTTAAACTGTTCGATCGTAAAGTTGTCGAATTCACGCACAGGTCATCGGTCCACCAGAATGGATGAACCATCCCCCCTGAAGATGATCGAAATAGTGATGGCATGTCTTCGGATCATCTTTCCGAAACCGTCGCCGATGGCCTTTCTGCAGCTCTAGTGCGATGTAAAAAACTTACCTACCTACCTTATATTTTTCACAGCGATTTTCTTGAAACATCAATTTTTTAAAATAATTTTTCAGTGCCATAACTTTAAGCTGGCCCACAAAACCTGTCGTACTCACCAAATCTCCTAGTAAGAGTAGGGTGAAACATTTTACCAGTTACAATACCACGTCGGAGGTGATAGGACCAATTCTATGGATCCGGTCGTCGGTACTGCGAGAGGACGAAAGCAAAACACTTCTTTGCTTTTCCAGAGTTCACGTTTCTTAGCAATCTTCCCTTATTTTTTACCCTCGACCAAATCACTTAGGGTACAATATTATCCTATACCAATATTCCAATACTAATTAACATCAATTGTCTCAATCTGTTTGATTTAAGTTTAATAGATAACTGTAATAGTTTGTAACCTGTGAAAGTAACAATGAAATCTATATACATCACAAGACTGTTCCAACTATTTCCAACTGATACTGAACAATACAATGTATATTTAAATTGCAATATTTTAATTTGAAAAGCAACATCAGTCTCCTAAAGACAGAATATTAGCGCCAAGTGTTATTAAACACCGAATGTTCTTGCTAAACAAAATTACTGATATAAACTGTAACTTGCACAATACAGTTACCTTCAAAATTAATTAAATTCTAAACCAAGTAAAGCCCAATTTATTGTAACCCCCAATGTAAGCAATCATGTTATAAGTAATTAATAATAATTTTAATGAGTAATTTAATAAGTAATTCTAATAAGTAAGTAAAGGTAATATAAGGTCTTTAATACATAATTTATAATTTTGATAAGTGTAATTTAACTTCAACAAATTGAGCTATCTTAATCACACAATTAATCATAATGTCATATATTTTAATTTCATTATTTCGCAATTGTAAGTGTTTTTCCATGTACTCACTCCTTCTCTTTCAGCAAGCCTCGACAGACGGGCTTAGTGGGTCTGCAGGGTTGTAGGACTGGGCAGTAGGTGATCAGGACCGCCCACGCGTCTTCTGGATGGGATGACGGCTCTGTAGTTTCCGCGTCCGAAGAGCCCGTGTCCTGACGACCTCTGGAAATGCAGGGAGAAGCTACGCAGTGGTCGCGAAAAATCGCAAAGCCGCTTCGCGGGTTCTGCTGGCCACCTGGGGTGACCAAACCTAATTCCTGACGCAAAAAATTTTTTGTTTGCTTAACTGGAAAAAGTGAAGTTGTTGTTGTTGTTGTTCATTTACTTCGCACTAGGGCTGCACAATGGGCTATTGGCGATGGTCTGGGAAACATGCCTGAGGATGATCCAAAAACATGCCATCACAATTTTGATCCTCTGCAGAGGGGATGGCACCCCCGCTTTGGTAGCCCTACGACCTGCACGAGAAGTCGAGTACTTTACGGTAGAGCAGTTTAACGAGGACCCATACCACACACCCTCGGTCCCTGTGCAGACTGATCCAAGTGGTCATCCAACCGCACACTGACCGCAATCAGTGATGCTTGACTTCGGTGATCTGCTGAGAACCGTGTCTTAACAACCAGTCCACTGCGGGACGGAAAATGTGAAGTTAATGCGAGACATTTTAGGTCGAGAAGCCTTATCCGTCAATCAAACTTGCTATAGCATGCATGTAGGGAGTGTGATTCCTTACGTGAATCTAGATGCATCTTTCTTGCTCTTATTGGGATGTTCTTCAATCGTTTTTTGTTGTTTTCAATTCCTCAATTTAAGAAGATTTTATAAGCTATTTAGACATACAAGTAGTCCTTCTTTTTGTCACAGGTTGATATTTTAAACTTTCAGCCCCACTTGATTTTGTTCTGTTTTCGGAGTTATCAACTTGAAATTTTGGAGGTAGTGGGTTCGAATTTTTCCGTTACCCAAGATGTTTCCTTGTACTGCCTTTCTCTAATTTCGTTTAACTGTTATTCTGTTTAAAAAAAAGATTTTATAAATTTCTTTGCACTGAGCCCACAAGCTTGCAGATGCAAAGAAAAAATTAAATGTAATAAATTAAAACTCCAGACACAAATCTTTGACCTTCCATCGGCGCACTGTTGGAGTGTAATGTTTAATCAATGTATCTCAATGTAACAATGGTTAGTTATCTCAAGGATTTATTTTAAAATTTAAGTATATAAATACCATTCAAGTTTCAGGAAATATTATGCCAAAATAATAGCAATCACATAAATTGTGTAAGAAAATGACACAAGAGTATATAAGCACCAGAACACTTTTGTTTTGATAGAGTATAGAACTTAAATAGAATAGTCGTAACAGTTATTTATAAAATCGTCAGTAACTAAAGCATTTTGCGCTATATCCAGTTTTCAAGCGCGCACTGTGTCCATTTTCTTATACGAGAATTTTTAGCTATCTTAGCATATATTTTAACACAAAAGTTCAGCTGTATACAAAGTAAAATGTTTCAGAACATTTATTTTATGCAACACAAATATAGTGTCACGCATCCTATATTAAAAATTTAGTTTTCATAGAGCACATTATTAGGCCTATTATTTAAACATGACATTATCTTATTTGTACTCACAGTCATACTTTGAAAGCTATTTTAAGATTTATTGATTATTTTTCGGTATAAATTAAGCTAATTATTTTAATTTTTTTTTTTTTTTAATTTTGATTCTGACATGTATCCAGTTTTGGTGGACAGTTTAACCAGATAGTATGTTTACAAAGTAACCAAAAAGTAGTTTTCTTAAGTTTATTTCCTTTTAACAAATATTTGATGAAATGAAATTAGAAGAATATTATTTATAGAACCTCGCATAGTTTTAGATTTCAAAAATTGTTCGGCTTTTTTTTTTTTTAGTTTTAAACTTTTACGGATTTTGAAATTCTAAGATAAAACAGTTTTCAGGCTAATTGGTTTTTCAGCTTTACAATTGTTTATTTTTTTTTTACTAAGTTTAGAATTCATGAACTAAACTATTATTGAAAATTTATAACTTTCGTGGTAATGTGATTAAAACTCATATTTTAAAATATTTCTAATTAAACTCCACTAAATTTTCCTTTAGAAAGTTTTAGAAATATTAAACAAAATATTTTTTGTAAATAAGTTAAAAGTTAAGGCTTTTTTCCTACCGACTTAACTCAATTGTCGGTCGGGGAAAATTCTAAATATGCTTTTAACCATCCTAATTTAATTTTCATAAATAAAATAATGGTAACAAAATATTTTTCCTATCGGAAGCGTTTTTCAAAACTTGTAAAAACTGGATATCGTTGCCCAATTAGAATTTGAGAATTATAACATGTGGTATTAAAGATTCGCTATTGATTTCCTCTCATAAAATTATACAATACATTTATTCAATCAACATATCGCTCATGGGCTGCAATAGTGGCACAACTCAGAAAACACGCGTTTTGGACTAAGAACAGGTGTAAATATGAAAATACACATTCTTTTCAGCAGCAATACTAGCACAACTCATAATTCAACTTGAAGGTAATCTTCGTTTAAGAAAACTAAAACATTTCTTATGCATTTTACTTAGCAATGAAAACTTTAAACCCACTTATCTCAAAGCATGTTTTTTTGAGTTGTGCCGCTATTGCAGCCCATGAGTGATATTTTGAAGGATAATTCAGCATTATACATTTTTTTTTAGACTTTTGATATATATCCTTGTGTTATTTATGTTTAAAAGGTTTTTCAATATCATCTAAATTGGTTTTCATCAGGTAAACAATAAAAGTAAATTTCAAAAAACCTGAAAACAAACTCACATTGGAAGTTTAAATCAAACTTGAAAAAAAATTAAATAGTTTTTATTTAGAAAAAGAAACACATGAATTTGTTTCTTTTTTTGACTGCTGATTAAATAAATAAAATACTGTTCAAATTCATAATTTTTGCTCTCTCATTTTCACGAATCAGTGGGATTTATTTAAGACATTCACTAAAAACCCTTTTGTGTTGTTCTTTGTGTATTCTGAATAAGGAAATTTCAAACTTCACAATATAAGAGTTTAGTGGAAGAAAATGTCGAGAGTTAACCAAATTTAGAAGCATAGATTTAAAAGCTACAGCAAAAGACAGCTATTTACAAATTTACAAAACTATTCTTTGGCAGTGGGCTATGTTTGGTAGATTTTATTTTTAACACAGTAAAACACCCTGCTCTACTTCTTGCTGTATTTCATAAAGATAAATTATTAAAATGATAAATATAATATTTTTCACTTTCTTTGATCTAAATACAAAATGGAAAGAAAATATAAAAAATGTTTAATGAAAATCTTGTACCAAAGGGTAAGAGTGTTAGGAATACTGCTTTATTTTAATTATTTGTTTACCTCTTTACTTTTTTGATTTTCAGATTTACACATAAAAAAAAAATTACGTTAGAATATTTTTACAATTTAATATCCGTTTTGTCAGTAATAGAGTTAAAAGATGAAATGAGAACTTCAACTATGAAATAATGACATAAGTTTATGAAACATTTATTAAAAATTGTCATAAAAATTATTTTTACAACGATCTTCATACATCTTACGCAACGAATAAAATTACCATTAAAAAGATCAAACAATGTATTTCAATGTCATAATATACGAAGTAGTTTAAAAAGACGAAGCATTTTTTAAAAACAATATGATAAAATTAAAATAAATTTTAAAACACTATATAAAATATGAGTAGGCCCAGATTAAAAACTAGTTGATATGCATATAAATAACATACGATTAAATGTTATGTGAACATATTCTAGTCATACCTCCCAGCATTGTTTATGATTACGAAATTCTTGTATACATTCACATTTACTTAGTGTTCTCTTAAATGCTTGTATTTCTCTAACTTCGTCGCCAAAATATCTAAGTAAGTACCCTAGATACGCTATGAAAGTTGTGGCGTAATCATAAAATCTTAGTTGATCAAGGGCAGTGCAATGTGAAGGAAACGGATTCATACCATTCAAACACGCCTCGTGTAAAGCTTTGGCTTCTTTGCAAGCAAGTTCAAAATGTTCCATGAAATCATAAAATTGTTTGTACGTTGGTAATATTGATTTCGTAAATAGTACCTCATATATTACACTAATATTTCCTAGCATTATATTAAAATCTTCCTTTACTACACTCCAAAAATAAAAAACTTTAAGCCAATCAGACGCATTACCGGGTTTACATCGGACGTGTATAACTTCTTCATTGTCTTGTTCATTGTCTCTAAGTAACGCAATTGATTCCATTAACAATTTTGCTCGCTCAGCAGTTCTACGTATGAACAAGATATGATGGCGTCGCTTTAAAATAAAAGCTTCGAGTTTGTACTCAAACACAAGCCGATCTTCTATTTCTTTTAATGGTTCAACAGGTTTTGTTTCAGATTTTTTTGGCGGCTTTTGACCCAACAAAGATGGAAAAATTACTTCTACAGACGGATCAAGCTTTCTTAATTTAGCAGCAGGATCGAACTCCTTTGGTCTAACCGACGTACCGAGCTGTTTTCGTTCAACAGACGTATCGAGCTGCTTTCGTTCAACAGACGTATCGAGCTGATTTCGTTCAACAGACGTATCGAGCTGCTTTCGTTCAACAGACGTATCGAGCTGCTTTCGTTCAACAGACGTATCGAGCTGCTTTCGTTCAACAGACGTATCGAGCTGCTTTCGTTCAACAGACGTATCGAGCTGCTTTCGTTCAACAGACGTATCGAGCTGCTTTCGTTCAACAGACGTATCGAGCTGCTTTCGTTCAACAGACGTATCGAGCTGCTTTCGTTCAACAGACGTATCGAGCTGCTTTCGTTCAACAGACGTATCGAGCTGCTTTCGTTCAACAGACGTATCGAGCTGCTTTCGTTCAACAGACGTATCGAGCTGCTTTCGTTCAACAGACGTATCGAGCTGCTTTCGTTCAACAGACGTATCGAGCTGTATTCGTTCAACAGACGTATCGAGCTGCTTTCGTTCAACAGACGTATCGAGCTGCTTTCGTTCAACAGATTGATCGAGCTGTTTTGGTCTAACAGAAGGGTTGAGTTGCTTTGGTCTAACAGAAGGGTCGAGTTGCTTAGATCTAACAGAAGGGTAGAGTTGCTTTGGTCTAACAGAAGGGTCGAGCTGTTTTGGTCTAACAGATTGATCAAGCTGCTTTGTTTTAACATACTGATAGAACTGCGCCTGTTTAACAGAAGGATCGAGTTGCGTTGGTCTAACAGAAGGATCGAGTTGCTTTAGTCTAACAGAAGGATCGAGTTGCTTTAGTCTAACAGAAGGATCGAGTTGCTTTGGTCTAACAGAGGGATCGAGTTGCTTTGGTCTAACAGAAGGATCGAGTTGCTTTGGTCTAACAGAAGGATCGAGTTGCTTTGGTCTAACAGAAGGATCGAGTTGCTTTGGTCTAACAGAAGGATCGATTTGTATTGGTTTAGCAGAAGGATTGAGTTTCTTAGGTATAACAAACGAATCGAGCTGCTTTGGTCTCAAAGACGATTTCGACTCCTTTGATACTGCAGATGATTTGAGTAGTTCCGATCTAGCAGATTTACTGGTCACTTCTGATTGTGCAGATGAATAGGCCTTTTTTGATGACTCTGATGATGGGCTCAATTTTGAAGTCATAACTAGAGACGCCAGTTTTGTTGCTAAAAATGTATCTTTCTCATCTAAATTCCCGGCAGGATTATATAATCTTGATATTATAAATGGATCGAGTGGTTCTGGTTTTTTAGATGGATTGTATATCACTGAACACTCACACCTATTGAGAAAGCTTATTTTATCATGAAATTTTGACAACTTTAATTTTATGCATGGTTCAGGCAAATTGGATCTCGGACATCGTTCAACAGAGTCTGATTTTATGGATTGTTCAGGAAAAATTGAAGTACTATATTGTTGAAATAATTTTGATTGATCACGTACCTGAGCCTGCTCTGGACCTTTAGATGCACCCGACAACTCCGATTTAATGGACGTAGAGCTTGATTTTTCAAGTGAATTTCCATATGAACTTGATCTAGATTCAGATTCATCTGAGTCTGGCGTAAGAGTTCCAGAATCGGAACTTTCAATTGGAGAAGAAGCAATTTCAAATCGTTTAAACATTCCAAAATAGTCCTGAACTTCATCCTTTGTATCGTAGCGGACAATTGTTTGATTTCCATGTTTAATTAAAGTAGCTGGAGCTTCACAGCTATATTTTTTATC
Source organism: Parasteatoda lunata (assembly GCA_949128135.1). Lineage (NCBI taxonomy): Eukaryota > Metazoa > Arthropoda > Arachnida > Araneae > Theridiidae > Parasteatoda > Parasteatoda lunata. The sequence continues at coordinate 20,462,194 of OX421981.1, read as the reverse complement.
AATTTTTATTTCATTCACTTTCATTTCCTGCAAAGATGCAAGTAACTCAGACATTAAATCGTCAGAATTTGTTTCTTTGGAAGACTTAGAAGACCTTGATTTTTTATCCGATTCAGAAGTATTCAATTTTCTACGTAATTTATACGATCTGGATCTTTTATGCTCTTTAGACTTAGGTTTTTTATCTACTTGAACAGACTTTGATCTTTCCCGAGGTTTGTCTGAAACTGGAGTTTGATTCTTAGATTCAGATCTAATTGATTGTACGATGTCTTTATTTCGTTCTAAAAGGTAGCTAAAGTATGAGCGTACTTGCAATTTCACTTCACTAGTTGTGCGAATCTGAACATCGGGCTCTATTTCATTTTCTACAACATTTTTAGAAACATCGCTACTCCCAGCCAAAGCAGATTTCTCTTTACTTGGTTCAGACATATTTGAATTTAATATTTGAATTAATAAACTGCACTATAGTTTGAGATTAGAACAAATCTGTAGACAAATTTTCCAAATTATCAAGCTGTTGAGTACGAAATATTTCCAACATTTGTGAAACCTTCAGGCGACACTTTTTCTTACGCAATACATCAAAATTAAAGCACAATCAGATGTGACACCAAAAAATTCCCTTTTCCATATTTCAAAATAAAAGTACGGGGGCAAAATTTCTTAACCACACAGTCAAATAATTCTAAGATTTTTTTAAAATTTGTTAAACAATCAACATCTTTAACTAAAACTTTATAAGAGTAAGAAAAAACGTAACCTCGTTGAAGCTAGTACTCGTGTAATTCTAAAATACATGTCAACATATTTCATGCCATATCTAAGTTTTAAGATTTTATGATTTATTCTATTTACACTGGGCTTCCGTGGTCAAAAGCCATTGCTCTTCCAAACCAAACGGTATCATGTGTTGAAGTAGTGGGTTCGAATCTTGTCTTAACCCATGCTGTATAGTTCTATTGCCTTTATAAGCACACAAGCCTGTATATGCATCTAAAATAAAATAATTTGGTAATAATCTGAGCAATGCTTTAAAAAAAGTATACTTTTTCTTATCAAAGAAAATGCTTTAAAGATTTATTACACAGACTATTGCATATACAACTTAAAGGGTCACAAGTTGCAGCTGAAATAAGAGCAGTAAGAGGATGTTACAACTCGCTTTTATTTATTTTTCAACCGATGGTTAGGCGTGGAGTTTTAGCACCGTCGTTTTCGTCCATCACTTATAGAAAAAAAAAGACTGTTGGGACGTCGTGTACTTTTTTATTTTTTCACATACGTAAGTGCTTAAAAAAGACTGTTTTATAAAACTTCATCAAGATGAAATTTTATGAAACAGTCATTCATGAAAAAAGGCAAGAGGATTCATCCGAGCTTTCGACGAGATTCGAACCCTCTACTACTAAATTCGAAATACGGTTTCCTCTTACAGGGAGTAGTGTTACAATTATTTGCTTTGTGTTAACTCTAGAGAAATTAAAGGCGAAAACAACGTTAGAGTTTGTCTCGTAGTCCAGCTCTAACAGAATGAAGCTTATAACTGGAGATATAATGAAAATTCCTAGTCTGTAAATGAAACTAGATTGAAGAATTAATTTCATAATTTGAAGGTTTTAGCTAGATATATGTAAGATATGAAAATTTAAAAATAAACAGTTATAGGCAAAATACTGTCTCAAATCCAGATAGAGAAATTTTCTAGGGTTGCGATATGGAAGAGTTGATGACTAGAGTAGGATTCCCAAGTTGTTTTTTTTTCGTTCTTTTTTTAACGGCAGGCACTGAAGTTATCGTTCTTCACCATGGAATTTGCCGAAATTAATGCTCACTTTGCGATGCCTGGTGAGCACTTTGTGACCAGAGTCACGGAAGCGAGCTACATTACCACGCCACACTGCCATAGACACCGGGCCACATTCACTCATCACACAACAGGGGACAGCACACAGAAAGAAACATCCATGCCCTGAGAGGGATTCGAACCCCCAGCCATTGGCTTCACAGTTAGGCACAATAACCACTTGGCTATCTGGCAGGCATGATTTCTAAGTGTGATAATGATTGTAGTTGTAGTTTATATACGTCGCACTAGAGCTTCACAATAGGCTTTTGGCGATAATCTGGGACGCATCCCTGAGGATGATCCAAAGGCATGCAATCGCAAATTTGAACCTCTGCAGAGGAGATGGCACCCTCGCTTCGGTAGGCCGAAGACATGCACGCGAAGTTGAGCCCTTTACAGTAAAACAGTTTAACGAGAACCGCTTACACTCGATCTCCTCATAGAATGATCCAAGTGGCCACCCATCCGCTCACTGACAGCAGCCAATGATGCCTGACTTCAGTGTTCCACTGGGAACCGTGTCTTAACCATCAGTACACTGCGGGATAAGTGTGATAAATCAGAACGCATGTTTGTACCGAGAAATAACCAAACAATTACAGGCCCTACCACCGAATAAAATACGATTTCTCAGTACAGTTAAAAATCGAGTATAAGGATTCAATCAGACTGGTGTGTACTTTATTTACGTTGCACTAGAGCTACACAATGGGCTTTTGGCGAAGGGCTGGGAAACATCCCGGAAAATGATCCGAATACATGCCATCGCCATCTTGACCCTCTACAGAGGAGATTTGTACCCTGCATTGGTAGCCCGAAAAAGCGAAGCTAAGTCGAGCGCTTTACGGTAGGACATTTTAACGAGGACCGAAACCGTGTACCCTCGGCCCTTACGTAGGCTGATCAAAATGATCACAACCCCCGATTACTTACCACAGCCAGTGATTCTTGACTTCGATGTCCTACTGGGAACCGTGTCCTTACGATCCGTCTACTGTGCTACAGCATTTAATCAGACATCGAGCACAAAATCTCTAATGATGTAGTATTATTTTTAAGCCCTTCACGACAGGTGAAAGGATGAAATAGCCTTTCCACTGGCCAGTACATTCCGAATACATAGGTACTTAAATGTACGTACACGCACTAATATAATATGTTATACGAGAATACCGAATTGAGATTGCGTGTCTGTAATCTTGGGAGGCTAAAATGACTTTAATGAAGACCATATTTATAATAATATATAATGATAATAGCATTTTTGATAAAGATATGTCCCGCAGCGGACTGATCTTTAAGACACGGTTCCCAACAGATCACCGAAGTAGAGCATCACTTATTACGATCAGTGAGCGGGTGGGTGACCACTTGGATCAGTTTCGTAGTGACCGAGGGTGTACTGTATTGGTCCTCTTTAAACTGTGTTAAAAATTTAAATTGGGTCTCGTTAAGTGTTCGACTTCGCCTGCAGGTCGTTGGGTTACCGAAGAGGGGATGACATCCCCTTTGCAGAGGATCAAAATTGTGATGGCATGTCTTCGGATCATCCTCAGGGATATTTCCCAGACTGTCGCCAATAGCCCATTGTGCAGCTCTAGTGCGACGTAATTGACCTACAACAACAACTGATAAAGATATGTTTTCATGTTATCTGGTTGGTTCTCTAGGGAAAATAATTTGATAAAAAACCAAGCGCAAAAACAAGAAAATTGAAAGCATTTCAAAATGAGGACAAAATTAATTCTGCAAAAAATCAAGCAATTTTATTACTTAATAATCAAAACCTAATAGTCAAAATATTGCAAGCATTTTGAAATGATGTTAGCAATGAATCATAAGAGCAAATTAGAGAATTTTTACTATTTTATAACGGAAAACTCAAAAGTTGCAAGCTTTTCAAAATAATGTCAAAAATTAATCTTACAATAACAGGGAAATTTCAATTATTTAATGATTTAAAAGTGAAAAGCTTGCATTAGTTTGAATAAATGAAAGCAATAAATTCTGTAATGAAACAATTATGACTGTAACTTACGACTATATGTTTAGGACGAACACAATCAAAAAATAGGAATACCATTTTGCAAGTACATTGATCTGTCATATCTCAATAGGAGACGTTTTTGATAAAAATATGTTATCAATTTGTCTGGGTGGTTCTCAAGGGAAAATACTTTGACAATAAAACCCACACGCAAATACAAAATCATAATGTTCTGCACAATAATGATGTCTCTAACAAACATGGAATATAAGCTGAAATCTCTACAAATTCATATTTTTTTCTCTTTGTCGTTTGCAGATTATGGTTAAATTGCGTTATTAAGATAATCATTTTTTTCTCTTTTTTCGGTACAGATTAGCTTCTAGAATACCAGTAGCTGGAATCTAAGTCCCATGTGAAGCTTGCACGCAAACATTTTTGGGGGTGTGCCCACCTAAATACTTGTATCTAACTCAGAATAAAATGAGTAGCAGGGAGGTTTGTTGACTTAGCGAACAGAATAGAACATTATTTATGAACAATAAAGCGTATCGTTAAACTCCATTTGTTGTTTATTTAATAGAATACATACAATCGAAGAAACTTATTGTTACGTCATTTGAACAGTGATGTAAGAGCTTTCAGGCAATAAGTTTAAAAAGTAATATATATATATATATATATATATATATATATATATATATATATATATATATATATATATATATATATATATATATATATATATATATATATATATATATATAAATATATATATATATATATATATATATATATATATATATATATATATATAAATATATATATATATATATATATATATATATATATATATATATATATATTAATATATATATATATATATTAATATATATATATATATATATATATTAATATATATATATATATATTAATATATATATATATATATATATTAATATATATATATATATATATATTAATATATATATATATATATATTAATATATATATATATATATATATTAATATATATATATTAGTGTTTATTATTATTTTTTTTTTCATTTTTAAATTCGTGAATTAAATTCTGACAGGTCAATTTTTTTTTCAAATCATTTTTACATTTCTAAATTGTTTTTTTAAAGAGATAATAAAAACTATATTTATACTTTATATTTATTTTTGTTTATTTTATAACATCAAAAAAATAAAAAAAATACATAAAATTATATATATTGTTATAATATATTAATAATGTATTGTTACGAAAAATATTTTTTTTATAACAATTAAATAATAAATGCTGAACTCAAATTAACAAGTTTGAACATTTTTTAAAAGAAACTAAAAATTCGAATACTGAAGCACAATTTTTTGCTTGAAGAAATGGAAACATCACTTTTAAAATTTTTTTTATTTGAAATCGTCTTAGAATGTCTTCAAGAAGTTTTTGGTAACTTTAAGACTTAATCAATCATTTTAAAATAACACATGTATTTTTTAAAAACACTCTCTTCTGGGCGTTAGAATAATTTGCGACAATTCTAGTTTAATTAAAATATAATTCATTTATTAGGTAATTTGAATCATTCATTAATTAATATTTTCTACATAAAACATTATTCAAAATATAACAACGCTTATAAATGAATTGCCTTAAGGTGCTACTTCATTTCTCTAGAGACTATGACAATGTCATAGAAGGTAAAAGACACAGGTATAATTAATTTCCACTATTCATTTATTAATAATTTATAGTAACTTAAAACTGCACAATAGTTTGCTTGATACAATACTTTGATTAAGTTAGTCAGAATAAATGAACGATGAGAAGTATAACTTAGATATATTTTATCTAATATCAAATTTTAAAAAAATGCGTTCCAGTTGACTGCTCCTACAAATGATTGTTTATTTATTTATTTATTTATTTTTTTTTTTTAATTTTTGAATAAGCTGGAAAAAAATGTGTTGAGCCGGGGTGCTTTATTGTTCTGCTTTTTATTGAGCAGATGCAGAAGTTCGATGGATTATTCTTAATTTATCGATTATTCTGAATCTGAATTGATCGATTATTCTGAATATTTGATGTTTGTTACTATTAAAATCATGGAATTTGTAAGAGAAATTTTGTCTCATAATTTCAAGGCCATTTATATTTTGCTTTTAAATTACAAAAATGTAATTTTATTTTTAAATTAAAATATTTAAAATTTAATTAAAATTTAAATATCTAAATTACACACTTATTTTGTTTTTAAACTACATTTATTTAAATTAAATATTATTAGACTTATAATAATATGTTTTAATCTAAATAATTCACCTTTAGACAAAAATAATTCAGTGAGATAGCTTAATAGTTCAGATGCGTTTTTCTAACCTCTAAACTGGAGATATAACGAGGTATTGATAAGTAAGATTAAGTAATGTAAAAATACGGAAAAGTCCCTCAAAATCTAGTTTTCTTTATTTCCTATAGATTAATCTTGTTTTATTCCTTTTTTTAAATAAGAATAGGCTATTTAACTTCTTCAATAAAAAATACATTGTTGTTTCTAGCAACACTCAGAAAATCAAAGTTTCCTAGCTATTCGCTTTTAGCGAATTAGGAAGGTATGTCATTCGTTTCTCAAGAGAGCACCGTAAAGGTGAAAGTAAGTGTTGGCTTAGAAGCCCATGGATGGATGGCAGCACCACGCATTCGTTAGGTCAATTCCTCAATTTAGACATAGATTTGAAGAGAAAGAATTAAATGATTTTCTCTAGATCCCTGTATACTCATGATACTGCTTATCGACTAACCACATGACTTTCAGTTCGACAGATTTAACTAGTACGTATAATCGCATGTACTCAGTGGGTCTTATCACTGTCAAAGATCGAACCCCAGCCTCACCGGACTTGAGTCCGATTCTCTAACCATTGCACTACCACAGCCCACTATAAAAATCGATAAGATTAATAAAACATTAACTATATTTATTTAATTTCAACGAATCTGTCAAAAATTTCAGCTATAATTCACTTTAAAATTTTAGCTACCACATAACACCTGACTTTTACGCACATTAAGTAAACAAATATAAAAAAAAAAAATAGTATCCAGTTAGTTTGGTGTTCATTATGTTTTGATATCCGTTAATTCCTAAGTCCTGTATTAATTAATTTCTAAAATTTATTTCTAGTAATTTTTGGAGCATCCCCCTTAAAAGAATAATCATTTCTAATAAAATAAAAAAGTATTTGGCAAGCGTAAAATTATTTCAAGCTATTGTATTACATTTTTAAATTTCGCACAAATGTTTCCTTTAACATTCGAATAAATTTATCACATATCACTATTATAATAGAATATAGGAAATGAATTTCAATCCAATCTTACATTTTAAATTCTGATTTAAAGATGAATCTTTCATAATAGGTATAGAATGTTTGAGTAAAGCCAGATACAAGCGAAGATAAAGAAAAAAAATTAAATAGACTTTTCAAGATGAAAACACGAAGAATAAAATCTATTACTTTTGTTATCATCCTTTATCTGAAGAGTTTTTTTTATATTTTTTTTTACGAACCTCCGCATCGGTTTTAAGTAATAATACGTGGAATATTTCTTTTAGTTAAAACATGGTGCGTAATAAAGCTTATTCCAGAAGATTAAATTTTTTAAACTTAAAAAAATTATATCGATTGCTTTACGGTTAAATAGATCAGATAGTTCGTAAAATATTTGCTTTCTAGCTTTTTCATCGTAATTTCCGATGAGAAAAATCTGATTTTATTAAAAATTAAAATTTAAATTGGATACCTTTATGTTTTTTGACTGGCTTATCTAAGATAAAACTGATATTTTCTTGGTATTCTTAAGAAATAGCGTATTATATCTGTTGTTTCGAAGTACATGGTTCAAGAAATGCGAGGGATTTTCTTATTAAATAAATGCATAGATAGATCCTTGGCATTGGTTCAATCATTTCCCGAAATAATTCTTGGTTTATTATTTGAATTGATAGGTTTAATACAAATTTTGGGTATATACGCTTTTGTATTTGTAGACATTTTTAAATTTTAAAAGTTGATTTAAGATTTAAGAAACAATTAAAAATTTGAAATAATATAGTTAAGTACATTTTAAAATCATCAATTAATAAACGCTTTTTAACTTAAATAATTGCATTATAATGAAATAAATATCCTAAGAAATTACAAAGGAAAATGCTTGCGCATTGAAAATGTATGTTAAAAGTATAAAACTTGTTAGATTACTTAGTTAAAAATGCAACTATAGTTGATTTTTCTACAGTTCGGCTACTTTTTGCATATCTCAGTAACAGTTTTTTCTTACATAATTTTGTTTACATTAGTTTTCAAAATACTAAATATAAAATTTCTATCTTATTTACTATTTTCTAACATACCATAGGAAATCTGACTTAATTTAAAAATAAAATTTAAATTGGATATTTTTATATTTTTAGACTGGCTTAACTGAGATAAAACTTATATTTGCGGGATATTCTTAAGAAATAGCGTATTATATTTGTGGTTTCGGCCGGCCGAGTGGTTAGCGTGTCTGACTGCGAAGCCACTGGCCGCGGGTTCGAATGCCGCCCTGGGTATGAATGTTTCTCTCTCTGTGTTGTCTTCTGATGTGTGAATGAGTGAATGTGGCCCACCCTATGAACGGGTTTGTGGCAGTGTGTCGTGAGTAACGTTGCTCGCCTCCGTGACTTTGGCTCACAGGTGCCCACTGGGTAACAATAAATAAGCAACACTTCCGGCATCTTCTATGGCGAAGAACGAAAGTTCAGTGCCTGCCGTTCTTAAAAAAAAAATGTGGATTCGAAGAAGTATATGGTTCAAGAAATGTGAAGGATTCTCATATTAAATGAATTCAGAAATAGCTCGTTGGTATTGGTTCCATCACTAACTAAACTAATTCTCATTTTAACTTTGGAATTGATAGATTTAGAAATTGTCTGGTGTATAAATATTAAAATTTTTAGTCAATTTATAAATTTTTAGAGACGATTTAAAATATTTCAGTTAAGCAAATTTTATGATTATCAATTAACAACCATTTTTAATTAAAATAATATCAGAACGAAATATTCAATAAAACAGCAAATGAAAATGATTGATGTTAAAAATATAAAATATATTAAATTACTTATAGAATAAAAAATTATATATAGAATTTATTTTGTCGATATCAATTAAATTATTAAGTTATAAATTATCAAAAACTACATTTTCTTACCTTAAATACGTCGCCAAGTTCTACTTTTTAATTTAACGAAGAGCTTGGTTGGCTGTGAAAAGTAATTTTTTTGAAACTTTTTTATTCTTCTAAATTTGAAACTTTAATATTTGGGTTTAAAAAAATTTAAATTAAGTCTAAATTGAAAAATTAAACTAATTGTTTTGAACAATAAATTATAAAGTTTTTCATTATTATGCATTTCACGATAACGATTTTTTAAGATAAAACTTGATTTCTCCATTGGAACTAAACGAGGAATTGAAATTCAAATTTTTAATTATCTCAGAAGGTATTCTTCCAAATATATTCGTTATCGCTTTATTGGCGAGATTCTGTATTATTTTTAATATTGCTTTTTGCAAAATTTTTTTAAATAATTTATAATTCTCCGCATTTAAAGCAAAACAGGCATATATTAAGCATACTTTTCTAACTGAAAATACCAACTGTATAAAAAAAATCAGCTTCGGGTACTTTCCTAGTTAAAAAAAAAAGAAAGTCCCGCTACAGCCCATTGCTGGTCATAGAGGTCAAGATTTAACAATTTCGTGACCAACAGCATAAATGTGGCTATTTGGTCAGAAATGTGGTTAAGCTACATTTACTTCCCAGACAAGCTAGTACACATCGATCTGAAATTAGGTGGGTTTAAAGCCGCGACAAGGGATTGAACCCTAGTCCATTAAAATGAAAGTTCATCGAACCACTAATGAGCCATCAAAATTTATTTTTCTAGTTATATTAATAATAATAATGAAATGCGTACTTTTACTACTGTGCAATTCTATTTTAATACTTCGAAATATCTTTGTCTTGGCAAAGAGTAGTACCAATTTATTTAAAGACTATAATATAATTTTGACAAAAAATTGTGCGAAATAAAATTTTAGTGTGAAATAAAATTTAAGTTTTTCTATGCAAAAATTTTATTTTGCATAGAAAAACTTAATTAATACTTCCTATTTTTGCACAGAAGAAAACTAGTTTATTTCACACTGAAAAAAAAAAAAAAAAACTTAAATTACTTTCTTGCGAAACCTATTAATAACGTATGCATCAACTGAATGCAAGATCTTTTTACTTGTTAGAAACTCAAATAATATTTTTTTTATATTATTTCTATAATTTTAAAAGCTAGACATTAGTCTAATTTTCTACGTGGATGTCATTTCAGCCAATACATTTGTAGACACTCTGATAGTTTCTGTGTACCCTAGTCATGCAAGCTTCCTGCTATGTTCTGTAGTAGTGTGTAGTTAATTTACGTCGCACTAGAGCTGCACAATGGGCTATTGGCGACGGTCTGGGAAACATCCCTGAGGATGATCCGAAGACATGCCATCGCAATTTCGATCCTCTTTAGAGGGGATGGCACCCCTGCTTTGGTAGCCCAACGACCTGCACGCGAAGTTGAGCACTTTACGGTAGAACAGTTTAACGAGGACCAATACCGCACACCCTCGGTCCCTACGCAGACTGATCCAAGTGGTCACCCACCCGCACACTGACCACAGCCAGTGATGCTTGACTTCGGTGATCTGCTGGGAACCGTGTCTTAACGATCAGCCCACTGCGGGACCTGCTATGTTCTTGGAGGTATAATTGAAACTATCATCTCGTCGTCGAAGAAATGTCTTTTAAAATCAGTGTAGGTTCAGTCTATGTCTACTGAGGCTGCAACGGGTACTCGTAGGTACTACTAAACACTTCGAAAATTTGGATAAATTTAAGACCAGGAGAAGAAAAAATCTTCCACACACTTCCAGCGTTAAACTGGTGCTTTCCTGCAGCAATTTCAAAGGCAAATCATGCCACAGTCATATTACTGTCTGGATTTAGCAATCAGGCTTTCTCGAACTTGAAAAAAAAAATTTGGACGTAAAGTGATTAAACACTTTGACTAAGTGAAAAATGAGTTTCAACACTTACTTAAAGACATAGTGGAGAGCTGGTGTGACATGATCTTAGAAAAAATTTCTTATCGTCTATAAAAAGATTATTCATTGAAATGTCATTTATGCAGAAAAATAGGCTAATATTCAACATTTAAGATGTTAATAATATAAAAAAATATAATTTTTGTTTAAAAAAAGAGTGGATTTAATTTTGAAATTACCTTCGTACCTATCTATGTGCTTCGAAAAAAATAAATTCATTTTATTTGAAAAACAAATGAATTTAGGTGTTTAAAAGCATATTTCTAAGTTAAAAAAGTATTGTTTTGTAAACAGCTTACTTATGTTTCTGTGAGTTCTGAAATTCACAAATATTCCATAAATGTAGAAATTCACAAATGTTCTATACTTTTCTTTACTAAGGTTCGTTTTTATTTTATGAAATAAAGCGGAATAATTTCCACTTCTATAGAATTTTCTCATATTTTTCGGAATCTATTGTTTTATAAAACTTATTCTAGTCAATAACAATTAAACCCATTTACCGTTGGTTATATACATTTGTGTTTCATGCAACAATATGGGTTATGTATGTTTTGTGTCCTTTGATATACTGCGCAGTCGCAGATTGCACATGCATATTCTCCATCCATTAATGTCACTAATCTGCAAGAGCCTTTAATGGAAAATATAAATGTGTTACATGAATTAGAGAATTTGGATCGAGCTTGATAATCATACAAATATTCTCTGAGTAACATATGGAACATATGAAGCTAGAGGAAATAACTTGTGAGTAAATTAGACATAATAAGGCTATGAAATATCTTGAATATTATTCGTTCTTTATAATATTATTTTGTGAAATTTTAGATGCACTGAAACGATAATACACACCAAAAGGCTTATAAATAAATGAGTAGCAAGTGTGCCAAAACTTTATGAAATTCACCAAAAATAAACCTTCTGAACCCTTCATTTAAGTTTCTAAAATACCGTGTCATTATTTTAAATAGTGTAAAATGTTTTAATTTGTTACCGAAAATAGTTTTAAATATGAATCACTGATCATGTAGACTGATTATGTAAAATATGTGATGCATTTTCAAAACGTAACAAAGCAATTTTTCTATTTTTAAATACTTTGTTAAATCTTTGAGATTCTTTACATTATTGAGCTCTTTAATGAATTGATTTAACAAAACTTTTCACCAAAACTGCGGTGTTCATTTTTGTTAAATAAACACCGCAGCTTATTTAACAAAAACTTTAAACACACCATACACAAACACACTAAAAAATACGATATTTTTGATAAATATATATTTAAGAAGTGACTTCATCTATTAGCAAAATCAAAAAATATTAATGAAATGAAATTATTAAAAATAAAAATATTAGAACTATTTCGTATTACTACCGAAATCCTACAAATACAGTTTTTAGATCATATCGAAAAATGCTGTATATTTTGGATGGGAGGAATATTCTGAATTATCATGAATTCTCTCTTCTGTTATAATAATATTATATTCTGAATTATTTCTGAATGTTTTATTCTGTATCAGTTGTCCAACTTAAAAATTAATATACATGAATTTACAGTTTTTAGTTTTGTAAAATATAGTATTTGCTTAACAACATTTATCTTTTTGATGTAATTTTGAAGGTAATCAAAATTATATTAACACAGAGGAAAAAGAAATAGGAAAAAGTATCATATTTGCAAATTTTTACTGATATTTATTTTTCCTTTTTTAATAGGTAAAACTTTTTCATGTATCTTTCGGACAGTTTTATCATTAAATGAAGATATCGTTAAATGAATGTTTATTTATAAAAAAACATAATAACGACATGTTTCAAACACACATTATTTTTGAAATTATAATTTTTTAAATGAAAACTATTTCTTTTAAACTTGAGAATTATTCTTTTTTCAGATGTAGCGTGTACAGTGTGCTCCGTAATGGTCACTTTTAATATATATATTTAGATTCTTTTTCAAACATGTAATGGAAGCAGGCAATGGGGATCACAAATTAATATTTAAGAAAGGAAAACAAAAAGTCTGTATAATTCTGATGAATAAATAACTTCTAAGAAAGGTAGGAGACTGATAACATCAACACCAGTTTGATTGCCTGAGTTATCGAAGATTATTTTCTTAGAACTTTAAGCTCAACTCGAAGATAGTTTTTCTCTATTTCAAGATATAAATAATTTTTAATTTAATTAGTAACATTTGAGGTAAATGCAATTTTAAGATAACATTTTTGAAGTTTATTTTTAAAGATTTTTGATTTTGATGGCTTTTTTTTTAATTAACAATACACATTACTTTTACAATTTTCAGATTTTCGATACTTCAAAAAAGTTTAAATGGCATTGATAATTGATTTCAATTTCTGTTAGAATTTCTACAACTTGGACATTAAAATGTTAATTAATGATTAACATTATAATGTTAATTAATGATAATCATTACAATGTGAATTAATTGCATTGTTAATTAAAACCTAATAAATACTTTAATTTTATAAGCAACGTATAGAGCACTTGAGAATTTCATTCATGACATTGTCTTAGTGGTAGAATTTCAATTACTATTGTCAATTTCAATTTATAATTTTACAAAATATAATTCAATTACTACAAATTGGGCATAAAAATGTTCATTAATGTTAAGCAATTTTAATTACAATGTTAAGAATTACAATGATTGTAAGTTAGAATATTATTTGAGATTAGTCATTACAATGTAAAATAAATATTTTAGATTTTTAAGCAGTGTATTAAATACTTGAGAATTTTATTTGTGGCATTGTCTTAGTGAGAGTATTTCAATTCTTTTTTCAATTTCTTTTGGAGCGATAGAACGAAATTTTATTTTATAATCGAACTACTGCAACTTGGGTGATACAATGTTAATTAATGTTTGGCATTACATTGCTAATTACACTGTTACAATGTTAAGTAAAGCCTCCCAATGAGATGACCCAGGTCAATCCCAACGTTTGCTGATCGATTTAAATTCTGCTCCCGGCTCTCATTGAACACAGTGCTGACATGAAATATTCTCCGGGGTAGACGGATCATGAGTTAGAATATCTTCTTCCCCCCCCCCCCGTGGAAGGTTTTCGTGGTTTTCTTCTCCATATAACGCAAATGCACGTTAGTTCCACCAAAAACGTCCTCCACGAAAGCAAATTTCTCCCAATACTTGATCCTTGTCTTATGGATTGGGTTCAAAATTACAAGACTATGAAGTTGCACATTGACAGTCGCAAATACAGAATTGGGTTGACTGTGCCTCTCCAGTTTCAAAATAAAATTAATTACTTACTGTAATTTTGCAATCGACGGATTTCAATACTTTATAATTTCAATTATGACATAATCCTAGAGAGAGAATTTTAATTCCTATAATCAATTCCTATTTAATTGTAAAAAATATTATTGAATTGTTACAACTAGGGCATAACAATGCTAACTAATGTTAAGCAGTGTTAATTACAATGTTAATTTCAATGACAATTAGTTGGAACATTAATTGAGACCCAAAGAATATTATAATTTTATAAGCAACGTATCAAATACTTGAGAATATCAGTTCTCACATTTTCCTAGACAGTGTTCACAAATTGTAGATTAAGTAATTTTCTTATCCCAAGCTGCTACTTAAAGAAATTAAATAAGAAAAATATTCAATTTACCACCAAATCTCAAAGATACCATTTCATTATAGCTATAATCTAGCCTTACAGTGCTCGAATCCCAAAGCATAATTGAATATCTGATAGGAGGTAGTTGCAATTTTCAACTGTGTAGAGCACTACAGCAAATCCGAACCGTGCTCAGTGTACTAAAATGAATTGAATTTAGTCTAAGCATTGTGTGCAAGCAAGCGAAGGAAGCTCGAAGCAGAAATCAACATCCTCTCTAGTCTGAGTAATTCGAAAATCGACCGAGAATTACCTATGAATTACACCAATGAGAGGAGAGAGGTAGCCCAGTATCTAGTTGTTACTACACTTCTTTTAAAAAGGAACTTGAGCAATGTTTGCCGCAATGGCTCTGTGCGGGACTCGAATAAATATTTATTTCTGGCTTTTAGGTGCTGTGGGGCTGATGTGAATGTTTTGATTTATTGAAAGAATTTAGGAATGGTAATTTGTTTTAGATATTCGAAATTTCCGATGTTTTCTTCGTGTTATTTGGCCGGTTGCGTGTTTCATTAAATAAATTTATAAGTTTTTTGGACTATTGTGATTTATTTAAACAGTTTTTTTAAATTGACATTTTTTATTCAAATTAATTAAAAACAGACTTATAACTTAATAGTTTCGTTTACGTTTGAAAATAAATAATTATATTTCATTAATTAGTTTTGGTTTCTGTTTAATAATTTCGTATATTATTTTATTATATATATATATATATATATATATATATAGACAGTCTACAATGGTTGTAATGTGGAAGAAGTTCTACAATTTGGGGATGGGTACTTGTCACTTAAGGTTAATGATTACAGTGCTTGGAATCTTAAATCTTGGAATAAAATTCTTAACAAAAAAACAAACGAAACTTGAAACAAACTAAAAGTTCCTAAACCAGTAGATCTTTCTGAACAGTAAAGCTTTGAACAGTAAAATATACGAATAAAGTCTGTAAAAAACGGAAATTTTTGAAGCGATCAGGGAGCGATTGAAAACAAAGAAAATCTGTATTTATCTCTTAACAGTTTTTTTCTGTGAAACATGAGTTTTTTTTTTTTTCCAGCTGAATTTGCAGTTGCTTTTTGCTTAGTGGAAAATTATTTCAGTCATTTATTCTTCTTTAAATATGATAATAAATTCAAATTTAGTATATTAGTTTTAAAAAAAAGTGAATTTTAAAATTTAAATTTTTTTTTCAAGCATATCTTTTAGCTGTATTATTAAACAAATTATAACATTCTAGAATCCATAAATAGATTAAGAAATAAATTTAACTATTTATAAAACCTTCTCAAACGTACGTTTTTAGCCGTAAGATTAGCTATTCAATTACTATTTTGACGTCGAAGCGCAAATCATATTTACTTATCTAACGTGTTGATCTAAAATGCAACTAGAAATTATTCATGTTTTTTGGCTAGCAATAAATCAAAATTTAGAAAAACATTTTACATAACCAAACGCATCTTACTAGGTGATTCAGATTTCACCATATACTACATATGGAGGAAAATTCATTATATTTATGCATTTTTCATTTTTTAGCATTATTGGTAGTTTTTTTCCAGTTTGTTCCCAACTATTTCATTGAATAATTAATAAAACCATGTCTTCATGAATTTTAAAGATGATTTTATATTTTGAAGGATCTCGTTTGAAAACTTAATGTGAATTTGCATAGGGAAGTTTCTTCAATTTCTTTCTATTTTACTTGTATTTGTGATAGTAACGAAATGCTGTGATTTTTATTTGAGATTTTGATTTTAGTTACTGTTTTTATTTCAAGCTTTTATGCTTCAGAACTATATTGCAAGGAAAACATCTTTAATCCCTTTTCGTATGTTTTGAATATTTTATGTAATTGGTTTTGAAAATAAACTTAAGCATTTCTTGTTTTGCTTTCATTTTGCTTTAACGACTGAAAGATGTAGCTGACGAATTATTTTATCTAAATTTCATTATTTAACATATTTTTACGGAATTATAAATAGCAATTTTATGTTAGCCCTAATATTGGTAAAGTTGACCATTGCTTTAGTGGTCCACTCATAAAATGTATAAGATATGTCTTTGTTTTATCATTTCCTATATTACGTTATTCATGTTATTCATACATTCTCTATATATTAAAAATCAGAAAAGTATTATTACATTTAAAAAAATCTAAGCAATAACCAAATTAGTTACAAAATAACCTCAACTAAATTTGAATTCGATTTTATTTCTATTACCATTTTATTGAATCACGAACTTTTTTATATGCTTTAAGCTTTGGTTTAAGTCAAGATTTACCTTGTATTTCTTTAAATAATTGTTTTATAGTTATTAATGAACATTGTTCCAGAGCTATAAATAACATCTACATTGCAAATGTGTAAAAAGAAATTCAACGGAACAAGATTAAGTTGAAAATATCTTCTAATTTATATCTTAAAAAGTGAAGAGCACTCTCATCTATAAAATTGATTTGATATTTGATTGATAGTGAAATTGAACAAGACATAATTAGTTTGATTTTTGATTCATAATCAAATTACACAGTTGAGTAACCTTCAAATTACACAGTTGCATAACCTTCAAATGAGTAAATTATGCAACTAATTAAAAATTTCTTAATCGAAATGACTTGTATTTTGTAAACTAACATTCTAAACAAAAATGGGTTTTAAGGGTTAAAAAACTCTATTAATTTCAATTCTTTATAATTTTATCTTTTTAAAGAAAATTAAAATATTCTTTAAGTCTGTTTAAGTCTATAGAGGTTAAAACGTACACTTTAAGTCCAATAGCGTGCCACGGGAAGAATAGGAAATTCCAGGGTGTTAAAATTTTTAAAAGTTAAAATGAATCAAATAAAGAGATATGATTATTTGATTCGTGCGCTCTTTTTTAAAGGAATCAAGTTATTTATTCTCACCAAGATTCAAAAATAGTTTAAAATTTTCTTAATAGATGGCATTGCAAACAGTATAAGCATCATAAAAAAATACGCATTTTAAAATAACAATGTTTTGCAGCAACAACGTTGCGCATCCTGAAGACAAAACTAAAAGACGTTTTTTTTTTTTTAAATTTT
The DNA here is from genome assembly GCA_949128135.1 of Parasteatoda lunata. NCBI lineage: Eukaryota > Metazoa > Arthropoda > Arachnida > Araneae > Theridiidae > Parasteatoda > Parasteatoda lunata. Next base: position 20,444,396 of record OX421981.1, on the reverse strand, counting down.
ATTAACAACCCATTTAAATTTTTATAGTTTTGTTTTAAACAAACAACCTTATATTCAGCAGAAAACATTGTTTTATAATTTTTTTTGTCATGATCACTAATTAGTGGAAAAATCTGTCACCAGTCTCGACATTGGTTGAAATTTCTTTGTAGATTGTACCAATTAATAAAACTTTAAATAAGGATCAAATAAACAGACAAAAATTAAATGGTACTTTCTACAACGAAAGCTCTGGCTCTTTATAGGTTAATATATTATCTTGAATGCTAAATATTAAACGAACTAAATATTTCTTCTCGTATAGTACAAGATTTAAATAATAAATAATCAATAAATATTATATAATTTAATAAATAATCCCTTTCAAAACTAATGGTTAACAATAAGTATAACGTGGAATATGGAAATTAGTTTTGAACATAATTAAACAATCCTAAGTTTTGCAATAAAACCAACATGCTCATTGTTTGCTTAATATTCTTCTCAAGAAGTCATATTGATTAATGCTGTTGTTTTCTATTCCATAATTTCTTGGAATCATTCTTGAATCAATATTACGGTGTTGAATTAATGGTAGTTCACCTAAAATTAATGAAATTCATTAGCATAATACTCACAATTGTTCTCAGGACAAGTTATCAGATTAACTAGAAACATTTATCAAGTCCTATGTAATGGTTTATACTGATTGGTTTTCTCTAGTTTCTTAACTAAAATATTGATGACATAAATATTATATATAAAGAATAAAGGGGAATGAACACAAGATTAATATAACTCTTTATTATTACAGACATAAATTATATGAATTTAATATTATATATTTTTAGTGTTACTTATGAATTAAAAATGATCAAAAATGTCAATTTCATTATATTATTTTAAAAAAGGAAAAAATTTTCTGCTTTAAATGACAACAAAACAAACTTTTCATAATTATTAGAATGATGGTTATTAAATAGTAATAATTTATAATTGCTTTAGCTTCTAATATATAATTTTCAATGGATTCATTTATTAAAGATATTAATCTATAACTGATTTTTATCTATAAGTGATTTTTATCTACAAATGATTTTAATCTATCAGTGATTTCGAAACCAAGGATTTTCTTCTACATCGGATTTTCAAATAAAATCAGCTATTAAATTTTAAAATGTGTGGCCGGCTAGAAAATTCTTACTTTTTGAGCTTATTTAAAAATTTTTTAATCACTGATATCAACACTTTAACTTGATATTAATTGATTTGACTCAATTTATTTAGAATTTTTGTATTTATATCATAGCTTGTGGATATAATTATTTTCGTTAAGAAATTACTCTTCTTAAAATTATAAGAAGTATTTTTGTGTTACATTGAATAAAAAGCGAATTTCGTAAAGATCACCCTCAATATGTATTTTTTAGAATCCTTATCAAAATTGAAAGCTTAAATATATGCACATAAAATGATGCAAATGAATATTTATCCGAGGTAACATAATAATGCATAATAACATAACAGAAACATAAATGCTATCGAAATCTGGCGAATCACGGTGCAGGATACCATACGTAATAAACAAAAAGGCAGGCTCATTTGTGAAAGAAATCAAACAGTAGTTGAAAAACGATTATCAAAAACACCTTTAAACTAAAATCAAGCCAGTTTCGATGTTACTAACTCTTTTGATGTTAACTATAGTAAAGCGGATGTAACTTGTTAACTATCAGTTTTCAATAGAGTTTTGGTTTTCCTTGTTTAAATATTGTTCTGTGACACCCTGTGGATATTTTTTGCTTCTATTTTTGAAAAAGATTTTAAAAATACATATTTAAGGCAGTCTTTACTGACCACCTTGTAGACTACAATTACTCAAAGACCTAATTTTTCAGCAAAAATTGTCTATTAGCAAAAATGCTGTGAGAAAAAAATTCTATCCTTTCTTTAATTGTGTTTGATTAACAAGTGATAGCAGGATCAATTTGCTACTTGTACTAATTTGTACAAGTATAAACGGAAATAGCAAAAAGGGATTTAAATTTTCGAAATATAATTCCGCTATTTATTCTGTTTATATTATTAGAGTGAAATATTTATTAATTTAAATCTAGTTTAAACACAATTATACTATAAATAAATTAGCATTCCTCGTTTAAGTATTAATTTGCGTCCTCCCCTCTGCGTATACTTTTCTTTCCATTTTTGATAAGGACTATAAAAATGTATATTAAGGACAGTCTTTAAAAAACACATTTTATGGTAAAATTTTCCTAAGTGCTAAACTTTAAGCAAAAATGACTTATTAGCAAAAAAATAATTTTTTTTACGTGAAAAGAGTCTAGCCCCTCTAAAAAAACCCGCTATTGAATATTATTATATTATAAGGGTGTAATATTATTTAATTCAAATCCAGTTTAAGCTATACCTTGAATAAAATAGATTTTGCTATTGATTTTGTTTCGATTATTAGGGTGCAATTTTTATTTATTTAAATCTAGTTTAAAAGCTACTATACTGCAAATATAGCAGCAGGTTACTATTCAGATAGTTGCAGAAATAAAGTAGGAAATACTAAGCATCTAGAAAGAGCTTAGGAGTTCTGGAAATAAGAAAGTAAATTAGTTCCTTGTAGCTTCTAATGACGACAAGTCTGGAAAAGAAAATTACTGTTACCCATTTGATTGGATCTCCGGAAACAGAACAGTTACCGACTTTTAGCAAATCTTTTTTTTTTCTTCCTAAAAGTATCCTGCTTAAAATTTATGTATCGGAATGGATTGTTTTAGATAAAATGCTTGAAATATACAAAATATTTGATTTATGATTGAGTTTTCCAAGTTAATAGAATTTTATAACCTATTAATTTAATTTTATAACAGTCGTTGAACAGCCCACCCCACTTTTTGGGTTTACGACTACCAATGTTCACCTCCATAGCCTTGTAATTTCCAGAACTCAATCCAGAAGACAAGGGAACTCTTGGATCAAGTATTGGGACAAATGCGTTAGATAGAGAGAAACCCTCCTACTGGATTCTAAACCGAGGGGACTCTAACCCATGATCGGTCTATAACAGAGGATATTTTACATCAGCACTGTGTTCGGTTCAAGCAAGATGCGTTGAATAGTTAGTTAGTTATTATTGGCGCAAGAGCCAGTATTGGCTATATCGCACCTACAACTTGGTTTTTATAAAATATCTATATTGATGTATCAAAACCAATGGCTTTGAGGTATGAGAAAATATTGTCATGTGGACTGTTTCCAATTGATAAAATTAATGATGGATTAAAGCTACCGAATTGGCGTTGTCTCTGAATTTTAAATTTGCTACATTTGGTGAAAATGTGTTTCACAGTGAGTGGTTCCTTACAATGGGAACACTCTGGCGCAGACTCATTTAGTAGAAGATGTCTGTGAGTAATACGAGAATGACCGATACGTAAACGGTTTAAAACAGCTTCTAGTTTACGAGGTAGATTAAGTTGTGTATAAGGTTGTAGGTTAGAATAAATACTATGTATAGTTTATTATTTGTCTTATTATTCCAACTTTTTTGCGATTCTGAATACAAGGTATATTTGATAATATTTTTAGCGTCTGATAGCGTTGATTTGTGATTAGTTAGGTTATGTGTTGATTTTGCCTATTGTGACCATTGCCTTGATGTTGTGTGACCATTAGTTTTTGAGCCATCAATAAAGACCGGATTAAAATCTGAGTATTGCTCTCGGTGATAATTAAAAATTTGTTGATAAATAATGGATGATGTTGTTCTTTAGTCTTACCTTTAAAAATATCGATGAAAAGGAAATTTATACCGATTCAGGCAGGATGCGGTTCCCATACTGGTAAAATATCAAAATTTCTTCATCCTGAGTCCAAAAGTTGGAATGCAGGATGGTCTATGGTTAAAAAGAGTTTCGTAGTCTGGCGTTAAAATCTTAGGAAACATGGGATGATTAGGGTGATTTTTGATATGAAAATAATAATTAAGGGCAAGTTTTGAGGCATACCACTAGGGAACTTAAAGCACAGAATCAGGATTAAAATCTTATTTTAATTAATGCCCGGAAGTGCAGGCATACACCGCTAGGGGTACTTCTCTATTATGAACTTTTTCTTCGTGTTCTTCAGAAAAATTCATAATAGGGAGGAGCCTTTAGAGGCATGTGATGACATTTCCATGTGTGGGTCCCTATGCAATTTTGATCCTGATGATGTTCACTAACTCCCCTGGAAGGAAACATTTATGTGGCCATTTTTATATTTAATGTTTTTAAACTTGCACAATTTTATGAAACATAGAATAAATATAACTTTAAAAAATCTGTAGCTTTAGGAGAAAAACTAATTTCAGATTTGAAATCGCCATACACGAATTAAGTTATACAAAATAAAGTTTACAGAATTACAAAAAAACATTGGTCCCCGGGGTAGTTTAGTTAATTTTACGTGGAATTTTTTACAAATTTATCAATAATTTAAACTCTAGAGACTATATATATATATATTGTTGACTTTCACCGGTGAATTTCGACAAACACCAAATGCGTCGGTGAAAGATCGAATATTTCATTATATTCTTGTACATTCGGACCCTCACTGGATTCGGTGTATGTCGACAATCACATAGTCGCTTTGGTGAATGTCCGAAATATTTGTTATAGCCAATTCTATATTAATTCATTCGTTGATATTATTATATTTATTTGATATATTTATATTTATTCTATATTTTAATACTTACTGACGATAGATTAGAAGAAACATCAGTGTTTGGAGTATCGGGCAAATATATACCGGGCAATGGCACTTGACCTTAAAAAAACATAAGTGTAGGGTATACCGGGCAAATGTATACCGAGCAGTGGCACTTAACCTTAAAAAACATCAGTGTAGGGTATACCGGGCAAATGTGTACCGGGCAGTGGCACTTAACCTTAAAAACATCAGTGTAGGGTATACCGGGCAGTGGCTCTTCACCTTAAAAAAACATCAGTGTAGGGTATACCGGGCAAATCTATACCGGGCAGTGGCACTTAACCTTTAAAAATATCAGTGTAGGGTATACCGGGCAAATGTATACAGGGCAGTGGCACTTAACCTTAAAAAACATCAGTGTAGGATATACCGGGCAAATGTATACCGGGCAGTGGCACTTAACCTTAAAAAAACATCAGTGTAGGGTATACCGGGGAAATGTATACCGGGCAGTGGCACTTAACCTTTGAAAACATCAGTGTAGGGCATACTGGGCAAATGTAAATGTATGGCCTGATACTGCAGACACTGATGTTTCTTCTGATCTATCGTCAGCAAGTATTAAAATATCGAATAAATGTAATCATATCCATGAATAAAAAAGGAGTTCATTTAACATCCTAAAAAACTGATTTATTTTGATATGTATCTATTTCATATCTTAACTAAACACACAGATTTTTTTAGAGTAAAGAAGTGTATACTTATGCATGTTTAAAATTTCTATTTTAAAAGTCGTTTAAGCGTTTAAGAATTGAGTGTTTTAATGAATATAGTTTTTTAAAATTTTCAAAAGATTTAGTAGGGCAGTAAATCCTTTTACTGGCTATCTTTTTTATCGAAAAACTAATTATTAGAATAGATTCTTTTATCTGCTTTTACAAATTTGAAAGAAAAACTTTTATTTAAGCATAATTTTATAAATGAAAGAATGCAGTGGCTTTTAATGCCTGTTCAATATAAAGCTTGATTAAAAGTTATTTTAACTTCCACTAAAAAGAAGATAAATCGTTTTTATACTGTAGGGATTCTAGCTATTAAGTAAATGCTTTCATGATATCGATTTATTTTAAATGCTGTTAGGAAAAATGATTTCGATTAAAATTTGCTTTATCTTTTAAATATATTACTAAAAGCAATAAAGTTTAATTTGTGTAAAATTTATTTCAATTAATATTTGTGTAAGGAAAAATATTGCTACAATTTCTTCAACACAGATATGGTTTTTATATCAAATGAATACACAGAATTGTTTCCATTATAAAGCTGCAAAGTGAACATCAAGAAAAAATTTATGGTTAAGACTATCAGAATTTGATAAAATTTACCGTGTTTTGGTTTCTTTAAAAAAACATTGAGAACACTAAAAAGCTCGGTATTTTTTACCGAAGTGTTTTGGTAATGAGTTTTGTAAAATTAACAATAAAATATAGTTTTATAATATGAAGGAATATTTGGCAAATCTGTTAAAATTTAGTAATTGAATTATGATACCTTAGACCATGGCATAAAAACCATATAGTCGAATACATTTATTTTTCAGTTTTTCATTTTTTTACTAAATGTATGCTAATAAAATCTATAATTTTGAAAACAAGAATTCCCTTTAAACCATTACCATATGAACAAAAAACTGCCAAATGAATGGTTTAAAAACTGTATATGTCGGTTTTATTAAATAGAATTATGTTTGCTTTTTACCAGAAATGGCATTACCATATAGTATGGTAATTTTACTAGTGCTAACTTAAAATGTCCTAATTGGTAGATAGATTATGGAGTTCCCTTGCAGTCAGGCTAGCAGCGGGAGGTTGTCGGAAATTTCTTATCCATATTACGTATATACGGGTTAGTTCAGTCAAAAAGTCTTGCACAAAGGTAGATTTCTCCCAATACTTGATCCAAGAGTTCTCTTGTCTTCTGGATTAGGTTCAAAATTACAAGACTGCAGACTTGAGCGTTGGTAGGCGTAAACTCAAAAATTGGATCGGATGTTGAACGAAGGTCATGAAATAAAATAAATAGACCTATAATAGTTAAGTTAAATAAATATTTATATATTGAGTAAGTCAAAACTTCACTATGAACAAACCTGCATAAGCTGACCCACCTGAATAAAATTGTTGAACCTCATCTGCTCTCCTATCTTGAATAAAATTACTAATGAAAAGAAACGGCATTCCACTCTACTTGATATTGTGTTGCGGTCTGGTACTCCTGAGTAAAATAAATTTTTAAATATGAGAAAATTTTAGGTAGTTCAAATAAAATTGCTGATGCTGAATTATCCTATCCTAAGTAAAACTGATGATAAAAAAACATGCTATTCTGTTAGATACTTTTCTGCAGTAAGGATGCAGCCAGCGCATTCTCATCATCTAAAAAAAGCCTAAGTAAAACTGATGATAAAAAAACATGCTATTCTGTCAGATACTTCTCTGCAGTAAGGTTGCAGCCAGCGCATTCTCATCATCTAAAAAAAGCCTAAGTAAAACTGATGATAAAAAAACATGCTATTCAGTTAGATACTTTTCTGCAGTAAGGATGCAGTCAGTGTATTCTCATCAGCTAAAAAAAAACTAAGTAAAACTGATGATAAAAAACATGCTATTCTGTTAGATACTTTTCTGCTGTAAGGATGCAGTCAGTGCATTCTCATCAGCTAAAAAAAGCCTAAGTAAAACTGATGATAAAACAACATGCTATTCTGTTAGATACTTTTCTGCTGTAAGGATGCAGTCAGTGCATTCTCATCAGCTAAAAAAAGCCTAAGTAAAACTGATGATAAAACAACATGCTATTCTGTTACATACTTTTCTGCAGTAAAGATGCAGTCAGTGTATTCTCATCAGCTAAAAAAAGCCTAAGTAAAACTGATGATAAAAAAACATGCTATTCTGTTAGATACTTTTCTGCTGTAAGGATGCAGTCAGTGCATTCTCATCAGCTAAAAAAAGCCTAAGTAAAACTGATGATAAAACAACATGCTATTCTGTTAGATACTTTTCTGCAGTAAGGATGCAGTCAGTGTATTCTCATCAGCTAAAAAAAGCCTAAGTAAAACTGATGATAAAAAAACATGCTATTCTGTTAGATACTTTTCTGCTGTCAGGATGCAGTCAGTGCATTCTCATCGACTAAAAATATGGTTTAATATGAAGAATAGATAAGGTAGGTCAACCCTCCTATGAAAAATCCTTTAAAGAAAAACTAACATAAGATGTTAAAATTTGCTAAAAATGACTTATTCTATGCTGAATAAAATTGTTGATAAGAAAACAACAGCTTGCGATTATGTTTGACACCAAGCTGCAATCCGGTACTCATCAGCTAAAAATTTGGTTTAGTATTAATAAAAGGAAAGGTAAATCAGACAAGGAGGTAGATCTGAAAAAGAGACTCCTTCTCTATAACAATCCTGAATAGACCTAACCTGACCTAACCTAAATAAAAATGCTAAACCTGAATTATTCTATGCTGAATTAAGTTGCTCATAAAAGGAAATAACATGTGATTCTGCTTGATATTATGTCACAGACCACTACTCATCAAGTATTGTCAAGTAATGTTGAAATCAATATCAATAGTTAGGTAGTATCAATAATTGTGTTTAAATATAATAAAGGTAGGTTAGGTCAAACATCTCTAATGAATAAGTCTGAATAAAATTGCTGAACCTGGATTATCATATCCTGAATAAAATTGCTGACTTTGAGTTTCACTAGTCTAAATAACAATAAACAAAACAACTTATAAATGTGCTTTTACAATGCTGCAATCCGTTATTCATCAGCTAAATAAATACTTAAATATGAAATAAATCGGGTTTGTCTACCCCCATGGTTGAACCTCGGATGTTTCTCCAAAATATTGTTTTTCACAGTTTTTTATTAGCGAAGAAGAAAATGTGAGCTCTTTTTACCTATGTTTTAAAATATCTGTTAAAACTTCATTCTTACATTAGATTTTTTTTTATATTTCTATTTTTAAATGACCTAAAAATTTTATATTTTTACCTTTTTACCTAAAGGTTTAAAAAAAGAGCTATTGTTCATCTAACACGTTAAAAAACTTTAAGCTATGATACAAATTAGCTACTTCCTAAATAACTTCAACATTTCCCTTTGTTGCGAATCAAATTACTCAAACTTTAACTTATTTTACAGCGGGAAAAAGAGATTCCGAAGTACTTACAAGAATGAGATTTAAGCCAATAGCAATTCGATGCAAACTCCAGCTACTTCAACTAGCAATTGAAAGGAATTAGTGGTTGCTCGACCAATCGGTGTCTTTAAAATGGATACCAGACTACTAAATGGTTCTATTGAACTGAGCAGACTCTAAGGAATCGTTTTCCTTACTCAACTGTATCATTAAAGTAGCACTATTGCACCATTCGATGTAATGGACGATTTGAGAGTAGTTCTTGTATTTTGAACTAAGTAGACTACTTTTATTTGGTAATATAGAGAGAAAACTAAAAGACGTGCAAACCTATATATTGAGGAATTATTTTATAACTGTAGTATTTATTTGAATTTCCAATTCTTTAAAAATGTTAATTTAAATCTATTCTAAATGATTTATGTGTTTGGCTTTTTTAAAAATTAAAGGAATATGCTTCAAGTTCTATTTCATCATTGGATGCAGTGGGCGATTTGAGAGTAGTTCAAGTATTTTGCAATACGTAAGATACTTTTTTTGGTAATATAAAGAGAAAACTATATAACTTGAAAACCTAAATATGGATGATTCAATATAAACAAACTATTAATGGAACAATTTTTTGGGGGTCAAGAGGGTCATAGAGTTTAAGGTTCCGAAAATTCGTAATCAACGATGTGTTGGGGGAACTGACTGGAATAGCACGCTGCGAGCAACAAACACCAGCTAACTCAACTAGCAATTGAAAGAAATTGGTACATTGAATATTGCAATAGCACCATTCAATGTAATGGACTAGTTGAGAGTAGTTCTTGTATTTCGAACTAAGTAGGCTGCTTTTATTTGGTAATATAGAGAGAAAATAAAAAAAAACGTCCAAATCTGAATGTTGGAAAATTAATTTATAACTGTATTATTTATTTGAATTTCCAATACTTGAAAATTGTTAATTTAAATCTATTCTAAGCGAATTTCGTTTTTTCTTTTAAAAAATAAGGGAATGTGGAACTGCTTGAAATAAATTTCAATGAATTGAAATTACAGAGTAAAATTGCTTTTTTTTTAAATCATAACTTTTCTAACTGAATTTTCAGAAAATATTGGAATTGGCAAACAAACAGCTAACACTGCCGTTTATTCATTTCTATATAACGTAGCGATTTTCAGCAACTAATTTTAAGTAATTTCCGCTAAATGAATTAATAAATATATTCAGTGAATCAGTTGATTGCGTTCTGTTTTTATGCATCGACATGTTTTTTTTTAAAAAATTCCATTGAGCACTAATAAAGAGAAACTCTTAATACTAGTAAATATGTATGCAATATTTTGCATAAATTGTCTTACGTTACAAAACTATAGTAATTTCATAGCAAATAGGAGCTCTAAAAATTTTTATTGATCATATCGTGCTTACTTCTACAATGTACCTTTTTTTATGCATTATGATAAACATTCCATACTAAAAACACTATTTGCTTGCATTAAACAATAAATATTTTAAAATAATCTATTTTCTTCCATTTTGAAACAACATTTAAAGAATTTCTATACACTTGATAGAAAGTATATTTATTCTTTTGTATTTTGCTTTTACGTTTTACTTTTCCCTGTATTTTAAAGAACTTTTATTTTCGTCTTTACATCATTCTTTGCTTTACAAAGAAAATAAAAAGAGCAAAGACAGTTTTACTTTTTCCCCCACTCACGAAGTGTTTTTAAGGTACAAAAACTAAAATAGAACGAAAGAAGCAAAGGATGCACTAGGGGTGTTTAATAATTGAATTTTCGTGGTCGCGGTTTCCTCTGTGACGTGACTGCAGCTCAGAACTTTGAAAAACATTCAGTAAATGGATAAATATATAGATATATATATATAAAAATAAAAATGAAAACTCGACAATCAAATCAACACCCTCTTCTCCTCGATTTTGATGAAATGAAAGTCGTGTATCTTCGGCTGGAATGCGAAAAAGAAATCCATAAAACGAACGAAAAAAAATGACACTTGTGAGATAACTTAAAACAAGACAGCGGTAGTGACCTTTTTCAATTTCCTTTTACGTTATCTGAGATTTCTATATCTAGAAAAGAAGACAGAAAAATATATTTTGTTGAATAAATAATTTTAGGATGTATTTGTAAAGGTTAAAAAATTTTTACGTTCAAATTCTATAAAATAAAAAAAGAGTAAAAATTCACATTCACTCATGAGTTAGGATGAGACTAAGATCGGGATTTCCTTCAATCTTTTTTTTTTACTTCATCTAAGAGTAAAAAGTGAAGAATAATTCCTCTTGTCAGGAAAAGAAACAAGAGAAATATATTTCACTGAATAAATGATTTCAGGTTAGTTTACTTGTATTTGTATGATTTAAATTTTTTTACCGTTTTAATTCCATAAAATGAAACAAAAAAGTAAAAGTTCAGTCATGAGGTAGCATGTGACTAAGATTGTTACTTTCTTGAATTTTGTCATTACATTTCCGAAGATTATTTTTATGTCATTACTTTTATGTCAGGAAAAAAAGCAACAAAAAAGAAAAAAGTATATATCTGCATAAATAATTTCAAAGTGATTTGTTTGTATTTGTATAGATTAAAAATTTTACCGTTCTAATCTAAAATGAAACCAAAAAAAAAAAAAAAAAATTCACTTGTGCGATAACAAATGTCTTAGACTATGACATTTCTTCAATTTGTTTAGTTTATCTAAACCTTTAATGTCAAGCAAAGGAGTATGAAAAATATGTTTTGCTGCGGAAATGATTTCAGGATAGTTTACTTGTATTTGTATAAATTAAAAAGTTTTACCTTTCTAATTCAAAACGAAGCAAAAAAGTAAAAACTCACTGGTGAGGTAACATGAAACATAGGTTTAGTTTAACTAAAAATTTTATATTAGAAAAAGAAGCAAGAAAAATAAAGATATATAGCAGCATAAATGATTTCATGATAGTTTACTTGTATTTGTGAAAATTAAAAGAAAACTTTTCCTTTTTACTTCTAAATGAAACAAATTGAACAGAAAAGGAAGAAATCACTCAAGAAGTAATGTAAGATTTAGATCGTGAACTTTCTTCAATTTTTTTCATTATTTTTATTAATTTAAGATGTTTTTTATCAGAAAAAGAAGCGAGAAAAATATATTTCGCTACCTAAAGCGTAAGGACATATTTACTACATTTTTATATGTTAAAATTTTTAACCATTTTAGTTCTATAAAATGAAACAAAAAAAAGGATAGATAAGAATGAGTTATTGATTTTTTCTTTTCTTTTCTTTTAACTTTATCCGATATATGTATAAGAAATACGCAAGAAAATAGATTCCACTTTATAAATAACATAAGGGTGTAGTTTTTTTTACATTTGTATATGATAATATTTTTAGCTATCGTAATTCGCTAATATGGAACGAGAAAAACACTTGTGTGGTTGCATAAGACTGAGGTAGTGACATTTTCTCATTTTTCTTTTACTTTATTTTAAGCAGCTATGCATGCAAAACACGATCTAAAAATATATTTCACAACATAAAATATCAGATTTACTAATATTTTTTATGTTAATATTTTAAGCTATTGTAATTCCTTAAAAGGAAATAACTAGTGTTGTTGCAAAAGACAACGGTATTGATCCTTATTTCTCTTTCTTTTTACTTTATCTGAGACACCTACAACTGGCAAAGACGCAATAAAAATAAATTAGTCTATAAAATAAAACAAATATTATCAATAAACTAAAACAAAGCTAATCTTTCGTGTGGAAGCTTACAATTTTTAAGAGGATTGAACGTTCGCCTTCCAATAAGATAAACTGGGTTCGAATCCCAGCAGTGGCTGGTCGATACGAAATCCGCATCCGGCTTGCTCCGATCACAGTGCTGACGTAAAATTTCCTCAGTGGTTGTAGTTTCATAGGTTAGAGTGCCATTGCCGGGCTTACCGTGGGAGGTTTCCATGGTTTCCCTCTCCATGTAACGCAAATGCGGGTTAGTTCCATCAAAAAGTCCTCCACGAAGGCTAATTTCTCCCAATACTTGATCCAGGATTTCCCTTGTCTTCTGAAATAGATTCAAAATTACAAGGCTATGAAGTTGTCGTAAACAAAAAAAATTGGGTAGACTGTTCAACGACGGTTGTGAAATAAAATTAAGAAAAATCTATCTTGAGTTATCGCGGCTAGAAAAAACTGTAGGAAAATATATTTCGCTACATGATTAACTAGAATAATTTGCTTGCATTTGCATATGCTAAAGCTCTATAGTTGTAACTGTCAGTGTGATTTCAAGGATATGGAATCACACAATAGGGAAGGAAATCTATAAATCAGAATATATATATATAAAAAAAACTAATGATTTTAAATAAATTATTGATAAAGCTTTTCTGGAATAAGTTATTAAAAATAAAAGCTACATTTTTCTTAATAAGCAAAGCAACAAAACAGGAATGTCAACTGTCGGATATTTGTAAAGGGGGATTAAAATTAAACAAACTATATTCAGAACATCCTAGCTCCGATTTTATGAAACGGGTATTTCAAGTGCTTGTTCTTTAGATTATGGGTCCAAGACTTCTTTTGAAAAAAAATAGTTTTGAATTTTTGGACTAGACGTCGGTGTACTGACAAAATAGCATGCAAATGATACAAACATGAAACCAGACGCACATTCTTGACCGATAAGCTATGCACACATAGCACACCAGATGAAAATAATATTAATAATAAAAAATCCGTTACTTTTTGAACTCTTGCTGGGTTTTTTTTTCCTTGCTGTTGAGTTATAATGCAACCTAAACGCAAAATTTTGAATATTTTTTTAACGAAACCCTAGCCTTTGAAATGTAGTCCAGGCAATAGAGGATTTTATCTGGGAAAAAATTTGTTTATTTATTTATTTTTTGTACCGCCGTTTTTTAGGGTGCTAAACACGAATCAAGAAAATATGTTTTTTTTTCCAATACAAACCTGAAAAACTCATGTTTTTGCATACAGCATCTTTTTTTTTTTTTTTTTTTTTTTTTTTTAGGTTTTTAGAGAGAAAATTTATGAGGGGAATAAACCAAATATAGGGGAATAAACTAAAATAGTTATGCGTATGAGAATAATGTCTATAGCATTGAAATGATGTCTCTCTCACAGCTTCAACGGTGAAAAATAGAGGATAATAATTAATAATTTTATGTAAGTTCTCTTGTGGGACCTAGAAAAAGAGAGAGAATATATTTCCTTACCAATAGAGAAGAACTCCCCCACTTCCCGAATAAATATAATTTTTAATCAAGCTTTCTTGAAACCATTATTTTAAGGTTTTTTTTTTTTTTCACAAACCGCACTTTTCACGGTAATGTTTACTTAATTAGAGTGATTCAGTGATTTTACGGTAACTATTACTGTATGAATTGCGTTATATCAGATATTTTGTTCCGTAACATGTTTTGGTAAAAATAGATTTTACTTTTTACCTTAATTTGATCAATAACTTTTTATAGTGTAGCAAAGATATATAAAAATCAGTCTTATTCAAATAATAATAACGATTAAAAAAGAGAAAACATTTACATTTTTTAAACATTATGGATTCCGTGATTTAGAGCTAAGACTAATAATTCTAAAAGAGAAATAGCTGAAAACATTATTCACTGTAGAAAGTACTATAAAGGGGCTTAAATTATTGTAAACGTGCTTTGTTACTATAAACGTGTCACTTGTCTTTCTAGAATGTTCCGAAATTAAACGCGAAAAACAATTATAGGACCTTTCGATCTATTCTTACGATAATGAGGCTGTAACAGTGAATAGTTTAGCGGAGGAAGATACTGTCGTTTTGGATTATGTTTGTTTTGAAATCCTTAATGAGTTCTGAATAGAGGTTTATAAGTTATAACTGTTCTTTATAGTCGATATTATATGTATCTTTCCTTTGTACTACCAAGGAGATAACTAGAATTAGCATCATTTTTATTTAAAAAAGAAACAAAAAAAGAAACAAAGGGATTTATAAAACATTCAAGAAACTATAACTAACAATGGACAAATATTAAAATTTATTAAGGAAATCATTTAAAAATTATTCATTGAATTAAAATCGCAGATGCATAGGATATCGATGCGACAATCGCATTGGATAATGTTTGGTTTAAAAATAATTTTGAGAAAATATGAATGAAAATCATGGTAGAAATTAATAAAAATGCTTTCCATATCTGCATCACTGATTTAAACCAGTTAGCCAAATCAATCTATTGTTGCGATTGTTTTGTAGGAGAATCGGTTAATGATATGACAAACGCAATGGACAATATTTACTTTGAAAATACTTTGAAACTTTAAAAATTCATCTTTTTACTGTATTCTAAATATATTTTTAATTTCATACTACCAGGGATTAATAAAAAATACTCCATTTTATTTTGTTTAATAAAAAACAATAATATTTTCCAAGGAAGACAGATTCTGAAACCATAGGGTAACACTTATTATTCTTCGATAAATGATTAAGATTATTTTTCATGGCAGAAATTATTAAAAATGCGTTCCTTATCTTCCTCAATGAACTACGCAGCCTAGCCAAAAGGCGGACCTTTCAATCCATTGTTGCAATCGTGGACTCTAACAGAGCGTGTCTTTAGTTTTGCTAGTGAAGCAACTGTCGCATTGGATCATGTTTACTCCTAAAATCCTAATGAGAACTGAATAGGGGTTCTCGAACTTTGAATTAATCTTCTACAACTGCCTTTCTCCAAAACATTTCAACGGATCGAATAAAGGGAATTCATTTGGAAATTTTGGTGATTATTTCTCTTTCAGCTGGTTCTCCTTTAACTGTTACCATTAGAATGCCTTTTCATCGTTACAATAGCAGGGAGAACTCACAACGAAGTAAGAGGAAATTTCTGTGAATAGTCATTATTCGTAGCTATCTTGAAAAATTCCAACTTTTGCGAAAGCAAAGTGGCATTAAGATTATTACGATGAGCATTTGGATTCATTCTTTATAAGAGTTGATTGGGAGGATAATTTATTTTCTTGAATATCCTTATTCGGTGTTTTGATTTTTTTTTTATTGCTTATTTTATTGGGATTGTAAATAAATGTTAACTTAATTGAGATTTCTTCCGTTATTTTGAAAGGAAATAATAGCCTTAGCTCTTTAAAATAATTTTGATTGCAATTCGGAAAAAAATCTGATTGTATTTTTTTTAATAATGCATCATTTTTTATCATTATATTGTAGCTTTATGATGGAATAAAAAACTGAAAGTTAAATACTCAAGTTTTAACTTCTTTAAAACATTTGTCTAACTATACACAGTAAAAAATGCCAAATCAAATTGCCGTATAAAGTACTGTCACTTAGGTTGGATGATCCATAAAATCCAATTTACAGTAAAATCCACTTTCAGTACCGGCACTTTGGGTGAATGATTCATAAAATCCATTTTACAGTAAAATCCACTTTTACCGTAAATTGTTATAGCGTAATTTTTACATTAATATTTAGTTATTTAGAGTGATTAAGTGATTTTACGGTAATTATTCCTGAAAAATTGCGGCTTATCAGATTTTTTGTTCCGTAATATGTTCCAGTAAAATGAATATTACACTAAAAGTACTGGCACCCTGAGTGCCGGTACTTTTTACCGTAACATGATCTGGAATATTTTGCGGCGTGTATATTTAAAAAAATACATTATAAAATTAAAGGAACAATAAATATTTTTCAAAATGTAAATAAAATTCTTCATTTAAATAATTATTTTAGACATTAGCTTCTAAATAACGGAATATGGATATGTAAAAAATTTAAGTATACGTGCATGATATATACGATATTATATTCAATTAATAAAATTGGTTTTTGTAAACTTTATTCTTGCTGCATGGAATCTAAAATAGCCACTCAAAGCAAAGGTAAAATTTTTGACTTTTTTAATTGTAAAATTGCTATTTTTGCCGAGATTCTTTTTTAAAGGCTTTCTTGTCTATTGTAGAAATATCTCTAAAACTTTGCAAATACGTTTTTAATAGCATCGCAAATACGTTTTTTTTTACAGAAAAATTAAGATATACTTACGTAATTTAGGATATTTTGCATTAGCACTTTCACGTGTTGCGTTTTTCTGCGTGAACATATAAAGCGTTTTTTCAAAATAGTGTTTTTTATACTCATGGGCATTACTTTTTCTATATTATTTCAGTTTAGTTGATTTAGTTATGAATATTACAAATTTAATTCCCGTTACAGTTAGAAATGTGCTTATGACTGACGTTTAAGGCACTTTGCACACCGTTGCTCTAATGAAGTAACCAGAAATAGAAAATCTTGGCAATGGTTTGAAGGATGGTAACGATTTAGAATGTAATAACGGTTGCTATAGCAACCGCTTGTTTAAAATTTAAAGGGATTTAGAATGATTTTCCTCTCATTGCTCACATTCCTCACATTTTTAATGTATAGTACCAGGCAGATTTTGTATATATTATTGGACAAAATAAATGAGATCATAAAGTACTTTAATGGAAGTAAATAGATAAAAATATCGCCCTGGAGAAGTTTTTTTTTTTATTTATAGTTTCAAGAACGCTTAACCATATCGCTCTATAATGAGAACCGAATTTTTGCAATTTTAGTACATTATACTAACTTAATGAAAGAAAAATATACTAAATCGTTTCTATTTCATAGACAATTATTTGTTACCATCTTTTTTATATAAGTTTAAAGCAAGTTGGATGGAAATTAGGAAAGTTATTCAGTTTGCCGTTAGCTGGTATAAAAAAAAACAAAAACAAAAATCTTATATCTTCAATCAGATACACATTTATATTTCACAGATGAATAAAAAACTTAATTTATAATATTAATGTATGTACAGTGTGCCAAAAAAACGGACCACCCTGAATAATGATCGGAACTTTAGAAGGGGTGACTTGAAATGTGCTAATTAATTAGTGCAGACGATATTCTAATTTACAAAATCAGACACGAAAGCGTACTTAAATTGAATAAACATTACTTTTTTTTCGTCGGATTTGGATATCTGACCCCTGAGATATAAGCCCTAAGATATATATATATATATATATATATATATATATATATATATATATATATATATATATATATATATATATATATATATATATATATATATATATATTACAGGCACAAAAAACTAGCATAAAATATTTCAAAAGTTATTGATATTATAAATGACATTTTTACTGGTCTCTGAATTTTCCTTGTGCATTTTTATAAGACAACACAAAATAACATAATTTTTCATGTTATTTTTTTTCTGTAAGTGTCAAAAGCACGTGCAGAGAAAAGATTCTAAAAAAGAGTTCTTCATTATTTATTATATAAAGAAAAATTTTCAAAATAAAGTGGACAAAAAAAGTTTTAAAAAAATTCTAACTGTATCTACGTATTAGATTTAAACAAGATGGTGTTTTTAATTTTTCTCATTTTTAAATAGCTTCAGCTATTTCTAATTTTCTTAAGAATATTTTTTATAAAACCCTTATTTTGCGATTAGACTATTTCTTTTAATTATAGAAAAATAAAAATACACCTGCTGTCTTCATATCTTTGTATTCTATATTAAAACAAATCTGCATTCATTAGATGTCAACATTTGCATTTTAATACATAGCTTCGAATGAAAAAGAAGATATTTTTAAAAGAAACTATAAATCTTATAAAAAGGTAATAACTAACTGTATATAGCTGATTACCATCAATTTAATTTAGATTCGTATTGTCAAAAGTTAATTGGACTTCCCCAAAAAAGGTATCGTGTAATTCACAAAACTTTTTTCCGAAGTTAGAGACGCTAAAGAATTAATGAAGTCTCTTATATGATTTTTTGTCTCGCCAGGACTTAAGAAATCAGTCTTTTTATTCTACTTTTGCATCTTTAAGAAAGAACCTTCTTAAAAAACCTGACAGGCGATCTTTTCTTGCGGTAAACCTAATTAGATTTACAAAACTACTAGAAATTTTAACGAGGCTTGATTTTTCCTTTACTTTCTTTAACAATTTCTTGTTTGGCGTAATAATGTAATAAATTAAAGAAGTTAGGTGAACGCGTAGCTTTATTACGTTGAATTAGTTTCCCATCAGTTGAGGGAAGTACTTTTTGTTGAACAATTAATGAAGAAAAACAATATATTAATTTCAAAACATTTTAAGAAGAATGTCATAAGCAATTACATAGTTAGGAAATTTGACAAAGCTTTCAGAAAAAAAATTTAATAGAGAGTAAAAAGAATTTACGGAAAATATGAAGTTTAAGTGTTCAACAAAAATAAAGAAGTTGATAATCCACTCTGTTAATATTACTATTTTTCACAAAGAGTCATTGTTGTTCAAGGGACAGGGTGCTTGCCTCCTAATAAGGTGATCCGGGTTGTAGGCGATCAGGGTCCCTAGCCGTCAGGCTAACCATGGGGTGGGCTTTGGTGTTTTCCTCTTCATGCAACGCAATGCGGGTTAATACCATCAAAAAGTTCTCCACGAAGGCGAATTTCTTCCAATGCTTGATCCAGGAGTTCCCTCGCCTTCTGGATTGGGTTCAAAATTAAAAGGCTACGGAGTTAAACTTTGGTATTCGTAAACTCAGAATTGGGTCGAATGTTCATCCCCGGATATAAAATTATAAAATTTACAAAGATAATAATATTTTATATTTATAATGAGGGTTTTTAAAAGCCCTTTTGTGTTCTGACGTATATTGCGATCAAACATTTATGCCAAATCTGAAAAAAATTAAGAAATGGTTCGAACTTAAATATTATCTGTTTTTTTGCATACAATAAGTTATATTTGGAATTTTTAATTTCTTTATAGTCAGTTACTGTATTAAAATAAAATTGAAAGATACAAAATTGACTTTTGTGCGATATTGGCAAAATAGTCGACGAGAAAATTCGTAAGTACCCAATTATTATTATAAAAATTTTAATAAACTTTTATTTTAAATAGAGAACTGGTTATAAAAAAAACAAATAGTCATGTTTGTGTAGAATTTACTTCAACAACATTTAACTACCAAACTTTATTAGATTTGCGATCATCAATATTCAATTGGGTAATTTTGAACAGTTTCCCGAAGACAATAGAATTTCTAAACCAATTTTCGGATAGGAATTTTTGAGTGAAATTAACCAGCAATACCGCCGTATGAAGAAGAAAAACTTGAAAACCAGTCACGGTCACCCGAAAGGCAAATTGATTCTAAATACAGATCATTTTACTACTAGAATATAACAATGTGGTCTTTTGCAAACAAGGATTCACATAGAAATTGTTCAGTGATCACCAGTATTGTTCTAAAGATCTCCAAAAATATATGATGCGAATCAGAAGAGATATTTTGAAATTAAAGATCTGATCCAGGAGAAAAAAAAAAAAAAACAGCGTGTATTGAAGTACACATAAAAAACAGAAATGGATATACTATAGTTTTGATTCTCTAATGAAAGGCATTCCTCAGGGTCTAAACTGTAAATGACTGTGGAAAAGTAAAAAGATAAACACTTGAGTAAAAGTCAGGGATCGTTTGACCATAAGAAACATGTTTGAACAAGATAATAATACGAAGGATGATAATAAACAGTTGGGAGAGGTTTTGGCTGCAACCCTTGGTGCATAAGATTAGATTTGAATAGTTTTCAAAATGTTAGGAAATAATGCGATACTAGAACCTTGACTAAATTATTAAAAATTTTCAAACTATGAAATGATTCTCAGAAATCAAGCTCAATAAATAAAGAGCAGTATTGGTTTCTTTTAGACTCAAACCTAGGATTATAATTCCATATATTTTGGGTGGTAAACTAAATTAAAACTAAACTAAACTCAGTGGCGCGACAGCCCATAGAGGGTCAAGGCCTACTGTGCCCATCTCAGTTTTCTTGACATTGGGCTCTGGGGTTCAGGAGCAGATGTTCCGATTAGGTGGTCAGCCGAACGCGAAACCCCCAGTGTTTAATTCCCAAGCGTGCTTGGTAGAGGATCGTTTAATACCTTGATTTTGAGCATATATTTCATGTTCTTTAATTCAAAATGTAAGGGTGCGTTTATTTTGTTTAATATACGCAAGACCCATCAAAATTTTCCTCTGCATTCTAATGCCTTCAAAACCACATTTATGTTTCTAAAAACAAATACCTGATGAAATTTCAAAAGAAAAATAAATGTTTCATGAATCAAATCTAATGAATTGTTTAAAATATATCTTCAAAGATGTTAAAGAGTTCTGGCAAAAGCAAAGCAAAACAAGATAGATAACTCTGTCGAAGAAAATGAACTTTCTCTTCTGAATTCCATAACTGAAAAGCAAATAACTTTTCATTTTGTTTTTTCTAAATTTCTTCTTGACCTTTTTTGAATTGGGACTGCTCATTAAAGTCTTCGATATTCACTCACTTAAAATGTTACCAATTGTTCTTAATACCTATGTTTTAATCAAAAATGCATTCTTTGAAGGACATTTCTGTCAATTTTATTCCCATTACTTGAAAATCACACCTATGTTTCTATGTCTCTCAAAAACAAATGCATGGAGATATTTCAAAAGAACAAGAAGCGTTTGATGTGTCAAAATTAATGAGATATTTGAAATCTATCCTCAACAATATTAAAGACTTCTGGTAAAAGCAGAGGAAAACAAGATAGAAAACACTGCCGAAGAAAAGGGACTTCCTCTTCTGAATTCCAAAACTGAAACGCAAATAACTTTTCACTTTGTGCTTTCTCAATTCCTTCCTGACCTTTTTTTCCTTCCCCGTCGAGCACTGTTTGTATTCTGGCTTTTCGGGGTCCCCTCACACTTAGGAACGCCAACGTAGAGAATGTTTTATCAGGGTATGAGTCCCGTAGCTGCAGCGTTCGAAAGGAAAGGGTTCTGCTGTATTCTTTATCTTCTTTTTTTTTTCTCTCTTTTTGCTGTCTTTTCTCCTATTCTGTCTGACAAGAATAAGCTTTCTAATAGAAGCGGCACATATTTATTCCGAATTTCCTTTTATGGAATTCAAGGATGCTGGGAAATATTTGAAAGCATTTAAATTAAACCTGCCCAGAACAGGTCTACCAATTATTATGCTGTCTCTTAAGACATATTTAATCAAACTGTTAGATATAAATAAGCATCAACGAAGAAATGCTTTATTCAAAAACCATTTCAAATATTCTATAGGAAACGTGGATAAAATTGTCAAAATAGAAATAAAATAAAAAAATTAAATGTACTAAAATTTAAGTGCTTGAATCAATACAGTGTTATAACACATTTTGTTTAAAAATACATTATTTTTGCACAAAGCTGTACTTACTATTGCTTTTTAGTAGACATTTATCTATAAGTAATCAGTGAAATAATGCTTTAAACAAGGATAGCTTCACAAAGTTTTCTCCTTGGAATAGTCTAAAGAATTAAAGAAATATCTATTATAAAACAGATAAGAGTACTTACTTTGAGAGCTTGAAGCAATGTGATGAGAAACCACACTATATCTGAAGATGTGATTTTTACAGATAACTGTTCTTAATGTTGCTTCCAAGTAGGTACTTTAGTAGTTTCTGTCGCTGCACTAATAAAAGCACAATATACAGAAAACTCTATATGTCTGCATGGAAATCAGGATTTTTTTCACAAAAAAAATGTTAAAAGGTTCTCATAAGCAATTTGAAAATATGGTTTATTATATTTCTCTAAACTCTTCAATTAATTAATCATATAATTAACTAGCTATTAAATCAAATAACTAATAAAAAATCAAATATTTGAAACCAAAACTTTTGGGAGGTCAATGTGGCTAGCGCCATGCCTTTAAAATTTGCACCATCTTATATATATATATATATATGCATGTATGTATGTATGTACGGTCTCAAAAATAACACTCTCGCTTTTGACGACTTATAAATCCTCGAGCTGTATTTCGTTAATTTTAAGAATTATCACGTGATTTTTAAATCAAGTGATTTCGTGACGAAACGCAGACTCTCAAATACATATGAGGGAAATGTTTGTGGAGATTATTAATTGGAATGACGAAAATAGAATGAAGACTAGACGATCGAAAGGAAAATGATGAATTAAGCCGACAGGTGTGTACTGTGGTCAAGGAGTTGGCCTCATACTCGGAAGATCCCGCATCCGAATACCTTTTCGGGCATGGGTGTTATTAATCTCTTTTCTCTATTTGTCTTTTTTGTTTTATTAAGGTGGCATTGAGCCATCTATATGGTGCCCACGTCAAAGTGATTATTAGAAAAGTTAGATACATTTGACACTGTAGGGTTTTTTTATGAAAAAAAATAGAATGATGAAATATTTTTTTTAATTATTGACGAAATTTATTCCTTCGAAGAAGTGATGATAGTTATATCGTCACTTTGGCGAAATGCTCACTCGAAGCATATACCAGGAAACTGTTTCATCAGAAACGATTTAAATATTCATTTTTTACAGTGTGTAATTCCCGTTGTTAATAAAGCTGTTAAAGATCTCTATAGAAATAATATGAAAATTCTTCATTGAGATTGACTCACTTCAAGCATCATCACTTAAAATTCAGCAAGTGGAAAAACGAAAAAACTATATTATTCTAGTGTTCTATTTTAAAGAAGAGCATAAATTTTTTCACCAATTTTAAAGATTTAGTAGTAATAATTTTTTTATATAAAAAAACAAGTCTCGAACTATTTGAATCAATTATTTTATACATATTAGGGGGACCAGAGATTAATGTCGTTTCGAAGTGTTAAATATTCGTTAGTCTTGAAAACTAATTCATTTTTTTTAGATCCATTTCTATTTATTTTCGATCCGGCAAAGAAAGGTTGTTGCTAACAAGAGTGAATACATTATTGATTAAAAATAAATATTGATAACAAACATTGAAACAACATTACTTTCCCGTCCTCCTAATATTTCAAAGATGTTCTAACAGCCTTTAAAAAACATAAAAATGCCAGTTAAGGTTAAAAATAAATACGAAGTTTTTGTAGCAAATTTATGTGATAAAGGAGAAATTTTTTCTCTCAGAATTCCTGCGTTAAGCTCGAATTTTTTTTTTTTTTTTTTTTTTTGACAGATGGTGATGTATATAGTAAATATTTAGACCAAAAATAGATTAGAATCACATCCTATTACAATAAGACATGTGATTGTAACTAATCCCGGGCATTTCAAAAATAATGTTATAAAAAGGATATTGAAACAGTTTGCTATTATTTTCAACTATTTTCCTTCGAGATGCATATTTACTATCTGCAGCGCCATCTATCGAAAAATTTATTGAATAAAACCCAAAATCTCAGAAAGGAAATATTTCTGCCCTGTGACATGAGTCTGCTGCGACTGATTTTTAAATCTTAACTATATTTCTGTTATGAAATTATGAAATCCACTGTTTATTTTAGAATAGCTTGTATCATATACTTGAATAACTAAATAGTACCCATAGTTAATTGATTTAGCATATAAGGTTTTTTCACTAAATTTATGTCGTTCTTAAATAAAAGTTTTATGAAATCAATAAGAAAGCGTGCGTTTAAAGAATTATTCAAAAAAGAAATTAAAAAAAGAATTCTAGATATTTTTTTTTTCTCTTTTGAAGAAAATAAAAACTTAATTTAGGATATACGTGATTATAAGTTTTTTAAGCTTTAACAACAAAAAGGAAATTATATTTAAAAGTAAGAGGAACGGAAAAACATCTTTGCCTTTTGTGGATTTTAATGTTCTTAGTCAAATATTAAAGATACTTTTTTTAATTTCTATACAGATTAAATCATAACAAAAAGTAACAAAAAGTAAATTATTTCAGTACATTTCGGAAATCCGTTTGATGTTCGAATTGAAAATTTAAAGTAAAAGAATCTATCAAAAAAATATTGCCAAGCCCATCTTTATAGTTGAAATAAAATATTATCAAATCTATTTAGAAATTGACATGAAAAAGAATAATAATAGAATTTTTAAAACAGATATTAAAATCAAAATATAATTCTCAGACAAGATGTTTTTTTTATCTCCTAACATATTATAAATTTAATTACTAAAATGTATATAAAGAAATTAAATAAAACAGCGGATGTTGAAATTTAATAGTTTCAAAGGATGATAAAAATATAATTATAAACTAATACAAATCTTGGTTTTAAATCATATATTAACTAGTACTTGCGTTACTTTATTTTCCTTTATTTTGGGGAACGTCTGTAAAAAAAATTAAACTGAACAAATATATTTCATTATAAAAGTTTCTCTAGAATTGTGAAAGATTTTTATGCAAAGCATGCAATCTTTTATACTGTTTGCATTAAGGAGTTTTATTATCTCGCAAGTAAAAATAAATGTATGTTGGATTTGTTTGATTTGGTTCACATTGTTTGTTAATTTATTAACAAAATCTTCCCCGTAATGTTTTTTTTTTTTTTGTTTAGTTCTCCAGAAAAATTCTCCCAAATGAAACTGCATCTTTGTTATATAAGCTGCAAAATTCATTTTTACTTGGAAAAGATATTATTTAAGAAACTATACAGCAGGCCAACATAAAGTTTTAATGAGGAAAAATTACTTGATTGATCATAAACGTTCATTTTTCATGTTTCAATTTTAAGACGTCAGGCTATTCGAAGATTTTGGAAAAATGGTTTTATTGTTTAAAAGTATCTTATACCTTAAAATAATAAACACAAAGGTTTATAAGTAAAAATAATTCATCTAATTACACGAGTTTCGAATTTCTGTTTACTACCTCTCGATCCACTACGTCCAATGAATTTTAAGCGCGTTTTTCTCGAACCTTCGTTTTTCAAGTAAGCCAAATCGTTATTCAAATAAATTTTCACCGAATGACCCTAAAAGTGTCATGATGGGAAGATTTTAAACCCAAATTTAGAATTTTATTTGTTTATGTTTGCGATTTTAACAAATACTAGTAACATTCAATGTTAAGTATACAATTCTTTATATATCAGGATGCTATTTTAGAAATTTTGAAAATTGAAAAACCAAATTGACCGTACCATGGTCATTTGCTCAATGGACATGTAAATGTTATTATTTATAGTTTAAACTGCAATTCTCAATAAACTAGTTGCTTGTATAATGTGACTACAGTGTGTAACTAAATTATAAGATTCCTGTGGTCTTTGTTACTTTTAATAGAAGCAATATAAATTTTCCAAAATTAAATTAAACTAATGAAAATTAATGAAAACAAAACACGTGCATATAATTATGAGATATATTTAAATATGAATAATCTGTAGACAATATCAAAAGTTTCCCCTTGAAAGTAAAAACTTGAACAAATTATTCGACCACCTGTTAAAATGGACTTTTTTTCAAAACTAAAAGAATGTCCATCCACCATTTTTTCTATGTAACTTCAAACATTTGATTTTTTTTATTGACTCAATAAAGTTTCCAAGCTGAATTTTAGAAATTTTGTGTCCTTCATCCATGATAGCTTCTTACGAGTATGCTGGCGGTAGTTTGCATACACTTGTCTAGGCAAGTAGCCTCCACAAGTTATCTGTATGATTAAGATCAGGGCTACGGTTGGCCAGCTTATGACATCGCATTTTTCTTTCTGAAACCAAATTTTATTTGATTTGGAAGCATGGGGTGGCGCATCGTCTTCCTGAAGTTTACAGTCTGGACCTCCTAGAAAATAAAATGTGGACCAAAAGGTATAAGGTGTCGGTAAAGTAGTTGTTGATAGCAACTAGAGTTCATTTTTTTCAGAGATTCACTGCTGGTCGCCTTTACCATTATGTGCAAAAGCTCTCCGGATCAGAAACTTAGCCACCAACCATCTGCCTATCAAAGAAATCATGAAGTTCAGCTCGACGATCATGCCAGTAGTAATTATTATGATCTGGGCCATCCAAATAGAACTTCTTTTCATAGAAGAAAAAACATTCTTCTACATAACATCCTAGGTCATTACAAATCAATTTAATGTTTTTATGTCTTTTACGATGCTAAAAAGCTACAGAAACTAAAGTTCGCCTTTAAAATATATATGCACTTTCTTAAGTTGTGTAATAAGGGGAATAACTTAGTCCAGTCTTGCTAATATGACCACCTTTGGAAAAGGACGCACAGGAAAAGAGTTAATTAGGTTCTTGAAGGTGTTTACAGGAATGATAAGCCAGGGTGATTCTAGTGCCATGACCGGCTGTATTAGGTTATGTTGTTAAGGATCCATGGTGCTAGCATCCCGATAAAGGTGGTCTCATAGATTCTCGATTAGATTTAATACTAGAAAGACTGAAACTTAGTATATACCTATATTGCCCAAAAGCAGTCAAAATGACTGGATTGTGAAAGAATAACTAGCGTATTAAGACATTTGTTTAAAATTAATTTTTAATATTTTTTATATTATTTACAGTTATATAACAATTTATTTGTAAATATTAACAATAAAAAAATTATGTGTTGTACAAAAAGTCACATAATTCTAAGAATTATATAGATCATTGTGTTTCTAATTGAAATTAAAAAGCAGTCAAAATGACTTCCTTGGGCAATCTAGCATTAAAGCCAGCAAATTTGGTGATCAGGGGAATACTCTAAACATTTCCTGGTGCTCTTCGAACTAAGCACGTACACTTCGAGCTGTATGACACGTCACATTTTCCTGCTGGCAAATGTCATCCTCCTAAAAAGAAAAAAAAAACAATTCACGTGTAGAAGTGGGCATTGCATGCGTACTTGTGTTGATCCATCGTGATCCACAATGACGAGTGCATCCAGAGAAGGTCCCAAAAACATCACCGACATCATGATGAAGCAATCGTTGTTTTTTTTCCTCGTTTCAATAATGAATCAAAATAAGAATCTCCTTTTTTTAACTCGTGTTTTTCTTTTCAGTTTTCTCGAAATTATTTGTATTTATTTAATATGTGACGCATTCCTTCTAATTTTTATTTCTAGCTTGTTCAGCTTTCATCATTCACGGAATGTTGTATTCACGAAAATCGTCGTGTTTAAGTGCTAAAAGGAAGTTTTTTTTTCCATTGCCACAATGAAGCATAACAAGTATTTTTTTTTTTAAATTTTCAATATTCGTATTTTTTTTTTAAAAAATATTTTTCATGCTTGTATTTACCTCGTAAGCAATAAATTTAAAAAAAAAGAAAGAAATAAGCGCCTTCTGAAATATTTTCAGAGGCGAATAAAAGCATAGAAAATTCAATCAACGCTATTTAATCCTTATATTTCTTCCAGAAACATTTCCTCGAATTGTTTTTTCCCAGTCCCCATTTTTCTTCTTCCATTGTTTTGGCATATCATATTTCAAAGATGCGGAGAGAACCTCATTCGGGTTCTAAAAGTGGCTGTTTTTATTCGCTGAACCCTAGGCATGTTTCTTTCCGAAAAGCGATCTCTTTGTAAGAGTAGCCCATCGCGTCGCCACAGTCTGTAACCCTATAAAATATGGCATTGGGGCAGACATCGGCCACTAGCGCATAAATCATCAGTCTTCTATCCTGAAGCAATCGACACCGAAATGCGAGATTTTGTACCGTTTTTCTATCATCTGTATAACGCAGGGTATCGACTTTCACGCACCCCTTAAAGCTCTATCCCCCCTCTCCCGAATTGGCTCAGGAAAACGGAAAAAGGACACAAAGGCAGATAAAATGAAGATAAAATGTTCTTCCTCATTTGATTCTTTGGCGATCTTTCATGCAATAGTCAAAGATACGGATTACTTGATGGTAACTTCCTTTGCTTTTTCCTAGAACAATGGGAATAATAACCACTATTTTTCCCAGAGTTTTTTTTCGAGGAAAAAAAACGGGACAGGGTAGTTTGAAGACAATTTTGTCTTCTTTTCTTTTGATTTTGATGAGCCACCTTTCAAAGAACGCAGGGAAACCTAAAACTAACATTTTTATTCATCTATTTGTAACAGTGCATGGGTGCTTTATTACACATATGTCAAGGCAATATTGCTGCTATTGGTGCGTTTTTGTTTCATGTTTGACGGTGCTGTCATCCAAGCATTTTTCGCAGAAAATTGCCGGTAATAAGCTGTTAAGGAAATTTGACTTCACCGTTTTTACCGCTTTAATTTTAAAGGGAAAATAAGATTTTCAAAATAAATAAGGACATGTATTTTTTTTTATTAATTGTTTTGTTAATCTAAAAATAAATTTTACTTTGCAACTTAGGGACCGGAAACAAATTTATTTTAAAATGTATGCGGTATTTATATTCTTTGAACTAATTGGACAGTTGAATAAGTTTATAGAGTTTATAGAAATACTTCCTGAAAAGTTAAAAATATAGAGAAAACATGGAAAATAATAATGATTAATAAAAAGAGAAGAAGAAAAATAATTAAAACAAGATATTTTTAAAAAATTTAAAATTAAAATTAAACAATATTTATTAAAAGGCCTGCATTTTTATATTTTTAATTTTTATTAATATTTTTATTAAATTGTTTTGAAATATTTTATTTTAATTATTTTTCTTCTTCTCTTTTGATTAATCTTTATTATTTTCCATGTTTTCTCTATATTTTTAACTTATTATGCGAGTTCTATATACTTGCAGCTCATGCGTTGAATTATTAATTTACTTGACTTTCTTCGTCTCTCTCTTTTTATCTTTTTTTGTCTTTATTATGCTACATATATATATATATATATATATATATATATATATATATATATATATATATATATATATATATATATATATATATATATATATATATATATATATATATATATATATATATATATAGCATAATAAAGACAAAAAATGATAAAAAGAGAGAATGCTATATAATTTATTGTTTTAAATATATAAAAATTTATTTCACCTCTACATTTCTGGAATCATAAAAATATACAAATAAAAGAGAATTTTACATACATTTAAAGGATATTATTCAATTAGATGACAAAAAATCTTGCCAAGTTAGCCATTTTTAAAAAAAAGTTCAATTGTTATTAATCTATATTCTGTGTTTTGAGGACTGAACAATTCTTTTTATAAAGATAGTATTTATTTAATTTTAAATTACAGTTTTGTTTGAACTCAAACTTCTTTTTTTAACGAAAGTTTTTCGAAAAAGACCCTTACAAAAATCTATCATATATTTTTCAATGTAAATACTTTCTCTGGTTTCTTTAAAATTCATTCATTTCTGAAAACTAATCAAAATATAGCATACTTCAGAATTTCAAGTCGCTAAATTCATTTTCTGCTTTACATGCAGATTTTAAAAATCAAAATACAGTAACAAAAGTTAGCAATAACAGACAAAGTTTTCGTATCGTAAGTATTCATATTTTTAAAGCGCTTTAATACACATACATAACTAGATTTCAGATTGAAGTATGAGCCGTAGTCGTCTAGAATCGCGCCAATAACTCAATTTTAAATATGAAGGTTGGCGCCCCAGCGCATTTAAAATTAAGTTATCGCACCGAAGTAAAAGACTTTATTTTGATTTCAGCTGTGCTGTGAACATTATGTCAATTTAAAATGAAGAATCTTTCATCCGACAGGCGTCACTCGGTAGAACTTACATAAATGTTCTTCACTTAAAAATGATTTTTGCTTTATGTTTGGCGTTAGGATTTTCGCGAGAAGCATTACTGAATTTAAACTCAATTTTATTGCTTACAATTGAATGAAAATAGATCGATAGTAAAGGGAAAACGAAACTTTTGAAAAATTAAAAAACTTGTTTTGAAATTATGAATTATTGATTCTTTAACTTATTTAACAACGCAAATTTTAAAGAAAGTTTGGGAACAAATAATATATTGTAACTATTCAAAAATATACATTTTGAATGCGTTAAATTTTATTTAATGCAGCACGTCAATTTGTTTTAAAGTGGTGATGGTAGAAATAATAAAATGAATTTTTAATTTTTGACAAAGTGTTTCGTAATTACCGCCCTTGATATTTAATTTCCTATTCCCCCGAAGATTTAAATCAAGAATCTATGTACATTACAGGAATTAATATTTAAACACAAGAGAGTTTTTCTAATATTTGAACTACTATTAAGGTTTGTTTGAATTAGGATGCGGGAATAAAATATTTAATTTTCAGCAAGAATCGAATGAATTCGCCGAATTCAAGGATTAAGCATTGGTCTCAATAAACTACTTTCATATTATTGACATTATTATCTCATTATTGAATGATTTTCAGAGCTTGAAAACGTATTTGATCATTAACTGATCGTATAGCAAAATTTATCAATAACTGATTTTGTATATACGAGAAAATTAAATGATGAATAACTGTATCTCTTTGATCTAAATATCAGCAAATTTTTTAAAAAAATGTGTTTGAAAGTGAGCCGTGTTTGGAAGATTTTACTTTTAACGCAGAAAAAAGCACATTTGTTTCATGCAGTATTTCATAACCATGTAGTGTTACTACCACTACAATAAAATAACTCCGTGCATTAGAATGTATGAGACGTGTTCACTCCAGACCATTAAATTAAATAGCAAATTCTAAGGAAAAGCCACCTCTTGCTCTACAGCAAATTTCAATGAAATATTCCTATTTGAAAATTTAACTGAAGACAAGAACATCAGACCAATAGCAGCATACAATTGCAGAGATGCTGCATCATATTCTCGACATCAGTAGCATAAACATAACCTCATTTTCATCATACAAGCTTAGCTAAAGTTCATTTTTTTTTGTCGTATGCCTGTTTAGGCAGAGGGGGTACGATTGTTCTTGTTTTTCAGTGGCGCCATCTATGGCCAAGAATTCGACTTCTGCCACACCATTCACACAACCACAAACCCGTTTATAGGGCGGGTCATTCACACACATTCACGCACACAAAGGAGAAAGGACATAAAACACACAGAGAGAAAGAAACATCCATGCCTTGCCCGGGATTCGAAACCAGAACCTTTCTGATGCAAGTACAGTTCCCAGCCCCCTACACAGGCCGGTCGGCAGCTAAAGTTCATATTTTTACAATATAGTCATATCACCCTTCTGCATATAATTACACAGTCAGAACCTCAATGAACCACATGAATACACCTTTACATCATTTGCATTCCACAACCTCATCGAAGCACCACAAAGCTCAAGCTAAAGATGAATAGGAAAAGGGCCGCAAGCGGCTTCAGGTGCCAGGATGTTTTATACAGTTTCAGTTTCACTCCAGACAAGCCATATTTCCATACCTTATTGTTTATGTCTGGGAAAGGGCAAGAAGCCTATATATACCAAAATGAAAAAGAGCAAAAACTGGTAGGAAAGACATTTCATTCTAGCATTTTTTTCCTAGAAGCATTACATATCTGTAATGAACGAGATTTTTTTTGCAATTATAGCATATATATATAAAACTGCTTCTTTCCTGAGAAAAAGCAGATATTGTTTAATAGTTTGAAGAAGAGAATAGATTTACACCTCCCGAAAACAAGTTAAAACTTAAATGGTCTTACTACCAGCTCTTCGGTCTCGCTTTCACCCATAGTCTAAGATTCTTTAATATAAGTAATATCAACCCGCACCTCTTTCCAGCAATCTGAAAGTTCCTGAGCATAAAATCAGTATTATGGAACGCGGGGAACCAATTGACGCCAGTAATACCTGACAATTTTATTTCCAACACAAAATCGCTGTTTGGATTGTTCATGTCATTAAACATTGACAAAGAGGATTTTAATATATAATTAACTGATTTTGGATAAATTCTGTAACTCCTTTTCATACATTTTGATTCAAATCGTTGTTATTCACAAACATCAGTGTGCATTACTGTTGTTAAAAATCTTTTGTTTGCATTATATCAAAATATCTTCGTACTAAACTTCATCGAAATCGATTGACTAGCTCTGGTGTTATTTGGAAAGTTTGAATATTTTCTTGATGTAAGGCAATTACGATACACGCTGAGAACTTATATTTTATCATTTAGTCTAAATGAAGTTTAAGCTAATAATTATTAATTACTACAATCAATATTATATATTATAAGGTATTCTATTTCTTATTCTATTTATGAACATTTGCAATCATTGCATAAATATCCGTATATGTAAATTTTATTGCATGCGTCGGTAAATTATCCTTTTGAATTGATTTTACACCTTTCATATCTTAAAAAAAGCCATTTTTAATTTTATCTTATATTATCCTAATCTCTTGTATACTGAAAAAAAAAATTCAAATGCATTACATTGTTTTTAAATTGCTACATTTTTTGAATTCGTCAATTTTTAAAAGAAGCGTTAAATGTTTTGTATTAAAAAAATATACAGAATCTTGCGCAGATTTTTCTATCTTGAAAAAAAATGCTCTTCGTTGGTTTTGCATTGGAATTCAACGCGAGTAATTAAAAATTCACTCATTGTTTGTTTAAAAAAAAAAAATAAATAAAATCATTTGAAATTAATTTTAATTTTAAAATATTCTTATTTCTAGCGCATAGAAAAAAAAGTTTTTTTAAATTCTTTGAGCCTGATTACTATCAGTGGTTTCTGATAAAATAATCAAATTGCATCTTACCAAATGTTACCTTGAATACCCATACTTTGAAAAGAAAATTAAAAATTCTCTTTGACAGTATTATAACTGAATACTGTGCAGGATTTTTTTTAATTTTTTAAAGTTTAAAAAATCAAATTATTTAAAAAAAAAAACTCAGTTTTCATTTTACCGAATCCTATTACGATTCTTTGCCCCTAGAAAAAAAACTTAAAAAGGGGAAAAAATCTCCTTTTTAATATAAACGCCTCCCCAATTTTAAATTTCCATAAATACAGGTAATAATATACTAGAAACTATCCAGAACACTTTCTGAAACATAAGGCAACCATTTTACCCTTAAGATAATTAAATTCTTCAGAGAAACCGTATCGATATTGAAAAATTCCTTCTAAAGCGTCTGGATAAGGGACAAAACAATGAAAAACACGAGACTACGTCCTGAAGTTCTTTATGAAAAGAAATGTAGTTCTTAACACTATGGCTAGAGAAAGTTTCAGTGTAGTCTGTGTTTCTTTATTCTTTAAATTTTATTCTGCGTTTTATTTTATTTAAAATTAAAATAAAAACATAAAGGTGCACGATATGTTCCATAAAACATAGGTTTGTGTCGAAACAATAACACTTTATAGTGATTTAAATACAGTGTTTCAGCTTTGATTTCTGATTTAAAATTAAAAGGCAGCTCTTTAAATTAATAAAAGAAAAACGGTTTTAATTTAAAATTAAAAATAAAAGTGCACCAGCAAGCATGAGTGTATAATTGTTTTAATTACAATAATTTTAAATGCTTATGAAATTAAATATTATGAATGTTAATAATTTAGATAAATGTAGATTGCTTATTATAATTGGATTTTACCTAGTGCATATAATTTACACATTGTATATTCTGCATGTTAAAAAATTATGTTTAGAATATTAATATGGCATTTAGCAGGTAAGTATGTTTTGCATACCAAATATGTAGTTAAAATTTAAATATAATTACGTATTAAAAACACATTTATATGCGTGAATATATTTCATTGAATATGAAGATAAAGGATAGCTAAAATTTAACTACCGAAATTCAGAGACTTGAGACAGAGAGACATACGACATAGAATGATTTTTATGTGGCTCATACAATCCATATTTTCGACGAAAAATAAAATATTGCATGGATTTTTTAAAATTATAGCACTTTACTGTGAAAACAATAAGCAAATGTAAATAAGAATCAAATAATCCTCTCAATATCGCTAGAAACAACAATATGAAGGCCAGAACGTTCAATATATATATATATATATATATATATATATATATATATATATATATATATATATATATATATATGGGGGTGAATCTCACGAAATATGACAATTCGGACCAAAAAATTTCTTCAAAATAATCTAAAATTTTTTTGTATACTTCTTTAGTTACACTTATTAATATCTTACAGACAGCAGTATAGTTTATTGACATTTGCTCGAGAAAAAAAAAAATAAAATAGAAATTCACAAAATCTTGAATGCCAGGAAAATTAGATATTAGCTTAAAAGATTAAAAAACAGTCAATTTAAGTTAATAGTAAGTAACTCAACTTAAGTCTTTATGTTAGATGCACCATAAATTGCTTAATTTAATTCTTTTTATCCACTGTAGAAAGAATCAAAAAACTTTTTGTTGCTGATATATACAGAATAAAATTGTGTATAATCATCAATCATTAAATAAATAAATAACTTTGATTACATACAAGCCTATTAGAATCATACATAAACTTGGTATTAGGTTAATATTTGCTTTCCCTCCTTACAGTACTAGCAGTTAAGAAAAATTTCTGGTAATACTTCAATGTCCTGGCATTCATAAGCCAGGAAAATGACAGCCAGGATAATGACAAATTCGCCATTTTATAGCATATAACTTTACTTTAATTTAATATTTTGGCTTAAGACATTTATATTCTGCATAAAACAACAGGATTTCTTAAAATAACTCAGATAAATCTAGGTAGTTTATGTTATTAATGATTTCAAGAAGCCAGGAAAATGACAACACAAAAACTTACTCACCTTGAAAAAATTTTTGAAATAGATTTTAAACCGGAAAATTGGTTCTTTAGTCATGCAACAAGACATGTTCATATAGGAAGGTATCTAATCAATCTATTAACATGAGATATTGATTGCTGGCTCTATCTGTTTGGGTTATAAACCTCTAAATAAAAGTAGCCAGGAAAATGACAGATTTTCTTGTGACAAACAAATTATTGACAGAAAAAATTATTTTAAACGAAGTTTTTGTAAATAATATCCACTGTATATATTCTAGAAATGCTTACACCGGTTGAGATAAAACAAAAATAGATATTGTAAAATTTAAGGGAAGTTTTGAAGCTAGTTATTATTGGAAACATTGTTTGGGACATGCATTTTGAAGTTCAATTAAATTTTTTAACTATACAAAACAGTCAATGCTAGTGCAAAGTCATTTTAAAATGCTAACAGCAATGCTATTTATTAATTTTTTTTTTAAAAAAAAGTTCTTTTAGTATTATAGTATTAGATCTTGTAGCAAGGGGCAGTGAATTGTCATATTTCGTGAGAATCACCCATATATATATATGCTGTTGTTGATCATTTATTTTCTGTTTTAGTATTTCATTCCTGTATCGACTTAAGTTTATTTTTGGAATTGTATATTCTGTTTGTCGTCACAAACTCTTATCTATCAGTCAACCTTCAATAACACATATTATATAAACCTACTAATGCTGTTTTATTAATGTAGCTCATGCATTTTTCGTTTTTTTTTCCTTTCACATTTCCTTTTTCCTAACTTTATGCATTGATTTAAATAAGATGTATTCAGCTTTAAAAATGCTCATCAACTATTTTCTCGCTCATCAATTATTTATTTAGGGTCTATTATTTATATTTTAAATTGAAAATCATAAATATTTTCAAAAAAACATGACATTTCCCATTATTTAACATTTCCTATCATAAATTTCAAAATGATATCATATAGTTGCAGCATCGTACAATATCCATAAATTATAAATTTCAAAAATGTTGGACAATAGTTTGAACTTGAATACATATGCATGGGAAATTTCCCCGGAGACTATAAAGCTCAGAATTCCCCTCTTTCTGAATCCAACTTACCTTTCAGTGAAGTGAGATATTTAATTCACTTCTATTTTGTTGCAGTAGTTTCTGGAACATCACGTGATGCCTACGAAAGATCTGTAATCTTTTGTGCTTATAACACCTTTCAAGACGATTACAGAAAATAAGCAAAGCGAATATTAAAATCTGGGAGTGTTCTGCTGGAAAAGAGAAAGTAAGAAATAGAATTTTTCCTATAGGTCCCTCTGGATCATTTCGCCTGAATCTTTTTTTTTTCCATTTGTACAAGAGAAAGAAGCCATCGTCAATTAGATGTTTGGTATGAACGTATCTTTTCATAATGACTTGGCTCCTTTGGGGATGATATATTTATTCGTATTGCGTTATTATAAAGCGAGTATTTTTTTCCCCACTACAAAATGTGTAAAATAAATTGTGGAGCCATCAAGGATTGGGGTTTTTCCTACGCCATTAGTAGAAAATATTATTGATAGATATAAACACACAAGGATATTACCTCATTGGTTGGGAATATTACTTTCATTTTCGCGAAACAGATGCAAATTTGCAATTTTTTCTCGTTATTTTTTATAGATGTATTCAAAAAAGAGAGCTCGTTTAAAAGTCTTTTTTTAAGTCTTAAGTATAATGATTTCTCTTTTTCACTCTGATTTATCAGGCTTTTTCACCATGAATGGTTCCTGTAATTTTTAAGTAGATAAATGAAAATTTCTAAATTTATTAAATTAATTAATTGGTTTTCTACATTAAGAATTTTTAATGTAGAACGGTTTAATGGTATTTTAAGCACGTAGATGTATTAAAAAAGCTTTTCTTTGTGTATTATCAGAAGTACGTGCTGTTGTGTAGATTATGTTTTTCTCTCTCATTTATCAGGTTTTTTCACCGTGAATGGTTTCTATAATTTCCTAAGTAGATAATTGAAAATTTCTAGATTAATTAATTGGTTTTTAATGTTCATATTTTTTTCTTGAGACGGTTTCCCTCTGATGCCATAATTTTTTGGTGTATTTAGTACTAACATGTATTAAAAAAAGTACACTGGCTTAAAAGCATTCTTTTTTATGTATTATCCCAAGTATGTTGTGTAGATTTCTCTTTTTTGCTCTTGAGTTTTATCTGGCTTTTTCACCATGAATGGTTTCTGTAATTTCATAAGTAAATGAAAAAAAATTTCTACAATAATTAACTGGTTTTCCCCATAAGTATTATATGTACGAAGATGGATATATTTAATGATTTTATATGTACGTAAATGTTTTAAAAACACTCGTGTAAAATCCGTTTTTATGCAATATCCTAAGTAGGCTTCGTAGATTTCTATTTTTCTCTTTGACTTATCAAGCTTTTCTACCATGAATGGTTTCTATAATTTCCTGAATAGATTAATGATAACAAGGGAAGAAATAAAAATTAAAAAAAGGTAAAAAAAAAAAAAAATTTAAGAGAAAAGAATAAAAAATTATGAAAAGTTATTTTATTTTAATAAAATATTCAATTAAAATTAGAAAAAAATAACAACGAAAAGATATTATCTCGCCATCCTCTCATTCGATTATAACCGCAAAAATAGTACTTTCTTATACAGTATTAATATAGTGAAAGCAAAATATATCGATACAATAGTGTGAAGTGTATAAAGGAAAAAATGAAAAAACCGATTCGGAAACAGTATTTTATTAAGTAGAAATTTCAAAAATTCAAGAAAAGGGAAAAATAATGCACAGATAAGAACAAATAAAGCAAAAATAATTAAATTATTATTTTATTAATTATATCAAAATAAAACCGAAGAATAACTTGTAATATTATTTTATCTTACCTTAATGTAATTCCACAGTTAAATTATATGCTATCAACTTATCTTTATATTAGCGTATATTCTGAATAAAACGTGTAATAATAACGATTCTTTATGCAGTTGGTATAAATATGCCAACTTTCATTAAAACTTATAGGTAAAAAATATTTTTTTATATATTTCGTCCTCCCCCTGTATTTATTCAGTTGGACGCTTTTCAGCCCCCCCCCCTTACTTGAGATTCAATCAATATAATTAAATAAACTTGAGTAATATATCTAGATTTAATTCATTTAATTTGTGTACCTCCCCATTTGGTTGTTTTGCTTTGTAATGGAAAATATATTATCATTCAAGCAAATACAGATACGATGTTGAATAAATTATAAACGAGACGTCATCTTCATTAACTAAGCAAATCTTGTTATATATGTAATTTCTCGCTGCTATATTTGATGTGTAAATGTAAAATAGATTTATTGTAGCTAAAATTCATATACAAGCATTTCAATTTTAATGAATGCGTGGTGAATTGATAAATTTTTAGCACATCCTAATTAAGTTATATATTATACATATTTAAAATTGCTCATTTTATTGTAAGATAGTTGACGATAGATTTAGAAAAGGAATTTCTGATTTAATTTGACATTCTTTTATTGACTAAATATAAAATGTATGAAACAAAATTAATTGTTTCAACGCAATGTGAAAAAAGTATGTTTTTCGATTAGGAGATGACGCTGGGCAAATTGAAGAAATAACGTCTTGGACATATAAGGATTTATTTTGTGTCAAATAAAGGTAGAAAAATAAATAGTTTCTAAGTTACAAGTCAAAGAATGGAGAGGAGAGCGCAGTATGCGTGTACAAATGGCGTTCCATTATGACTATGTATGTTTTAGAAACCTTGCAAAAAATTTAGTAATTTAGAGGACTCAAATTCATGTTTCAACTTAAAATAAACAAAAACATTTCCGTAATCTGATAAATCATCCTTATAGATGAAAAGAGCAAAGGGAGGATAAAAGTAATTAAAACTTCTTCATTTGTCTAGTAGGTAAGAAATGCACTTGACTTTTGCTAGAAAGAAACCTTTAAGTTTCTACCGGAAACTAGCAAGTTTCAGATGTTTTTAATCCCGCCTTTTGTCCTTTGGATCTTTGTAAGTGTGTAGGGCATCAGTAAAAGAAGAAAATCACGCACACAATGGATGGGTTCCATAGATGCATTAAAAAGAAACAGTTGGCAGAGTGTGACGCCTGATCCCTCCATTGAAGCCTGTTTAGGTGGTTCGCAGTAGGCTTAAGAAGAGGTATTGATCAAAGTTAGAGAGTGTTTTTACTCTTTGTTACTTTAAAATTAATCTGCTTTCCTTAATGTGCACATACGTAAATGTGCAGGGTGGTTTTGATTAAACACCCTGTTTACACCAGATTGAAATCGTTCTAAAGGATTTTCTTTTTTTTTTTTTTTCTTTTTTTTTTTTATAACCGTCGTTGAACAGCCGACCCAACTTAATGGGTTTACGGCTACTAATGTTCAACTCCGTAGCCTTGTAATTTTGAACCCAATCCAGAAGACAAGGGAACTCCTGGATCGAGTATTGGGAGAAATTTGCCTTCGTGGAGGACTTTTTGATGGAGCTAACCCGCATTTGCGTTACATGGAGAGGAAGACCACGCGAACCTCCCACGGTTAGCCTGACGGCAAGGGGACTCTAACCCATGATCCGTCTACCACTGAGGATATTTCACTTCAGCACTGTGGTCAGTGCAAGCCGGATGCGGAATTCGTATCGACTGGGATTCGAACCCGGTTCGCCTCATTGGAAGGCGAACGCTCTATCCCCTGAGCCATCGCGGCTCAGTTCTAAAGGATTTGTTTGTTCTTAAGGATGAATATAAATTGAATTTAGTATATTATGTACCATGGAAAAATTAATCATCAGTGAAAAATAGTTCGACGCCCGGTGGTTAAGCGGTAGCGCTTCGCGCTGTCCTGCCACAGGTCCCTGGCTCGATCCTCGGGCAGAGCAAGGTCGACTCAGCCTTTCATCCCTTCAGTGGGTCGATAAATGAGTACCAAGCATGCTTGGGAACTAAACACTGGGGGTTCCGCATTCGGCTGTCCTCCTGACCGGAACATCTGCTCCTGCACCCCAGAGCCCAATGTCAAGAAAACTGAGATGGGCACAGTCGGCCTTGGCCCTCTATGGGCTATCGCGCCACTGAGTTTAGTTTTAGAAAAATAGTTCAAATTCAGGATTGTAGATGCCGCTTTTATGAAGTCTATACCTTTTTGGGAAATCACTGCCGTAAAATCATTCTGAACTATTTAAATAAATGAAGAGCAGAAAAAGAAGATAACGGAATCAGCGAGGAGTTACAGGTATACCGTCAGGAGAGTCGTGATGGCTCAAGAGATAGAGGACGCCTTCCAATGATGTGAATCGGGTTTGAATTCCAACCATGGCTGGTCTATGAGAATTCCGCACCCGGACTACTCTGTCTACAGTGTTGGCTTAAAATATCCTCAGTGGTAGACGGATTATGGGTTAGAGTCCTCTTGCCGTCAAGCTAACTGTGGGAAGTTTTCGTGATTTTCTTCTTCATGTAAAGCAAATGCTGGTTAGTTCTCTCAAAATGTACTCCGCGAATCTCCATACTTGATCCAGGAGTTTCCTTGTCTTCTAGATAGGGTTGAAAATTATAAGACTACGAAGTTGAACATTAGTAATCGTTAACAAAAATTGGACTGAAGGTGCAATGATGGTTATAAAACGAAATAAAATACCGCTAGGAAGAAGACAAAATCGATTTTTAAATGATACAGAATTGGACGAATGCGTAACGTTTCAAGTTGTTTATACATCAAGAAAAATGTTAATATATTGTTATGTTAATAATTTATGTTCTTTGCTGAATATATAAGCGATTTTTTTTATTATTATTTTGTTCTAAGAATTAATCTTAAAATATTTGTTATTAAAACAACTAATCTATATATGACTGGTAAATTTAAGAACAAACTAAAAAATAGTGCATAATTGAAGAATCATTCTTATTCTTAATCCTTCTCTAATAATTATAAGAATATGCCACTGGCATAAATAATTCTAAATATTTTAGTATTTTTTTAATGCTGCATTTTCACTTTTAAATACATTAAAAGGCTTAGTAGACACATAGACAGGAAACTAGTGAACAATTATAGTAATTGGTTTATCGTAGATTCTAATGCTAGAAGAGCCGTAAGCAACTTCTCTTGAACAAAGCTCGAGAAAAGCTTTAATGCAAGAGTGAGCCCTGAAGGTGTGTTTTAAAGTATTTTACCGGGATATGGTGTGATTTAAAAATAACTTAGCTATTCATGTGTGTCCATAGTCTTATTGCAAAACCTGTGAACATTAAAACCATTATCAGTTAATAAGCTATCTAATAATAATAGCTAAATGAGGGAGGTTTTCGTGGGTTTCCTCCTTATAACGCAAATGCGGGTAAATGCCCATCAAAAAGTCCTCCACGAAGGCAAATTTCTCCCCTCCCAATACGTCATTCAGGAGTTCCCTTGTCTTCTGGATTTAGTTCAAAGTTACAAGGCTACGGAAAACTTGTTCGGCTGCTCAACAACGGTTATAAAATAAAATACAAATTTTAAAACAAACGTAAACATAATTTTCAAGAAGTTATTATTCATGCAGTTTAATATCAACACTAGTGGTAACTACAAAAATTACAGTGAAAATTGAATCATAGAGTTATTTTAATGCAATAAAAATGCATCTGGAAAACACGTTAATTTTATGATTATTCTAAGACAAACTAACTTGGAACAACTCAGTTCTTGCGAATTTTATTACAAACTTGCTAATAAATGTTCAAAAAGATATAAATTAGTGGGTTTAAGGGTAACCATAGTGGACTATTCGCTGTTAAAACCAAATACTCTGGGCTGGAATCGGTATGAGGAATACAACATTTTTATAATTCCCTTAACAAGATATGTTGTTCTTTAATGAGCAAACCATGTTCAGAAGACAACGGCTTTTAATCGACCAATAGGATGAGTTGTAAACATTGATCGCTTCTGTTCAATGAAACAAAGAGAATACATTAAAGGAGGGATAGATCGGGATTCAATTGGTAAGACATGATGTATCTATCTTTTTACAAGCATTTTTGACTTTTATTTAACTTAGTACTCTTTGGCATTCTAAGTTTTTTATTGTTTTGTTTTCCGATATTATATGTTAATTGAATGATTTTCAGACTATTATAGTAGAAAGAACTGATGACTGATTCAATGACAATGAATATCTATAATGGTTTGGGCGTGAACTCGGTATCGATATGTATTGGTCAAAAGAGAAAACGTTTGTTTCATTTTTTATTT
The DNA here is from genome assembly GCA_949128135.1 of Parasteatoda lunata. Classification (NCBI taxonomy): domain Eukaryota; kingdom Metazoa; phylum Arthropoda; class Arachnida; order Araneae; family Theridiidae; genus Parasteatoda; species Parasteatoda lunata. Next base: position 20,401,603 of record OX421981.1, on the reverse strand, counting down.
AGCAGCGCACTGTTGGATTAGTAATGAAGGGAACATTTTTTAATGACTGGAAGTATTTTTCTTTTCAATTGTCACAAGTAAACTAGTTCACTATAATATATTTTATATCAATAATTTCTATTTACTACATTTTTGTACATTTATATATTATATATATTTATATATATTTATATACACTGGTGTAAAAAATTAAGAGAATTTGCAGACTTAGTCGGTTATCTCTAAAATTGTAGGACCGATTTCAATAAAATTTGATATGTGCATGCATTGATAAAATACAAAACAAATAACCTTTCAATAATTGTAATACACATGCATGATCGTGAGTAACTCTCGTTGGAGTCGGAAGGTATGAAATTACCACAGGACAATTCAGGCTAATTGCCACAGGAAATAATAAACTGCCTTATTTCAGGTTGCAAGGCCCGTATATCTGTAAGAGGGGACCATACCCCCTATTAACCCATTTTTTTTCTACAATCACTGTATGTATCTACCCTAATTTCATATATATATAAATATATATATATATATATATATATATATATATATATATATATATATATATATATATATATATATATATATATATATATATATATATATATATATATATATATATATATATATATATATATATATATATATTCTTCTGTAAAAAAACGCCCAAGTATGAGTACCCTTTTTATTAATAATAGAATAATATTATAAATTTATTCCTTTCAAAAATAGTTGGTAACAATAGTGCGTTTAGCACAGGTTCATTTGCAGATGCCAAAGAGTAATATCACAAATGCTTCAGTTAAAATAGAATAATGATACTAACTGTTATTGTGCTTCTTATTTAAAGCATAAAGAACACAGGTAAATAATATTGACATAATATTTATCTGAAGCCTTTACCTCGATGATTTTCTGGCCAACAACCGACATTAGCGGGAATGATTTTTGCTTTGTTCCAGTTCTGAATTATGAATATTATGAATATTGAATTATGAGTCTATGTTTGGAATAAATTTTGTAGAACAATATGATTCATAACTTCAAAATTATATTTTGTTTGCTGAATGATTGTCAAATGTATGATTAAATTATCCAACCTAATATGGCATATAGTAATGTAGTATCTGTCCTATTATATGTATCTGAGACATAGCACTGCAATAAAAATAAAAATTAGAAAACTTCAAGTATTTATTAACGACTATTTAAGAAGAATCTTACGTATCAAGTGGCTCTATAAAATTTATATAACAGAAAGCTTTAGAAAAGCAACACAGAAACTGATTGAGCTAGACATTAAAAAAAAAGGTAAACGGAAATGAATTGGTTATGTTCTACGTTAAAACTAAAAAATTTAAAGTGAAACAAATTTTTGATTGGAAGCCTCGGGGCAATATAAAAAGAGGAAGACCTAAAAATACTTGGAGTAGGAGGATAGTAAACGAAGTGAAAGCAATAGGAAAAACATTGAGAGGGACAAAATATCTGTCAACATACAGAATGAGATGGAAAGCTGAAATAGAAGCCCTATTTTTCAGTTCAGAGTGAAAAGGAATATGTATGTATGCAATCTGATATATTTTTTTTATAGTTTATATGGTATATTTCTAGAAATGCTATATAGAAGTATAACTAAATAATGTACATCAATCTGATTTTGTGTCAAACTCATGTAGTATTTATTTAGTTGAGAAGTTTATATAAGCTTTGTTAAATGATGGACTTAAATCTAATATGTTTTTTAAGCAATTCTTAATGAAAAATCATATACGATTGTAATTAATGTATCGACATTAATATAATATTTCAGCTATTCATTTTAACTATAGTTTTGGGCAACGCCGTGTACGAAATGCGCAATGATGTGACCTAAATTAATTATTCAGGGTGTTCCAAAATTATCTTTACAATACCTGGCTTGAAATTGATTACAGACTGGAAGTGCTTAGGGCCACCAATGGTGCGCATGTTGAAGTGTACTAAGCAAAACTTTATTAGTTGCAGTAATACATGCAAAAGGCAGAATATAAATATCTTGTTTATTTTCGAAGTTATGAATTTTTGAAGTTGTAAAGAGAATTTTGGAACACCCTGTATTTTTGAAAGAATTTTGAACGCCATAAAAAAGCTTATTAAAATAAATGATTTATATGAACGAAAAACGAAATATTTAGTCATGGGTCGTAAGACGAAACGATAAATTTATAATAGGTCTGAAACCAAACGAAATATTTGATTGTGGGATTTTTTGAATTGTCACGAATTATTTAACACTTTAAAAGAATTATCCTGTAACTAAAAGTTCTTTGTTCAGAAATATTTAAATCAGAAAAGATGAAGTTTCAATTTTTGCTCTAACACACATTTCAGCAAACCTAGCTTTCTTACTAATACGATTTTGCCTTCGAAATCGAAGAGGGAACAAATGATATTTCTAATTACGAATTTACAATTTTAATATTTTTTATTTTTTTTTTCTTCATAATTTTAGTTTATAATCACGGAATTCCAAATTTGGGACAGTTAAATTGGGTTTTATTGAATTGAATCTTTTAAAGGAAATCTTTTCTTTCCATTTAAACTGAATTGCTTAGAACTTGAAACTAATTGCTATGTTTTTAAAAAAAGATTCATTTAATTCTTTTTTAGAAGTCCTCTTCAGCAAAAGACACACATGAAAACTTCTAATTCCAACTGAAATTGTCAACAGACTTAGGTTATTTTTGCTTGCAATTTCACTTTTGAAATCAAAGAATAAACAAAATAAATCTTTTGTGCCGAGTAAGATCAAAATAAACATACATCATATGAGTAATTCGTAAGGTCAGGAGCAAGTAAGAGCAAGAAAAACATGAAGCGCAACTCACCTCCTCACCTTCTACCATTGTAAACTGTAAAATGCGTAAAAAAAAGAAGAAAAAACTTTCAAATCTCATTGTAAACCGCTTTACACATCCATCGAAGCATTTTCTTTTAAGGGAAAAATTCATCTAAGGCACGAAAGAAATGTTCTAAATTCAAAACAGACTTTTCTCTTTGGAATGCTTCTTGTACCTGTTATTTGTCTTGAAAAACATATCATTATGTTTGCATGAATATGTTATTTTAGTAACAAGACAAATAGTATCAAAAGTTGTCTATAGCTGCCATATGCTATGGGAACAACGTATATTTTTAATCTTTCAAAATATATTTTCTATTGATGATCTTATGCTTGAGCAAAGTGATAAAAAATGCAGGCTTTATCATCTTGTTTTTATTTAATCTTTTTTTTTCCATCTATTTCATCAGTTTTTTTCGTATTTTCTCTAAAACAGTTTAGGGATATGATCAAGTCCTTAAAACACAAACTCGACTCTGAAATTAAGCTAGACAACTAGCCATGAAGAAAAAAGTAAGAAAATAGATTAAGATTGGGATTTGCTTATGACAGCGAGAGTTTGATTTCTCAACTATCTGAATACAGTACAGCAAATAGAAAACCAATTTTTTTTTTCAATATCGAGTTATGTGCACAGTGCGTCAAAAAAATGGACCTCCATGAATAACTTTTGTACTAATGATCGGATCGTCACGTTCTAGAACTGATTCTTTATGGTTTGAGGGGGTGATTTCAAATATGCCATTTAATTGGTAAAGGCGATATTTTAAGTTACGAAATCAGACACAAAAACTTACTTTCTCAGAGTAAACTTCCTTTTTTTTCAACTTAATCAGGTTTCTGACTCTCCAAATATTAGGAGGTAGCCGCAATCTGGGAAATATGGTCTCCATAGTTTGATCAAGAGAGCGATCCAAAGTTTGGAGCCCTTAATAATAATTTTACTTTTTTGCGTATTTCGTCATATCGCCAGAACTTTTGAATCGAAATAAAAAATTTTTGCACACATTTATAAAATTCGCTTATCTAAAGATAATCCCATGCAAAAAAATTATTTTTAGTAAATATTTATTATTTTTTATTATGTTCGAAAAATGTTTAAATTCTAAGTTATAAAAATTTTTGCTTCATTTTAAGGAATATGGAATAAGAATATAAATCATTTAAAGAATATTGCATGGTAAAACACAAAATTTGAGCAAAATTGGCAGAATAGTTCCTGAGAAATCGAATTTTAAATATCTGACTTTTTTGAAATTTTTTTTCTCAGGAACTTTTTAACCGATTTCACTCAAATTTGGGATTTCGCCATATAAAATTAAATACTATAAAATAATTTTAAAATAAATGTATTCATTACGTTCCAAAGTTTTTCGAATATTATTAAATAAAATAATGAAAGATAACAAATAACTACAAAAATTTATTTTTTGCAGGAAATTATCGTTGGTTAAACGAATTTTATGGTTGTGGGAAAACTTTTTTAATTTGCTTAAGAAGTTCTCCAGATATAGCGAAATACTCAAAACGTAAAATTAACATTAAGGGACTCAAACTTTGGATCGCTGTCCTTATTAAATTATGGGGATCATACTTCAACTCCTTATATTTTGGGGGTTAATAACTCCCTACTCACTTAAAATGAACGAGTGAAAATCACTCAACTTGAGTGCTATTTCACTCTTTCATCTAAAAAAAAGGAGCCTTCTCATCTTGAGTGGAAATCACTCAAGTTTGAGTGAAAAAAGTTCACTCAAACTTGAGTGATTTTCAATCGTGTTTGAGTGATTTTCAGTATTACTTGAATGGATCGTTTTCACTCAAACTTGAGTGATTTTCAATCGTGTTTGAGTGATTTTCAGTATCACTTGAGTGAATCGCTTTCACCCAAACGTGAGTGATTTTCAATTGTTTTTGATTGATTATATGTATCACTTGATTCGGTCCTTTTAACTTGAATTTGTGTGAATTTCAATTTTCAATGTCAATGTTTGTTGTGTCAATTTTCATTCATAATTAGCATCTTTCAAGTGAATATATTTTAATCATAGTATCATTATTTATTCTTTTTACTTGAATGTCATTGAAATCAAATTTGAATTAAATTAATCCTTTTCCGACTATTCACTGAATCTTTTAATGCCTATCATAAATAAGATGAAAAGAAAAATATTTTTAGCATGTGTAATAGAAATAATTTATCATCATTCATTTCTTTTAAATTTCATCAATGGTTTGTTCCGTAATTTATAAGTGTCTTTTTTTTTAATTTTAAAACTAAGCAGTGATAGTTGATAAAGAAAAGTGAATATGCTGAATATAATTGCAAGATAATACTCTTTAGAGATCGAAAGCCTTGTGACAAACTTAAGTACAAAATTTAAAGGATTTTTAACTTTTTGTAATGAAACAATTTTTTTTTTAACAGTTGACATAATTTTTCATTTTATTTAGGTATTCAAATAGTAATTAAAGGAACTTCATTAGTACACTAAATCGTACTTAACCATTTCCATCCTAGTTCTTGGGAACATAACTTTGATAATTCTTCGACATTCCATTTTATTTGGATGGTAACTTTTCTGGTTATTACTTTATTTATAAAAGGTTTGCTAAAATATACTTAAGAAAGTATTTTTAGATATTGGTGAAAGGCAAGAGCATAACGTCTTTTTAACAGGGTACCCACTCAATTTCAGAAAAAAATTCCAGGTAAATTACTTTTCCAGGTAAATTACAACTAACATCAAGACCATATGTTATCTATATCATCCAATTTTTCATCAGAAAATTTGATTATTTTACTTGTAATGAAAAATATTAGATTTTTTGTGTAAAAAATATATCATTAAATGAGGAGACATTTCAGTTTGACTAGACTGTAAAATTTCTGCATCAAATAATTGTAATAGACTTGGAGTTGATTAATTCGATTCTCAATACTGCTACTGGCACTTTTAAGACTGGTTATTTTCCAGGTATAAAGTAGAAATTCTCCAGGATTTTGTGAAAAAAAATTGTAACTTGCCATGACTATTCCCTGATTTTTGGAGCTGAAATAAAATTCCCTGACAATGCCAGGTTTTCCCTATTTTAATCGTTCATTTGTTTAATTGTAATTTATAAATGAACTGAACGCAATTTAATTCTAGAAAAAACGTAATAGCATCTTTGATAATTTTTAACTTGCTTTTATATATAACGTTATGTGCATATGTAACACAACTCTAAAAATCACATTAAGTCATCAATGATAATGATACTTTCATGTCACTTTCATGTTAACTTTCATGTCAGCATAATTATGCAGTCTTTAGTTTTTAACTCTTTACCACTTTATAAAATATCTTCTCGAAGTGGAGCAGTCAGCATTCTTGCAAAAAGAATTGGTGCCTGAAAGCTATGATACAACTGCAAAGGATTAAGACTTTTAACATAAAATGTGAGAACGCATTAGTGAATAAGGCAACTAAATTACAGAAAAAAAAATCATTTTATTGTATATGTTTTCGTATACATATATTCTTTACGTGTTCATTCCAGATAGTAGAATATTTAAGGTTTCTATGGTGCTTTTAGAAGCACCTTTTTCAGCTCATAGAGCATAAACTGAAGAAACGAGAAGAACGTAGAACTTGACTTACTGTACATAACATTGAAAACAAAGCGAGTCTTAAACAAAAAGTCAATTGCTCTTATGGAGCAAGTGACCATATCTACAATCATCTTATCCTATATAAGAAAAAACTTCAAATCCTCTGTTTTCTTTTCCATTTCATAGATGAGCTGGGCAGTCAATTTTATTTAGCTCCTCATCAAAATTCACATTTTTCTGAAGAAAAAAAAATTTATACATTATGTAGACAATTTTTAAAACATATATACTAATTTTGGTAAACTCTTTTACTAATAAACTGGCAAATTAATGCTTTTTTTCCTTTTTCGCACAGGTAAAATACAAACTGTTTCAGTTGAAAATTCGAAATACTTTAAAATTCTTAAAAATTTTTGAAAACTTGAAAAAGACTTTTGTATCACATCTTTTATTCAAAAAAAAAAAAAAAAAAAAAAAAAACTATAAAATAAAATTTTTATGATTATTATTATTCAACAACCAAACAAGACAATAAGTCAGAAAAATGCATTTTATATACAATACATTAATTTGTCCTTTCACTTTAGTATATAAAACTCACTATTATTTATTTCTGTTTAACTCACTGAGCTCCCCCCCCCCCCTGTGAAAGGGGAAAAAGATTAAAATCTGCCATTGAAATACACACATTTCAAAAACTTGACTCAGTGAAAAAAAAAATTTCTTACTTTTTTTAGTTATAACTTTTAAAATATTCAATAAAATTTAAAAAATTTTTGTCTTAAAACAAATTGTTTTAAAAAATTTTCTTCTAAAATTTGAAAATGCGTGGAAAAAATTTTAAAGCAATTTTCATAATTTTAGAGGTAGTCGTCTAAATTTTAATTTATTTTTAATTTAATCAGAAAAGAGTACTCTTTTATTTGACGAAAATTTTATTCATACTACAAATTTTAATGTTAATTTTATCAACATTCAGGTTTTTTTTCTTGATTCACCTTGAATTTAAAACCTTTTTCTGGTGTCGAAATAAATTATTTGAAAAAAAAAGAAGTCTCTGTTGTCTCAATCATATGTAGCATATGATTTAACCGTAGTGGTTATCCGAAATATTTCATTTCTATGTATAGTCAAAATAACTATAGTATTAAAAACCTAGAGAAGTGGCACATTTACAGTTTTGACCCTTGACTTTTATATAATTAATAGGAAAATCTAATAATTTCTACACCAGGAAATCTTACTATTCATTCTAAAGGGAACTTGTACAGAATCTGATTACTATGTGAGAATTGGAATATAAGAACTAAAATATTTTTAATAAATGATATAAAATACAGGGAATCTATAAATGGAAATTACCGGCCAGATGGAGTAGCGGTTAGCATGCCTGATTGCGAAGCCAGTGACCGTGGGATCGAATCCCGCTCAGGGCATGGATGTTTCCCTCTCTGTATTTGTTGTTCTCTGTTGTGTACTGTGTGAATGTGGCTCATCCTATGAATGGATGGGTATCTGTGACAGTGTGACGTGGGTAATGTTGCTCGCCCCTGAGACTTAGGTTCACTGCTGTTTCTGCTGTTAAAGAAAAAAAAATGAGTTAAGAAAAAAAAAATAGCGTGGTTAAAATATCTTACATAAAAAATAAAATAAATACGTTAAAATATCTTACATGCATTAATTGATTAATTAACCAATTAATTAATCAATTAACCAAATTTTATAATAATTACGAGTACAGATGAATATTGAAATTAATATATATAAAAAATCAAATTGAATTCTATCTCTTAATAAATATTATTTTTAATACTGCTCCCTTTTTTTACTATTAACCTATAACTATTGTAAAATTTTAATTTATTTACTAAGAACTCGAATGAACTTTTATTTGATATTACGAATGAAGTCTACTTATAATTAAAGCTGGAAAACTTAAGGCAACAATGCTAATTTATTTCGACTTTTCGTACATAATCTTAGAAAAAAAATTTCTCTACAAATCTCTACATCAAGGAAGGCGTTTTAATTATGTGTTACATTTAATTATACTTGACATTTTATATTTATTTCAATAAGTGCAATACTTTATTTTGAAATTACAGAAATGAAAAACAGATAAATAGATAGTTACCAAATGTATTCGTTTAAATATCTAATCTGGCTAAATTAACTATAATCTTTTAAAATTCAGAGAAAAAAATTATTTATCGTATTTTATTATGATACGTTTCTTGCTAATTAAAATAAGGGTCACTAATTATTAATCAACAATCTTTTATCTTATTGAATCTTATTCGAGCTGATTAATTTTTAAAACAACAGTAAAATAGTTAATTTTAACTCACCATTTTAATTACCTATATATTTATTAAACCCGTAAAAACCAATACAATCTTACTAAAACACATTAAACTACGAGTTATAAAATAACTAATTATTAGCAATTACAACGCTTTGCAAAAGAATATATCAAAATTTTGTGAACTATTTTCCAGAAAGATAAAAAACAAAATGGTGGCTGTACAGCTTTTTTGGCAGAGTGTTTTTTTTATTTATTTATTTATTTTTTTTTTTTTTTGAGGGTTATATGATTGGACACATTTTTAAGTTCGGATTAAAAAACAATTATGAGTTTAAAAAGAAAATTACTTTGATTCTGTTGCATTCAAACAGCTTCGGAAGTATTTAAAATTCATTTAAATACTTCTATATATATGTAATTTTAACAAACCAGTTTTTTTAGGATGGTTAATTAAAATTTGACCAAACAACGGACCGAAAATTGTATAAAAAAGACAATATTGCGATCTACTAAAACAAATTCTCATACTTTTATTACTTATTACGTGAAAGGAAGAAAAGTTCGATTTTGATCTTGTATGCTTGACTGCTGAAATATCGAGTAAAATAACTTCTGAAGTTTTCTAGACGCATGTAATAGACTGCAAAGTTGCGAAAAATTCAAAAGTTAAAAACTAAATACTTATTATTATTTTTTTTTTCATATTTTAAGCCTTTGGATATACAGTTTCATGATATCAAATGACTTTAAAAGGAAAAAAAAATAAAAAATAAGAAATATTTAAAAAATGCGTTAATCAAAGTCTTTCTGTAGACTTACATCTTCAATTATTCTGAAATTATTTTAAATTGATTCTAAAAATTTCAAATATCGAAATGCTACTATACTATAGGAGAAGAATTACACACTATAGAAGAAAAATTAACACTGCATCAGGAAAAACTAATCTCAGTTTTAAAGGTTTTGAAGTTTTTTTTTTTTTTTTCCCTTTCTTTTTCTCCAAGGGTTTGGGTAAATTTAAAACAGCTCTTCAAAACACAAACAGCATTATTAGAATGAAATATTTGTGAATATTTAAGTATTTTTTGTGAATATTATAGCAAAAACACATTTCCTTAGAAGCATAAAAATCTTCATTCCTTTTTCTTTCTTTTGGAATACACAAAATATTTTCAAAAAGTCTCCCTGAAACAGTTTTATTTTAGTCTATAAAAGTAAAAAAAAAAAATCGCCTTCTTTCCAAAATTTTGTCAAAATTCTTTGAAAATTTTAAAACATTTAATTTTCTTCGATAGTATAACAAAAGTGTTTTTTTCTTTCCCACAGAAAGAATATAGATAGCACGGAGAACAGAAGGCAAGGATAGCTATGCCCTGTTCGGGTATCGAACCTTTTGGAGTATCATAAAAGCCAGTCGATTTTTTTTTTCCTATTGAACTATTTAGAATTTTATAATGTAAAATCATTTTATTGTGATAAAATTATTAAATAGCTGAATATCTGGTAAATATAAAAATTCTATAATAAAAAATAAAAAAAAATTTGAAATTTTGTTTAATATTCTAACTTTTTGTCGAGATTTTAAAAAATAAAGATTTCGGGAAATTTCAGAATGAGCCACATTTTTTTCAAAGGTGCCTTTTTTTCATCAAACTATTGTTTGCAAATAGGTATTGCAAAATTATATAAAATTTCAACTGCATAACATAGGAAAATGCAGAAAAATCATACTGTCTACTCAAAAATCATGCTGTTTTTTTTAAAAAACTGAAATCATTATTTTAACCTAATATATATGATGAAGATACAGGACTTCTGGAATAACGCCCACAAATTTGTGCGTATAAGTGAACTTTCACAAGTCTTTAAATATAATTATACCAATTCAACGTTATTTGTACTAGAAAATACAATATTTTCTTCAGGTGAGTAAGTACTTAATTTGCGTCGCACTGGATCTGCATTATGGTCTATTGGCGATGGTTTGGGAAACATCCCTGAGGATGATCCGAGGATCCTCTGCAGAGGGGATGTCTCCCCTGCTCTGGTAGCCCGACAACCTGCTTGTGAAGTCAAGCACATTACGGTAGAACGGCTTAAAGAGCACCAATACCACACACCCTCGGACCCTTCACAGACTGATACAAGAGGTCACCCACCCCCCTTACTGACCACAGCCAGTGATGCTTGTCTTAGGTATTGTACTGAAAACAGTATCTTTACGATCACTGCGGGGCCAATACGTAGGTATATTTCTTATATATTTATATTAATTACAAATCTGCATGGTATATTCATATATCTTCACGGTATATCTATATATATTTCCGATATCTTTATGGTGTATTCATATTTATTACAAATCTGCATGGTATATTCATATATCTTCACTGTATATCTATATATCTTTCCGATAGCTTTATGGCGTATTCATATTTATTATATATCTCTGTGGTATATCCATATATATTCATATATCTTCACGTAGTATTCTTATTAATTACATATCTTCCCGGTATATCCATATATCTTCTGATATATTTACAACATTTTCCTATTAATTACATATTTTCACGGTAACTACAAGAATGTAGTTTACGTTATAAATCCGCTGACACATTTTGAAAGTGAAAAATAAATTTTTAATGGCTATTTTAATCAACAAAAAATAACAAAATTAAAAAAAATCTTGCGATCAACGTAATCTAGAATTTAAATCCTTTTTCGGAAAAGTTTTATCAAGCTAACTTTGGCACTATTGCGCTACACGGAACCACAAAATATTATTTAACTATTATTGAGACCAGTCATGTCAAGTTAATTGTGATAAAAGCTATTACTGGTATTGTGGTAATAGGAATTATTAACATAATATAGGTTATTATGGTAATAGATTTTTCACGAACCTCCAAAACAGAATAACATAATGTTTATCTAAAAAAAATCTTTTGCTGATAAAAATAAAGCCTATATGAATTGAACCCTATTAATATCGGTTATCTAGGAACATTTCTTAATTTTATTTCTTCAAGAAATGTTATTTAATTTTCAAAACTCTCTACTTTATCTTGTTAGAAACGCAAACAATCTACAATATCGCTTGAAACTCAGAAATTTTCAGTCAGTTAGACACGTCTAATAATATCAGCAAAAGTAAACAGAAACGGCGTTAGATAAAGTTCAATTACAGTTTGATTTACAAAAGTACTTCAAACAATTTCGAAACTCAAAATCTAAAGCAATCTTAACAAATGTTTGAAACAACAAAAATTCTAACTTTCTCGTATTATTGCGGATTCAATTCCGAAAACATAGAATCGCGTTATTTTAAGCATAACAAACTTACGGCAACTTTTAGAATCACCCTTCAAGTCAGACCATCGCAACATTTTTAGAGTTTTAATACTTCCCCAATTGCTCAAACGCGATACATATTTAAAATTTACTGCCGGGAAGAATCAATATCGCTCTTCCTACTGAAGTGGATATTACCAAATTCAAACTGATGCTCAAATTCCGAACTACAACTGCGTCAGAAAAGGTAAGGCAGTTTAACGAAACTGGCAACGACATTGTTGCCGTCGTAACCCGGAATTTGCAATTCTTCGTTCGAGATCGTTTTCGAATTCATACACTGAGAGAATATTTGCAGTTGCAACTCGCTTCATGCTTGCGAATGAACAGGGAGGGAGAACTAGGGGGGTTAGGGAAATAGAGCAAGAAGGAAAAGAGAAAATTACACAGCCAGAAGGGGGGGGGGGTGCTGGGAGAAAGGGTGTTCAAATATTGACATAGCCTCAGGAACGGTACCCAACATTTGCATTCTAAAACCAGACTAGTCCCAAATGAATGCTAGAGAACAATATCTGACTTTGGCAACAATTAAAATTTTCATTACGTCATTTATTGGAATCCTTATTTACTCACCTTCGTCTAATCAGTTTCGTCTTTCATAGGATGTTTAAGGGGACCTAACCCCCTGCACCCTGTCTTGCTGTTGCACTACAGTGTTTGCTTATAAGGGGAAATTGTTTGAGCGAACAGCTCCAGAGAAAATGTTTTTCCCTCTTGGCTTCATTTCTTCTGAAATTTTTTTTTCTTTTTTTTGTCATTCCCTTTTCCCATTTTTTCCCTACTTTCTCCCTTTTCTACTTTTAAGTAACATTTTCTTTTCAGTATTGCGCTAGGGTATTTGGCTTAGCGAGCAGGGAATAAAAAAGCTGCGCTTTATTTACTGACAGTACGCAATAATTTGCTAAGTAGGCTTGCCCTACTCCATTTCCTATTTTCTAGGGTTAATTAGGGTAATAAGTTCACCCCAGTGAAGGTAAATGCTGCGCTTAATGGAAAAGAACCGTAATGAGAAAGGCATTAACGTAATCTTTACGTAGTAGTACGCATTTAAAAGTGGAACATGAGGAATGAGTTATTTAGATGAAACCCTATAATATTCGCATATTATAAAGTAGGAAATTTTAAAAATCTTTTTTTTTTTAGATTCTTTATGAATGCTGTATAAGGAGCTTTTATGATAGTTTTTTTCCCGTAATTCCCATTACTTTTGAAGAGTGTTTTTTGTTACTTATCTTTTTTAGTAAAAGATACTCGTGAAAAACGTTTTGGGAGATTTGGAATCAGTAAAACGCTGGTTAAATTTTGAGTCAGATGTGCGATTATCTTTGCAAAATATCTCAAAAGGATATAAAATTTTAATACTTTCTTGCTTTTTTGACAAATTTTTGAATATGTGAAAACACATTTAACTTGAACCTGATCTTTTTAAAAACAATAAATATTTTAAAAGACGTCTATTAATCTAACACTTTTGAAACAATAACGTTTTATTCTACGTTCTGCACTGATTAAAAAAGAAGAGTAATGGTTTTAAATAAAAAAATCATTCCAATTTGTACATCATCTTTTAAGTTTTCAAAATATTTTGCCATTTTATTTAATTTTTGAAATTTTAATTGTTGAAGTGTTGTTGTTGAAAACTTCATGTGATTTTCTCCTTTCACAACTTTATTCACAACTTCATCATGATGATAAATACTCTCGTACCGAAGCTTTGTTTTAACATTCTTAATACTGTTTGAAATCCTGAGGCTTTTTGAACCATAATATGACTCAAGTTAGGACAAAGTTGAAATATCGTACTTATTTCGATATTATCGCCAGTCTTAAACTTGATAACATGAGGCCGTAGGTCAACTTGAACGCGAAACATTGTGCCATTCAACAATCAAACATTGCGCGATTTTTTTAATTACGATGCACAAATTTTTGATGCGGTAAGTAAAATTTATTCCATGCTTTTGTTCTTTAAATTTAATGATTAATCTGCTTTTTCTTTTTAATTTTAGGGATGTGAGTATTTTCTCTGAAAGCTTATATTTAAATATATATATATATATATATATATATATATATATATATATATATATATATATATATATATAGATAGATAGATAGATAGATAGATATAGATTTATATATTTTTAAAATCGATTATTATCTTCCTTTTGTCATCGCACTTGAAAAGTAAATGGTGCAAACATAAAATAATCCTGCCTCTTTAATATTCTTATATAAGTCGAATAAGACTTTTGAAATAGTCACGCTTTTATTTTCTATGCTTGTCTGGTGGTTTGAATATCCTAAAAAAACTAAATTTTGAACAATTACTTAATTTATTACATTCTCTCAACGTTTTAGAAAAAAAGACATGAGTTCACCATTTTCTCATAATTTTTTAAGTACATCTCTACGCTCATTATGTTAGATCAGAAGAATCCTGCAAGTCCACCACGTGAGGATGGTTGCACGTTGAGTTCTGTCTACACCTACCCAACCAGCCATTTTTTGGTGCGGTAATTACATCATATTTACATCTAGTTACGAAGATTTTCAATGAAGTATGATTCTTCGGTTTACTGCATTATTAAAGTTCCCTTTTTATACTTACTTCCATTTTAAAATCTGATATATTAGAGAAAAAAGGTAAAACTGATCTAAATCTTAGGGTTGCTCGGATTATTCATTTTCAGCTACATGTTCACTTACTTTATTCTACAATCAGTAACAAGATAAATATAATTTTCTATTGCCTGGGAGTGAAAAGGAAATTTTGATATTTCTCTGAATCTCATGGTGCCGGAATTAATCAGTGATTTAATATTATCCTCACTTAAGTCTCATAGAATTGGAGAATCACACAAGAAATCTAATTAATGAATTCAAAGCAAGAAGTTTGGGTAAGCAGTGTCAGAACTCTTAGTTTGCTGGAACTGTTGCCACTTTTCAATCAGCTAGATAGTAAGCTACGAGGAAGGATTAGCAAGGTATTTTTCACACACTTTTCTCCTGTACAGGTTGTTCATTAAAATCTACTGTGTTGTACTTATGGATTGCAATTTGAAGTATGTGCTATTAAACGAACTTTCAAGCAATACTCTGAGTTCACGACTTCAGTCACATATGCCACATTTTTATTGGAAGTGATCAGTGATGGCTTTCCAGTACTAGTGCTATCAATCCATGAAAATTTGCCTTGTGTCAGTTTTTGTCATTATATAAGCTTCCGCTGCAAAATTTGATGATTTTCACGCAAAACTAAAAGATCTTTGCTCGATTGAGAAATTCTTTCGTTTCTTGCGAGGTAATTATTTTCCTGCATCGTGACTTGAGCAGGATTTGAAATGAGTTTCACAAAATAACTATTCTCGTTCACTGAACACCTGGAGTCGACTGAACTTACTATTTTTGTACAGACTCCAGTTTACCGAAAGAAGTTACGATGTGCAGTTCCTCTACTGTAATCTCACTAACAAAATTTTTTGAGCAAACCTTGTACGTTTATACATTTTTATGAATATTTAGTCTACCCGTAGCCTTAACTTCATTTTGGTGAGAAAAAAATGTATTTGAATGTATCTTCATGAAACGGGTACTATCAATCAACTACGAGCAGAAAGTCGGAACCATTCATTTTAACTTACATCCCAAATGAAATAAAGTTTTGATTAAATAAAGACTCTCTCTACAATTCCGGAAATCCCAATGTTTCTTACAGTAAAGTACCTTTGCCAGACACTGGAAATAATGAACGGGACACAGATGGAATCCTTTCCATGTTCAGTGCACATCAGAAAGACCCTGGAATCATTAAAGGAGATCGATGATTCTTGATTCCAACGTGGGGAGCTTCACAGGTATTTTCCCATCACAACAAGGTCGTCGGATTTCGCTAACGACTTTACTTTGATGAAGTGTCTTCCTTGCTACTTCAGCCCACATAGCCGTGATAACATTTGAACGAATTTCCAGCTAAAGAGCATCATTCTTTGCTGGGCTTGGATAATAGTTTGTTGCTCTTTCCATGTGAACTCTCTCCGTCTATCGTGCAATTAAGGTTTGTTCTACAATAAAAGATTATTTTTCTATGGTGAGCGAATATAATGTGTAATGAATCGTTCTGTAAATAAAATCTTCTGTTTTAGCTCTCAGATAAAGTGTAATTCTTTATCACATTTCAATTATGCAAATTATACTGGGGAATGAATTATTTTTTTGCATTCTTTTTTATGGGATTTTTAATGAATCCTAGATATTTTTGTATCCCTGGTTTCAAAGCTTCAATAGATTTATTTCTCGAAACTACAGTTTTTTTTTTTAAATGACATTTTAGTCAAATGTGAAAGTGAAAATTAGAAATGTGAAAGTTTACAAACGTTAGTATGATGTCGTATAAATGTTGTGAAAAACTTCAATCAGAGTTAAGGCACATCTTTTGGATTAAAACTTCATAGGAACCCAGCCCTGATACTGTCATCATGCGCAGCTATGGGTACTTTTTGATTTTGAATTATTTCTTAATGTGCTTCTGAATAGGCCACACGCCTGCTTCTGAATAGGCAGCCTTAGTCGCTTACAGCGACATTTCCGGGCAAAGGATCTTATGCAATTTATTTTTAATGATGTATCTTGACTCTCCTAGAACTTTTTGTGCAACATTTACGTGACACCTTCTTATAAATATTTTAAACGAAAACCATACGATCCCATTTCTATAGAAAATAAACTAAAATTGTCATTTAAAAATTCTGTAACTTTAGGAGCAAAACTAATTTAAAATTTCAAATCCTTACATGAATTAGTCAAGATCAAGTACGTCTATCACTGCAACAAAAAATTTGTTCTCCCTATATATATATATATATATATGTCTTATGAATAAATTTGTAGTCTTCAAGCCGCAACTGAGAACAAAACTCCAGTTCAATATTTTTTGCATTAGTACGAAATGACTCGTGCTTAACAAAAATGAGATTCATTAATTTTCGTAAAGAAATTGTTTTAAAAGCAGTGTAAGTTTAAAAAATCTCATTTAATTAATATATTTTACTTTTTATGTACTTATACAAAAGTACCAATAAAAAAGAATGTTTGTAGTAAGAGATATTTTGATATTATCTCTTTTCCTTTGGTCTAATTATGGTATCTGCACGAACCTTTTTGTTTCAACTTTCGCTTAATGTATCAGCGTTTAAATTTTAAAACAATAGGATTAAAATTAATTTTTAAGATCCTTTGTACCCTTGAATGTAGGATTTTTCTTGTCACGCAATGCTGTCAGATTTTGTAGACAACTTTGATCAAGCATCCTCTCCTCTGTTTCAACTTACATATTTGGGATAGCTTTTAAAGTAATTTTCAACTAAACTTTTTTATTCTTTCCTAGACTTTGAAATTTGTTTAATTTACCTTACATGTGAATTCCCGTTGTCTACGAAGCAATTAAGTTTTCTTGCGTAGTAAAAAATATAATTTTTCTATAATCAGTGAAGTGTAAAGTATAATAAATAGTTCTAAAAGTAAAATCTCTTGTTTAGGTGAAAATACTAAGAGGCAATTTCTAGAAGATCGTATGAATAGTTGGCAGAGTTAAATGTAACGTTTTGAAACTGTTATGTATATCATAACATTAGTAGAGTTTGGAACGATTATAGTTTTATTTAATCTTATGAAAGTTCATTAGAAATAAATAAAGCATTGTTTTTAAGCACACTAAATAAAAAAATTAGTCGCACCGACAGAATTTAAGAAAAGCCTCATATTATAACCCATAAATCCACCTCTAGAATTGATAACTGCTTGCAGTTGATTAAGAAGTCAGTACATCGTGATAAAATCCGTATCCGTCAGTACGTCTCATTCAGTTTAAGCCATTCGTTGATCATACAAATCCGCCAAATTTAGGAAATGCTGATTTTTGCGTTTTACTTATTGTTCAATTATGTCCCTCAGAATTTCTATGGGCTTCAAATAAAGTCATTTTGCAGGTTAATAGAATATATAATAAAATGTGCATGTATTATAAGTTACAATAGAGAATGTAAGAAAATAGAATGAGCTTTCATTAAATCAGTCGACAATCTTCCAGTGCGATAAACTTACCTGTTGTCATCTTGAAGAATAGATGTATTAACAGCACACTGTAAAAAATTCCTGATTAAATTACGGTAAAAAGTACAGCCACTCAGGGTGCCGGTACTTCCTACTAAAAAATCCATTCTTACTGGAGCATGTCACAGAACAAAGAACCATATGCCGTTATATTTACAATAATAGTTACCGTAAAATCACTGAATCACTTTAATTAGATAAATATTACAGTAAAAGTTATGGTATAATATTTTAAGGCAAAACTGGATTTAACGGTCAATGCACCCAAAATGCCGGCAGTTAATACAGTAATTTGGTCCTGAATTTCTGACAGTGCGTACTCATCGAGAAGATGTTGAGAGAAGATGCAATTCCCGATCATCTAGAATATTGAAATAGTGCTAGCTCACGCAAAATGTAACAAGAGAAAACGATTTCAAACTATAATAAGGTAAACATTATAGTTTTTGAGAAAAATATCTTCGAAGAAATGTCTATAGTTAATTTTTTTTAACAACTTCAAAACCAATTTAAGTTTATTTATAAAGCAACAATTGAAAGAAAATCTTAGTTCTTTGCCTTAATTAAGGTTTTTCTTAGTAGCAGCTTTACCTAATGCTTCAGCTTAAAAGAAATTTCAATGTGAACCATGCTATTTTTTATATGTTTCTTCAAAAATATTAGATGCAGCTAATGATTAGAATCTCCTTCTCCAGGCTATATGCAGTCAACCTTTTCATTATTTCATTTTATAATCGTCTTTGAACAGTCGACCTAATTTTGGGTTTATGACTACTAATGTTCAACTCCCTAGCCTCTTAATTTTAAACCCAATCCAGAAGACAAGATAACTCCTGCATCAAGTATTGGGTGAAATTGGCTTTCGTGGAGGACTTTCTGACTGAACTAATCCGCATTTGCGTTACATGGAAAGGAAAACCAGGAAAACCGGGAAAACCTTTCACGAGGGAATTCTAACCCACGATCCGTTTACCACTTAAGATACTTTACGTCAGCAGTGTGGTCAATGAGAGCCGGGTGCGGAATTCGAATCGACTAGTCATCGCTGGTATTTGAAATCGACTAACCTCATTGAAAGGTGAGCGCTCTATCCCCTGAGTTTTCAGAGTCGGACTGAATGTACTGACGAGAACAGAAAACCATTATCATTCCTTTTTCGTATTACGCCATCTAGTGAGTGAAAAGTGTGATAATCCGTTTAATCACACCCGCAGCTACATTTAAGGCTCGGCTACAACAGCAAAGTTCTATGTTTATGGCCTCTCAGCCTCTCTTTCTATTGATTCTCTACTAACCCCTGAGTTTTCAGAGTCGGACTGAATCTACTGACGAGAACAGAAAACTATTATCATTCCTTTTTCGTATTACGCCACCTAGTGAGTGAAAAGTGTGTTAATCTGTTTAATCACACCAGCAACTACATTTAAGGCTCAGCTACAACAGCAAAGTTCTATGTTTATGGCCTCTCAGCCTCTCTTTCTATTGATTGAAGTTAATATTAAAAGATTAAAAACTTTCTTAACCTAAATGTCATTTTGCCTCTTTGCACTCACCAGTGACTGTTGATTAAGGAAAAAAATAAGAACGTTGAAAGCATTATGAACTGATAATTCAAGTAAAAATCGAATAAATTGTATTATTAAACGAATAAAAACTCTAATTCTTGGTGTGCTGTGCATTGTTTCAATTGTATAGTAAACAGAAAAATGAATTACGAAAATAAATTACATAGTACATAATAAGTACATAGTAAATAATCAGTACATAATTTACATAGGAGTACATAAATTACTAAACTGCCTGCATAAATTACATACTACATACTAAGTACATGGCAAATAATAAGTAGATAGTAAATAATACATACATAAATTACATAGGAGTACATAAATTCTGAAACAGCCTTTGTTTATATAAAATAAAATTTCTTATTTCCTATTAAATAAATAAAAACTCTAATTCTTGGTTTGTTGTGCATTGTTTCAATTGTATAGTAGACAGAAAAACGCATTACTGCATTACGAAAATAAATATTTGCACTATAATTTTAATCTATATGCGAAATCAATTATTATATTAACTAACAACGTCTCGCTATATATATATATATATATGTATATATATATAAATACTGAGTGTAATTTCAGTAAAATCTGTTTTGAGCGTTGTTTCATAATTCGTCACAATACACACACATATGTACGGCTTTATAAAAATATATGTCAGCAAATTTTCAATGTAAAATGCCAGATTTGTTCAAGATAAAAGTTTAACTGATGATATCCCAAGATTGTATTATCTATATAAAAAAATCTACTTAAATATGAATGTACTCAACGTGTAATTAATTTTTTTACAAGTTTGAAAGTAATTAAATGAAAACTGTTCATTTAGACAGATTGCTAAAAATTAAAAGAATTCATAAAGTATTCAGTAATTTATACTGAATAAACAAAGGCTTATGAACTCTAAATGTATTTGTTCTTTTATAATTTTAGAATAAATTTCTTAATATAAATTTACACTCAGTAGTTTAAATTACTTACTTTTATAAAAATATTCAAGAACATTGTTATTTAAAAATGTACTCACAAGATTCAAAAGAATAAAATAAAATTAATCCCTGACATTTAACATTTAGATAAATGTAATTTTATGTTCCATAAAAAGATAATGAACGCAAAGAATTTCTTTAAAATATTTAGTAAACCTTTGAAAATAAAAAATATTTAGAAAGCAGAGCAGGGTGAGTAAAATTACAGATTTTACGCTTTGGAATAAAAATTTATGAATCATTTAACAAATAGTTACTTTTGTTTGAGTTAAACTGAAAAATTAATAAAATGGCTAAATTTTTCTCGCTTTTTAAATCTTCATCGCCGTATCAAAGAAAATTTGAATATTCATAACCTTAATTTCCGAAACTGTTCAAACAATATTTCTAAACTGTTCTTATTTATCTTTCTCTTCACATTTTTAATTTCTTATAAGTATTTGCATTATTGATTTGCACGATTGAATAGCTTTGATATATTTCGGTCGTGCTGTTGCCGACTGTGTAAAAATCCATTGATTCTAATTGCAAAAATAAAACGAAAAAATATGATAATTTGTATCAAGCTAGTTCTGTTTTTGGAAAACGCAAATAAAATTTATATTCATCAGGAATGTGTATTTTTAATATTTATGGGTAAAATTAAATCATTTAGTTATACCATTGTCAAATACATTCAAAATGAGAACTCTTTTATATTTTAGAGAAAAAATATCAAATGGAGAAGGAATTTTAAAAATGGTAATATATATTTTCTACTTAGGTAATGCATTTCATTAAATGTGTTGCGTATAATGATATAAAGATTTTTAATGAAATGTATTTATATTAAGCACTATTTAACGAGTAAAAAATTAGTATTTGTGACGATCATCTCATATTTTTAATAAAAAATTAACTAAGATATAATTTAAGGAGAAAACTGCAATATTTTTAATACATTTTAAAATAAGGATCAATCGAATATTCTGCGTTTCAACGGAGAGGAATTTTGCTGGAACGGTTTCAGATTTTAAGGTAATGGATATTCAAATTTTCTTTGATGTGAAGATGAAGATTTAAAAAGCGAGAAAAATTATGACATTGTATTAATTTTAATGTAAACGCAAAAAATGTAAAATAATTCATTAATTTTTACTCCTAATCATAAAACCTGTAATTATATTGACCCTGCTTCCTTTTGTAAATATTTTTTTTCTTTAAAAGTATGTAGATTCACTATTTTAAGGAAATTCTTATGGTAAAAAAAAATTTTTGTTATCATGTTATCGAATATAAAATTACATTTTTCTAAATGTCATGTTATGGATTAAATTTATCTTATTCTTTCGACTCTTGTTTTTCATACAAGAGAACATTCTTTTCTAAGATCATTGTTCAAAACAATATTTTGGATGAAAACAAGTAATTTAAATTGAGTTACAATAAATAGTAATAACTTCGTTCTTGAATTAAAGAACGATTTCAGAGTTCTCGAGCTTTTGTTTAGTCAGTTTAAATTAGAGCTGAAAATAAGATTGAAATTCCGGACAAGTAAAAATATTATTTACAAGTTGAGTAACGGTTTTACCTGGACAGTTTTTAGCCAGTATTTAGCATTAAATCACCAATAAATGAAAAAATTTTAGTTTGTATCAATAATCTCAGATTTTCAAAGAAATGTGAACTTTGATGCCAGTTAGGAAAAAAATGGATTATTTCGAATAATTTTATAAATAATGATCGGATTTTTACGACTGTGTTACGACGCACTATGTTACTAGTACGCATTGCAAGAAATTTCTTATCAAATTACGGTGAAAAGTACCGGTATTCAGGGTGCCGGTACTTTTTACAGCAATATGTTACCAATCTAAAATATGTTATATCGTAATTTTAACAGTAATAATTGCCTTAAAATCATTGAATCACTCTAATTAAATAAAATATTACTGTAAAAATAATAATTACGTAAAATAACTGAATCACTCTAATTAAATAAAATATTGAAAAAATTACGATATAATATTTTATGGCAAAATGGATTCAATGGATAATGCACCCAAAGAAATTTTATGGACAAAGCACCCAAATGGATTTTAAGGATAATACACTCACCCGGTACATTATACCGTAAATTGATTCGAATAGTGTATGATCATGAGGCAAGGTGTTCTATCCATACCTGAAAATTATTGAGCGTTAAATAAATTATGACACCAGAAGAATTTTTTGTTTATCTTGACTAAATGAACTTTTTAAACCTTAAAATAATGTGAATAGTTGCAATTTGGGAGGAAAAAAAATTGGACTCTCGTATAGCTTTATCAAGAAAGAAAAAAAAATATTGCATTACATGGTCTACAGTGGTTGGCAACTTGATAAGAATGAACGAGGACAGAAGTAAGGAAAAGATCATTTTGGGGAAAATATCAAGACGAAGAGAAATAGGATGACCCAATAAACGATGGCTAGATTACGTTGGATGAGATCTTAAACTCATGAAAGTCACAAATTACAAGAAGAAAAATGGAGATCGGAAAGTTTGGAGATGGGTTATGAAGGAGGTCGAGATCTTTCATGGGTAGTTTTTTCATGGGGTCAGTAAGTAAATTTAATTTTGCTTTTGACATGATGATCATAGCTTTGCATATAATTGAGCTAAAAATTTATTATCTATAGTTTAATTCACTTTATAGGTTTTAACAACCTATTGAATACTAACACAAATCTATCGTTTGAGATAAAGGTTAAATAAGTTAATAATTTTGTTTAAAGTAATTTTAAATAAAGTTAAGGTGGTTTTGAGGTTTATTTTAGGCTGTGTTGGGATGTTTAGGGTAGTTTGAGGCTCACACGAAGCAGACTTAAAAACCAAAAATTAAGCCCCCGAGGTTCATAATCAAAATGTATAGATTTGTTTCAGTCGCATTTGAGGTTGTCTTAGCTTCATAGAAATCTATCTTAGAGCAATCAGCTTAGTGAGGTTGCTTTTGAGGTGTATGGGTAATTTTTCTCTACGCTTCAAGCAAATAAGTATATTTGAAGTGCTAATCTTTTCAAATGATCTCAATTAAAATTAATGAGGCGTTTAATGAGCTGTGAAAATTTTTTAGTAAGTTTATTCTAAGGTAGATAGATATCAACCAGAGGTGTTTCCCCATATATTTATAAAGTTTATTTTTTAAAATGGTTCACATTTGACTATAATAAAATAACTCAAGGAGCACAAATGCACAACAGAGGTTGATATCTGGCTGTTTCACCAGAGGTTGAACGTCTGATAGGTGTGAAACAAAAAAGACACTAGGTTGAAAATGAGGTTATATTTTGCCCTAACAATAACCTCATCAATATACTAAAATTTCAACTTCATTTACACTTTAAAACCAACCTCGTATATACCTCAAAAACGCATTATATTTTTAAGGGATGGGTCACGCGTATTTTTACAAGACAGTAACAAATCTATTTAAATATAAACTAAAGTTTTCTTTAATTTTAACGAATTTTAAACACCAGATTTGTAATCCCTTCATAAAATAAATGTCATAACGCGGGATTTTATTCTCTTTTAAAAAAAGTTTTAACATTTTTATCAAAGCTTTTTATAACGATCTCTTAGTAAAATAAAAGAAAATACAAAACCTCACAAAGCAAAGCAGTCCTTTTTTTTTACAAATATTTTGTTTCTCTAAAATAACCCTCCTAAAAGGAACTTTTAACTTGCATTGTTTTCCATTATGGTGATTTTTTCTTTTTTTTGGAAAAAAAAAATTAAGCCCCTCCCTTAAAACAGTAAATAGATCATGAAGTAGGAACTGTTTCGATACTTTAAGAACAATCGAATGGGTTACTACGCACTTTATAAGCTTCTAAATGCTTCCCATAATGCTTTAATAACAATTTGTAACAAACATGGCTAAATCAATACAACAAAAGTATATACAGACCAGGTGTGCAAAATGAGGTTCAGCGAAAGCCAGCAACTAAAAGAAAATGCAAGTTATAAAAAGGAGCCAACTTGGCTGCTTTCCCCTTCTTTTTTACCCTACTTTACATTCTCGAAGTATAGAAAATGTGAAAGTAATACTGAATTCTGTACATCCTTAAATAACCTTCCCTGATTATTCGAGACATTCGGCTCCATTAAACTCGGTAGTTGATGGAAAGAGCCATGGAGTTGCCTTAAAATCTTGCAAATGACATTTCTGAGATTTGTTTCCTGGGTCTCTCCTCTTCCAGACGTCTCTTCGCGAGCGCCGGCGAGCCGATAATGTAAGGCACATTTGTGGGAAGCCTCGTTTTGCCTTAAAAATGCCGTAAAGCTGTCATAAAATATGTCAGAGAGGATGAATAATTTTGTTTGGAAGTTAGATGGTGAGAGGTTTGGGTGTTTTCGTGTAAGGGGGCTGAAAAAGTCACGCAGTGGTATCAACTTGGAAAGAGTTATTTATCATTAGAGTGAAGATTAAAGTTAAGTCATGGGATGAAATAGCTGTTTTTCTTTTTCGATGATTTTCGCGAAGCAGATAGACCTCTTTCGCATTAGTTTTGAATAGCATTTTTAGGGATTTTTAAGAAAATCACGTGGCGTTTTAAAAATCGTGTTTCCTTTCAATTTTTATTGCTTTGACAAAAAGATATTTTTAATTAACTTGAAGAAGTGAGCTTAAGTTTGGTATAAATTTACTGAGATAGATATTCTGTAAATAAATATTTTTTTATTTGAAAATCAGTTTGCCAACTTTATCTTGTTTGTATTTTCGTTTGATTTCTGAAAGATTTTTAAAGTCAAGTTTCGAAAAGTTCAAGAATTTATATCATTTCAGAAGCAGCATATAAAAAGGAATATTATGAGCACATATAAAAATGAAATTAAAAATTTCATTAAATCTAAAAAAAAATGAAATTGTTGCATATTGTGTATGATAGAGCAAGTAGACATAGTGCACATTAGTTTTAAATAGAATTTTTGGAGATTTTGTTTAAAAAAAATATCCCGTGATGGCTCTTTTTAAAAACTGTGTTTCTCGTCATTTTTCATTGCTTTGGCAAAAAAGATATTCTTAATTAAGTTACGGAAGTTAATTTAAGTTTCGTATAGCTTTACTGTGTTATATATTTTGGAAATAAAAAATTTAATTTTAAAATAAATATGTACTGTGTGCATTTTTTGGAATTTTAAAATATGGGAAAAAATATGAAATAAAGGTTTAATTGGATTTCAAATCCGATCTTGAAACTACAAAAATTTTAATAAAAACGATAGATTAGTTGAAAAATATAATGTATGCAAAATAAAAATTTTATGAGCTTTATTTCTTTTTAATATTCTGTTGTGGAAAAAAATGCAGAAAAAGTATCAAAATCTTAATAATTTAACTTTTATAATTTTCTTTTATCCCTCTCCCCCCGAAAAAAAAAATCCTTACAAAATATTAAAAAGGGCATTGCAACAGACAAAAAAACATTAATAGAACAAAATTGAAATTCGTTCGTTCGAAATGATCCAAAAATCGTAATGAATATGTTAAAAAAAGTCTTAGTTTTACTCATTGACAATTATATCATAATTAACAACAATTTTTCGCAATAAATAATGTATAGTAAATAAGTTACAATTCAATTGAAATATTATCAAAAAATTAAACATTTAAGTCAATTTTGTAGGCCATTTCAAGTATTTATAATCCACTATAGTTTTAATATTTTAAAATCAATTTTGCTTACTTGAATCTAAAATTATATCAACGTATAGTGTAAGAATTTCTTTATTCAAGTACATGCTTATAGAATCAGAACAACATTGCATGATTTTCATATTGCTTATACATAACGGAAGCTTTGCATTTCTTGCTGTATTGAAATTCTGCTCCGTCCTTATTTTAAAGGAATATTTATTCTGAACATTCAGCGTTGTAGAAAACTTGAAGCTGATACCCTTGATTTTTTTTTTCAAAATATATCATGCACGTAAAGCTACTTCCATAAATCTTGAATAGTTTGCTATAAATTCTAAAAGTAGAATAGTTTTTACAGTTCCGGAGATATACTCTATAGTATGAAAAAGAATGAAAGCCAAACATGTGTAATACAACAAATGAAAGAAGAATATTTATTAGTATGCCTTGAAAAACTTCGAGAAAGATGGAAAGTAAGGTTGGATTTGTTTTCGTGTTGCAACATGGAAATATTGTACAAGAAGCTACTGAAATTTAATACCATACCGATTCATATTTATAGTTATACTCTTTGCAATATAATGCATATGAATATGATGCAAATATTTTTATTGGTAAACATATTCGGTAGAATTACTTTTCAATAGTTATTTTGCTGTTCTCACAAAACTCTCTTTATGTTATGAATCAGACATGATTGTTTTTTGTGTCTGATTCTTACATTGTAAAAATTCACTTTTTTGTGCAGAATTCGCAAAATCCATTCTATTGTAAACTCCATTTTTACTGAAAAATATTATACCGTAATTTTTACAGAAATATATATTTAAATAGAGTTATTCAGTGATTTTATGGTGATTTACGGTATATCACAGGTTTTGTTTCATAAAATTTCATGGTAAAAATGGATATTTCGGTAAAATGAGCCTGCTCCCTGAATGCCATAACTTTACCCGGAATTTTTTACAGTGAAGAGAAAAATGAATATACATACTTAAGTGCTCTTAATATGAGTATTACTTAGAGTAGTAATGCCTCAGGGGATAGTGAGTTCGCCTTCGAATTCAAGTGAACCGGGTTCGAATCAATACGAACTCCACATCCGGCTTGCACCGACCACAAAGCTGATGTGAAATATCCTTAGTGGTAGAGGATTATGGGTTAGAGTCCCCTTGCCCTCAGGCTAACCGTGGGAGGTTCTCGTAGTCTCCCTCTCCATGTAACGTAAATGCCGCTTAGTTTCATTAAATATCGAAGACAAATTCTCCCAATACTTGTTCCTGGAGTTCCCTTGTCTTCTGAACTGAGTTCAAAATTACAAGGCGGCGGAGTTGAACATTAGTAGCCGTAAACCCTAAATTGGGTCGACTGTTTAACGATGATTATAAAATAAAATAAAATGTTACTTAAAATTTTGAAAAATAAATTTTATACAATTCCTGTTATTTTTTATTAAAAGTACTTAATTGTACTTGAATATTTATTAGTATGCCTTGGAAGACTTTGAGAGCAATGGCAAAGTAGAGTTCGACTTGTTTGGATGTTACAACATGAAAATATTATACAAAAAGCTACTGAAATTTAATACAATACATTTCTTATCTATATTTATATTCTGCACAAGTTAATATATATGCATATCATACAAATATTTTTATAAAGTAAACATAATTTTTGAAATTTCATTGTAATAGTTGTTCTATTATTCTCACAAAATTTTCTTTATGTTATGAATCAGACATAATAAGTTTTTTATGTCTGATTCGTACACTGTAAAAAAAATTACTTTGGTTGCAAAATCCGTCAAATCCATCTTCATCCAAAAATATTATTCCGTAATTCTTACATTAATATTTATCTCAATAACAGTATTCAGACAGTTTATGGTACATCAGATTTTTTCCTTATAAAATTTTTAAATTTTACCGGCACTGAGGGTGCCAGTACCTTCTACAGTAATTTGATTCTGATTTTTTTTAAAGTGCAGATAAAAATAAGCATAGATACTTATAGTGTTATTAATATAAGTATCAATTCCAATTTTTAAAAAAATAATTTTATTAAATTTCTGTTTTTTTTTTAAAGTGTTTTATTGTACTGAGTTATACAAATATAGTATTTATAAGTATGCCTTAGAAGATTTCGAGAAAGATGGAAGGTAAGGCTCGGTTTGTTTCCGTATAACAACGTGTAAATATAACACAAGAAGAAATTTAATACCATATATTTCATATCTATAGTTATACTCTGCGCAATATAATACAAATGAATATCATGTAAATATCTATATTTATCTGTACATTCGTTCATACTGAAGGACAGAACCACATTTGGTTTGTCTTTTACCTTGGATTAGCCCAAAAACTGGATGCGCGCTAAGTAATAATATTATACAAGATAGTCCAAATTTATAATTAATAAAAGAGTGAATTTTTATTATTAAGTTTTTAATGTTGCTAATTTTTCTAGAAATTATTAACCTTCATTGAAAAAAATTCCCTATAATATACTAGAAGATTTTTCTCCAAGGATATACCCGAACAGAATTTGTAAATGGTAAAATTATAAATTAAGTTAACAAGGAAATGTTTAACCAAGAAATTTTTAACAAATTCGTTAATAATTATAATATACAATTAACCTCAAGGATTTTTTATAGATTTCAATTACATTAGTTGGATATGCATTGGTTTTTATTAAAGAGTTTTTTGGATAAAAAACATTTTTAAATGAATTGAATTAAAATTTTTTTAATTCTATTCATTTGATTAAAAATAGTATTGTAATAAATGTTTTTTTAGAAACATTAGAATTCCATGTAATTAATTTTATTAAATTTAAAATCATTCCTTATATCGTTTAAGTCAAAAATGCTTATATTTTCTTCTTTTTTAATACTTAAATCAAAAAACTAAAACTAACATTAACGTCCTGATTACGAAGCGAGATAAATTCCTCGTTGTAAATATTATTTAACTGAATTTTATCTTTTCGAAAATTAAAGATAATTAAATCATCAATAAATCTGAAGACAGGTTTAATATTAGGAGTAAAGGTCTTTTACATAATTGTATAAAAGCAAGTTAGCTAGAAGTGATGAAAAATTAGATCCTTTTTGTATTCCATCTATTAAAACAAATATATGTTTTCCATTGTAAAGATAATAATTAAAAAGTCAAATATTAATCAAAATTTCCAGTAATCAAAATCGCAATTAAGGATATGTTTAACTCAAAAGAACATTTTTTAGTGTAGAATGGGGAATGCTATTGAAGAGATCTTGGAAATCAAAAGTCGCAATCGAATTAATTCTATTTTGTTTAAATTTTAAGGTAGGTTGATTGCTAGCGTTAACCAAGAAAAACTTTCTTTAATAATATTATTAATAATTTTATTTAATATGTTAAAGAAAATAATGCCAAATTTAGTAAGTAAGTATTAGGCCCACAAGAAATTTTTCTAAGTTCGATAGAAATTTATGACATTTTGGACTGATTTTAAGCATGGAAATTATATATTATTAATTTTTATTATTAACCACTTATATTTCTCACATTATTGTATTTATATAATTTGCTTTGGCTATAGTAATACTATATTAGAAAGCACTCTGTTTGGAAGATATAATCGTGTGAGCTAAAGACGAAATTATATCTTTTCATTATTTTTTTATCGTTTTATTTTTAAATTCTTTTTAATATTTTAAAAAATATTTCATTTATTAATGCTTTTTCGTATTTTCTTCTTTTCTTTGTATTTTTAACTTATTACGTATTTTGCATTTTTAACTTATTACGCGGCGTATTACATGCTGAAGAAATTTAAGGATTTATATGCTTACGTATTACTTTGAAACATCAACTTTTATTTTATTATTTAGCTAGCAGGATCTATATTTTACACGTAATCTCCGTATTTTACACGTAATCTCCGTATTACATGTAATCACCGTATTTTACTTTAGTATAATATTCGTATAGCTTTAATATAAGTGTTGTCTTTCTTTTAAATAAACTAATAACACACTTTGAGAAAAATATGATCAAAACTACCAGAAGATAAGGGAAGTTATTGCATTTCTGGCTTTATGGGAACAACAAAAAGCAGAGTAATTTTTACCGAAGCACTTTAATAATGATTTTGGTAAAATTATAAATAAAATAAAGTGTGATGAAATTTGGAAATGTGGTAAATTTTGGTAATTTTATCAAGATACCTTAGAACAAGGCATTAAAAACAATTTATTCGGTTCAATTAAGAGCTGTAATTTTTAAAACTAGGGTGTCTGGTAAACTGTTACCATATTAAACGGAAAAATTACCAAATAAATGATTTAAATACCGCATATTTTGGTTTTATTAACAATGTTTTTTTGTTTTTTTTTAAACAGAAATTTTACTACGTTACCGTACTTATAGTAATTTTACACAATTTTTTTTCACCTTGTAATATAAGAAATAAAATAGCAGTTTGAGCCTATTTAGCAAATGTTCAACCTGGATTAAGTTCCATCAAAGAGTCCTCCATAAAGGCAAATTTCTCCCAATACTTGATCCAGGAGTTCCCTTGTCTTCCGGATTGGGTTCAAAATTGCAAGGCTGCGAAGTTGAACATTAGTAGTCGTTAACCCAAAATTGGGTCTGCTGTTCAACGATGGTTATAAAAAAAAATTATAAAAAATTGGGGCCGTGGTGGCTCTGGGGATAGAGCGCTCACATTCCAACGAGGTGACCCGGGTTCGGACCCAGTAGTGCCTGGTATTCGAATTCCGCACCCGGCTCGTGCCGATTGCAGTGCTGACGCAAAATATCCTCAATGGTAGACGGTTCATTGGTTAGAGCCCCCTTGCCGTCTTAAGGCGGTCTTGAGGCTATCTAAGGGAGGTTTTCGTATTTCCCCACTCCATGTAACGCAAATACGGGTTAGTTCTTTTAATAAGTTCTCCACGAGGGCAAATTTCTCCCAATACTTGAGCCAGGAGTCTGCGGGATTGGGTTCAAAAATACGAGGCTACAAAGTTGAACATTAGAAGTAGTAAACCCGAAAATTGGTTTCGGATCTTCAACTTTGGAATGAAATGAAATGATAAAATAGTAAGAAGGAGCTATGAATTATAAGCCTATTACTTTTTAACTTTTGAGTGAAAAATTTCTAAATTTTACGAAGTATTTTGATTCTGTAGTGCATATCATACATTTGTGCTCATATCATTTATAAATAGTTATTTTAGATTTTACATACCCCCCATGCTACTGTTTTAACAAAATATGTTTAAAAATTACGTATTTCTAATAACATACTCGTATTTCCAATCCAGACGTATGTTAAAGATAAATATAATGCGTATACTTACGAAATATTTACTCGAAATAAAGTTTAATATGATAAACTTCGAAACACACACACAAGACTCGCAATTTTTCTTGTGTCTTATTTCGCAATCTTTGCTTCTGCAATAAACTCGAGTCAGAACTGCTCGAGAGTTGAAATTCGAGTCAGAACTGCTACCAGTTTCAGAGCATTGGTAGGAATGTAAGATAAACCGCTTCCTACTAGATATCTTTGAGCTTTGAAAAAAAAGCATGGTAAATGTTTCAAAATATGCTTTTATATTTCGCAGAAATATGGACAACTAACGTCATCTGTTAACCTAGGTTTGAATAAATGCTCACCATACTAGAGAGCTCTAATTTTGCCACGTAATTTTGACCCGATTCAGTCCACATGGGCAGGGCCTGGGCTGTAGCACCCTTCCCTCCAAACTTTCACAATTCAACCAATAAGAAGTCTTTCAACCACGACAGAATTAATGACTTGCTTCGAACGCACAAGATTGAATTTACAGCACCAACTTTCCAACCAGCAGTGTGAGCTTGCCTTAATCGATTGCGCAAACCTAAATGAAATCATCACAGGAAAGGCCAAAATGAAATCTTAAAGGGTAAAAAAACGGGTTGCGCATTTAAATGGGAAAAAAAATGCTTACCCACGGAAATCGTGTAAAGAGCAAATTTTGTTACTTCAACGTTGCCCGTTGAAATTGTGGAGTACGTAGCGAGAGGGTTAAAGTAAAATATTGTAAGTCAGAAAAAAAATCAATTCAAATTTATAGCTGTTAAATCTGATGATATTTTATTCTTATTAAAATAAAATCTATATGCCATTCAAAAATCAAGCAAAGGGAAAAGTAAAAGTCAAATACTTCCTCAACTGAACGATTATTTTCAAGTTTTTATAATAAGAATAATATTTTTTAAGCTTTTATAGCTCAGTGTCTGATAATTTTTAAGTTTGACAACATAGTACAAAATAATGTACAATAAAGG
The DNA here is from genome assembly GCA_949128135.1 of Parasteatoda lunata. Taxonomy (NCBI): domain Eukaryota; kingdom Metazoa; phylum Arthropoda; class Arachnida; order Araneae; family Theridiidae; genus Parasteatoda; species Parasteatoda lunata. The sequence goes on along the minus strand of OX421981.1, from coordinate 20,368,811 downwards.
TAATTTTTATAATCTGGTATTTTTTAAATACAAGAAATTACATCTTTTTTAATATCTACATTTAATTTCTGCATCATCTCTACAGTTTCATTTGGCGGGAAAAAATTAATCCAATTTTTTTTAACCAATAAATCTAATTGCCATTTTATTCTCATTTAACTAAAATCTATTTGCCATTCGAAAATCGAGCAAAGTGAAAAGTAAAAGCCCAGCCTTTTCTCAATTGAAAGAAAATGATTTAATGAGAGTCGAAGTGATACAGGCAATTATTGCTGAACAACTGTTTTTATTGGAAACATAGTTTCGCATGAGGCTAATTAAAGTTCCCGACTTGTAATGCACCTTCTACCGTTAATTAGAAAGACTGCCTTGACTAATCGATGGATGGCATTGTTGGGCTGAGGAAACACCGTGGACCGGCTGTTTCGTTTCAATAAGTGTTGCGGAATGTTGCCGCTAACTTCAGGGCGAATAGTTTTGGGGAATGAAATTGGTAGTTCCGTAAATAAATGGTCTTTTACATAGGACATGAAAAGAAAGAACGATTGATGGTGCAGACTGCGGATGGCATTTTGCAGTTCACTGTACTGATGTTAAAATGCGAAATGTCTAACAAAGTTTGTCTTGTTAGTTAGTTTGGTCTTCAGGCTATCGTGATTCTTTTATTCGAAGGATTCTTCGAGTTGCTAAAGAATTTTCTACCTGTAAAGTGCATCAAGAAGTTGCTATCATATTTAAAAGTAGTATAGTAGATAAATTTCCAAGAACAATAATATTAAAATTCACTTGCAATTAGTTAAGGTTTAATTTTTAAAATGTCTTATCTAAAAAGAATCTAAATGTGTGCATTATAAAACGTAGAAGAAATAGGAATAAAATGAATTATTGTGGTCAATATTTAGACGCTTTATAGCAGAAAACACATTCACTGCAAACAATTCCGGGTCAAATTACGGTAAAAAAGTACCTTAAAATCCTTTTTACCGTAACATGTTACGGAACAAAAAAAAACTGTTATACCAGAGCGTTTGCAGTACTATTTATAGTAAAATAACTGAACCACCCTAATTAAATAAATATAGCATTTGAAATTACGGTATAATATTTTACGGTAAAATTGGATTTTATGGCAAAATGGATTTTGCAGATGATGAATCCAAAGTGCCGGTACTTTATACCGTAATTTGATCTGGAATTTCTTACACCATTGGACCTATATGATTAATTTCAATAAGTGTCATGGTATTTTGCTGCTAACTTCAGTACGTGTAGTTATGGGGAATAAAATCGGTGATCCAGCTAATTATTGCTGAATAACTGTTTTTATTGGAAACAAAGTTTTGCATGAGGCGAATTAAAGTTAACGACTTGTAATGCCCCTTCTATCATTAATTAGAAAGCCTTGACTAATTGATAGATGGCATTGTTGGGCTGAAGAACCACCGATGGCCGGCTGTTTCGTTTTAGAAGTATTGTAGAATGTTGCCGCAAACACCAGGGTGAATAGTTTTGGCAAATGAAATTGGTAGTTCCATGAATAAATGGTCATATACATAGGACATGAAAAGAAAGAACGATTTATATGGTAGAAAGGCATTTTGCAGTTCACAGTACTTATGTTAAAATGCGAAATGTCTAACAAAGTTTGTCTTGCAAGTTAGTTTGGTCTTCCGGCTATCGTGGTATTTTAAGGATTCATCAAGTTTTTAAAGAATTTTCGATCTATAAAGTGTATCACGAAGTTGCTATCATACTTAAAACTTTTTGAACTAATATAATATATAATTTGGCAAGAGTAAAAATCACTTATGATTAGTTTAGGGTTAATCTTAAAACGTCTTATTTTAGAAGAATCGAAATGCACGTAGTATAGCACAAAGAAAAAATGGAAATAAAATGAGTTGATGGCTAATATATAGACTTTTTATAGCATTTTTGGTTTAAGGAAAGTTATTGGCTCGATATTAACAATTTTAATAAGCATTGTGGAATGTCGTCGCTAACTTCAGTGCGTTTAGTTTTGAAGAATGAAATTGGTAATACCCTAAGTAAATTGTCTTTAATACAGGTCATGAAAATAAAGCATAATTGGTGGTGTAATATTTTGCAGCTCATAGTATTATTTAAAATGAGGAATGTCTAACTAAGTTTGTCCTTCCAGTTAGTTTGATTAGTTAGGCTATCGTAATTCTTTTATTTGAAGGATTATTTGAGTTGCCAAAGAAATCTATGAAGTGTAATCAAGAAGTTGCTATCAAATTCAAAAGCTTTTGGAATAATATATAAGTTATCAAGAATAAAATTATTAAAAAACACTCGTATTTAATTAAGAGTTAATTTTGAAATGACGTCTTATTTAAGAAGAATTTAAATATGTGGAGTGTAAAACATAGAAGAAATAGAAATAAAATAAATGATTCGGCAAATATTTAGACTTTTTATAGCATTGTTGCGTTGATAAAACACATTGGTCTTAAATTATTAATTTCAATAAGTGTTGTGGAATGATGCCACTAGCTTCAGGGAGGATAGTTTTGAGGAATAACATTGGCAGTTCCGTAAGTAAGTAGTCTTTTACACAGGACAAGAATGGGAAGTATAATTGATGGTGTGAAATGCGGATGTGAACTGTGTAATGGATGTTATAAAAAGCATAGCGGAAATGGATGGATGTGAGCAGTGAGTGTCGGAATGTGCCCCGAATCGGAAGACCGATGAAACTGGGAGATAAAGACCGGTGGGTGTTGTCCAGAGAAATTCGAAATGTCCGGAGAATAAGGAAGCACATCTGTTTGGTTTCATCGTCGTGTTACTGCCTATAAGCCTTTGATATCACGAAGTCGAACCGCACTGCTTGGTTAATGTGGTGCAAAGCACATCGAAATTGAACCGTAGATCAATGGAAGGCGGTCCTTCTGAGCAACCAATCAAGGTTCACCCTCTACCGTTCGGATGGCAGGGTTTGTGTCTGGCGTATGCCTGGAGAACGTCTCCTGCCAGAATGCATTGTGCCAACAGTCAAGTTCGGTTGAGGTGGAATTATGTTCTGGAGGTGTTTCTCCTGGTATGGACTGGTTCTCATTCATGGTAAGCTCAACGCCTATGCCTACTGCACTATTTCGGATGACAATGTGCTTCGTACGTTATGGCAGTCTTACGGGGTGGACCCCTGTTACTTCCAGGACGCAATGCCAGCTGTCATGTTGCGAGGGTCAACAAGGCTTAGTATGGTGCCAACGGGGTTAATCGAATAGACTGGCCTGCTCAGAGCCGACGCCCTATTGAGAACCTCTGGGATGAGTTAGATCGCCGAATTAAGGGGTGTACTACCGGTCAAAAATCAATGAAGGAAGTTACATGTTTCTCCAAGCCGAGTGGAAGAAAATATCACTGGATGTCCCACAAGGACTTGTGGAAAGTTCTTCCCGGAGGGTTCAGGTTGTAATTGCCTCTCGTTGGAGGCTCTGCCAACTATTGATTATGAATAAAGTTTGTTTTTCATTTCAATCCCACGTGTACAAATACTTATTGGTAGATAGTGTATGTGATTTGTTTCAATAAGTGTTGTTGTACGTTGCCACTAACTTAAGTCTTAATAATATTGAGTAATGAATGTAGTAATTCAGTAAGCAAACTTTTTTTACATAGGGCATAAAAAGAAAGCAGAATTGATAGTGTGAACTGTGATTGGTCTTTTGCGATTCCCAGTATTCCATGTTAAATTGCTGCCGACCAGTGTGTGTAGTGGTCAAGGAAGTGCCTTGCATCAGAAAGGTTCTAGGTCAGGATGTTCTTTCCAGAATGGATGTTCTTTCATTCTCTGTGCTATGTGTCCTTTCTGTGGCAGCAACGTTTACCCCCTAACATAGTGCCCCTGAAAAAGTTGCAAACAAATATTCCCTGCAGATGTCTGTATGTTGTCGGTCATTTCCCAGGAGGAAATTGTAAAAAAGAATTTTTAATTGCAAATATACTAATAAATTTCATTTTTCTAGTTTGACTGCTCTTCAAGCCATCGTGATAATTTTGCTGGAGGGAATCTTCGTGTTACTATCAAATTTCTAACCTATAAAGTGCATTAATAAGTTTCTATCGGGATTAGAGATTTCCTTGAGATAATGGTTAGAATGGTTGGAATTGTTATTCTAAACTTACAGTAAAATAATCGGCAGTAGTCTGCACTTCCAATGAACCGTAAATTTTACGACAAAGAGCATTTTTTACCTTCACGGTTTCGAAATCGCTTATAAATACCCATGCCATTAAACAACCATGAATACAAAACTATGCGGTTTTTTACCATTTACAATTAGTATGGCATTAAAACCGTAAAAATATTTTACTGGATATTGGAACTAGGCTTTTCTTTAGGTAATGAGCCCTGTAATTAGTTCGTGATTGAGGTGTGTTCTATTAAATGAACCGTGGAATGTAGTTTAATTAGTATATGTAGTTATTTCACCTATTGTAAGAGATGAGAAATACAAGACTTTTATTGTGCTAAGCAGCTTTATGGTGCTGTCATCTTAAAAATAATCAGACTATCGTATTCAAATTGTCCAGGGTCACGAATAGGGGAATGCAGGACCGTGGAAACTCTTCAATATTGAACTGAATGGAGGGAATGTTGTAGTGTCAGCGCTGGGACTCGAACCCCCATTCTGCTGGTTATGAGATTGAGAGTTTAGCCCTCTCAGCTCTAAAACTTACCCAGTTGCAAGGAATTAAGTGACTTCATTAGGTGGAACTAGTTGTTGCGATAAAGTTTTAATTGTTTGAAAGTATTGGGCGAAATTAGTTAATAAACGGTTTTTAACAATTACCAGCAACATTTAACAATTTATTCGATGCGTACAAACATTACATTGGTGGAACTATAATAAAATATAAATTATCAAACAGTGAAGAAAATCTCTAGGATATAAACAGGTGAAGCAAAATCTTTTCAAATTGAAGAAGAATTGTCAGTAAGTGAGACCGTCTTTTTCAAATACGCACCAATAACATCAGTAGACGTTGAAAGAAGCTTCTTCAGGTGTAAAAATTAACTTTCAGACAAGAAACGCTCGTTTACATTTCAAAATATTAAAAAAAAATTAATAATCCAATGTAATTCTGATATTTAGTAATATTATGAGATGGAAGTTATTATATTCATTAAAGTTTCTATACAAAATGAAAATGTTTTGGAGTCAATATATTTTCCTTTTTTTTTATTATTTTAGGATATAAAACATATTTTTCAAACTTTAATGAACGTAGAACAAGTATTGCATTGCTTTATATTTTTTGAAATGACTCATAATAATTTTGAAGAGTAAAAAATTGTTTTAGTTCAATATTTTTACTTTATTTAAGTCATGTCATAAGGCGTTTTTAGCGCAATTTTTGCATTTTAAGGGCATTTTTTGCACTTTTAAAGGGCATTTTTTGCACTTTTTAAGGGCATTAATTGAGATTTTTTAGGTCATCAAAATCCGGGCTCTACTGATGAGCAAATAATCAGGTCAAACCTTACATTAAAAAATAAGGAAAATCTTATTTTCGTTCTTATATTTTGTCAATTGTGCTTCGAATTTACTGGATGTAAAGGTTATCTTTACTGTTTACAGCTAAACTCACACTTTAGAAGATAAATAAATATGAATTAAAGTAACCGGAATCCAGTCCTGTATTTCTTTCGTCCCATTTATGTAAAGCTTCTGGAAGATGGAATAAGATCATACCTGAAAGTTCTGAAATAATTGAACTTGCAGTGCTAGAGTAAATAAACTGTAAAATATGCATATATTTCAGAAGATAAGAATATAAATTCTGAATTTGTCATAAAATACAGATGTTTTTCTTGTTGGGGAACAGTATTAAGTAGTGTAAAAGTTATCTTTACAGTTAACAACTGAACTTACATTTTAGGAGATTAATAAATATGTTTTAAAAGAACCGGAAACCAGTTCTGTATTTCTTTTTGTCCCATTTATGTAAACCTTCTGAAGGATGAAATAAGGTCATACCTGAAAGTTCTGAAATAATTTAACTTGCCTGGCTTGGAGCAAATAAGCTGTGAAATATGCATATATTTCAGAATATACAAGCGAAGAATATAAATTCGGAATTTGATATAAAATACAGGTGTTTTTCTTGTAATGGAACAGTAATAAGGAAAATAAAATATTTTTTTCATAACCAATACGTGAATAAAAGTAAACTGACATATAATAAATATAGTTATAACCAGTATGCTACAATTCATGCTTCGATTGGCAATATTCTTTTATGAGTTGACAATATTTTTTTACTTAAAAGGGTATAAACTTAAAGTTTTCTGGGAAATTATTTAAAAAAAGCAAATTATTTCCTTAGTTTTCGATATCAAGTTTATTCAATTCAGTAAGAGGAAGATTTAATGCGGGTAGCTTGAGTGCTATATTTACAGAGAAAACCTATCTGACTAGCATATGCTATCATAAATAAATATTATTTGATAAATGCGAAGCACTTCAAATGAAGCCAATCCTTATAGGATAAATTATCAAAGAAACCAGAACAAGAAATCAGAAGCAAAATAAAAAGGATGGTAATTAACTAAAACAGACATAACTTTAAAGAAATCTTAATTACACTGTTGGAATTTTTATTTAAAATTACGGTGAAATAACCGGCAACAGTCTATCCATCAAATTAACCGTAAAATTTACGGTACTAAACATTTTTTATCTTTACGGTCTTGAAACTTGAATTTATTGTTATAAAACCATGAATTCAAAACTGTACAGTTTTTCTACCCCGTACATCTAGCATGATTTCATACCCGTAAAAAGAAATTTAACTGGACATTAGACCTTAGCTTTTCATTAGATGATGGGCATTGTAGTTACGCTGTGGTTGAGCTGTTTTTTTTTATTAAAGGAATCGTTGAATGTAGTTCAAATTGTCTATCTGGTTGTTTCACCTATTGTAAAAGATAGGGGAATACTAGACTTTTTTGTGTTAAGCAGGCTTTATGGCACTGTCGTGGTGCATGGTCAAAAATTTTTTAGCGCAGGACAAAGGAAATTTCTAACGGAATGGATGAAATAATATGGTGTCAACGCTAGGACTCGAATCCACGTTCAGCCGGTCGTGAAATTGACAGATTAGCCCTCTTGGCTATAATATGTACGAAGCTGCAAGGAACAAGTAGCTTGATTAGGCGGGTCTAGTTGGCGCAAGAAAATTTTGGTTGTTTAACAGTATTGGGTGAAAACAGTTAACAAACGGTTTTTCTCACAGTTATCAGTTTGAATACGATTTTATTTATGGTTATTTCCCCTTTTTTGTTTGACTATGGTAAAGTAACAGTTAAATAAATTTTTATTTAATCATTTTTTTTTCCTCGAAATTTCTGACAGTGCTGTAAAAATCTTTAAAATGAAAAATTGGATCCACTGAAAAAAATATACGGAAAAAAGCAAATAAAATTAATAATATTTTCAAATTAATCAGCATCTAAGTACTTTGAAAAATGCAAATTTAATTAAATTAAATTAATTTTAAAAGTTAAACCAAAATTAAATAGAAAAGTTTTTCTACTTATATCAGCAATTTATCTTAGAAAAAACTATTAATTTTCAAACAAGTATGAGGATTAATTAAGTCTGAATTATTTTTTCAGCGTAATTATTAAAACAACTTATTGTTAAAAAAATACGTAATTGAAAAGGGGATACTTAAGTTTAGTAATATTTGTTTTTAGTCTGAAACTCAATTATCAAACAAAAAAATAATTACTCACTCTCAATAATTTTTAATTTATTTAAGAGAAATGAAATATATAAAATTTATTTAGCATACATTCAAACTAACTCTTTTAATTATACAACAACAAAAAGGTGTAACTGAGAAAAAAAAAACTGAACATTTAATAGTGACCCTGTTTGTTAAGAAATGGTATAAAATACTAATTTTCATTTTCTTCGTTCGTTGAATTCTGATAGTTTTTTGATACAAAATTAAAAAAAAAAAATAACCAAAATAAATACTACTATGTAAATTTTCTATGGCATGTATTGAATTAATCAATATTTCTCACATTTTTATAACATTTTGCATTTGTTCTTCCTAAAATATAAACATGCAGCACATTTTTTATTCATTTTTCACTCCACTTTTGAGAAAAAATATGCAGGTTGCAGCAATATTTCATATACTGCGAATGGCCAAAATAGGTGGTTGTTGACTTCCGCAGGTGAATGTTGACAGTCACTTAGTCGCTTCAGTGAATGTCCGAAATATATACTAGGTCTAGTTAAGTGCCACTACCCGGTATACATTTGATCGGTATGCCCTATTTTAGTGTTTTTTTAAAGCTTCAGCGCCACTGCCCGGTATACCCTACATTAATGCTTTTTAAGGTTAAGTGCCACTGCCCAGTATGCATTTAACAACTACACTGATCTTTTTCCTGATCTATCCTCAGCAGATATTTAAAAATATCGAATATATACAATAATATCAGCGAATAAATTAATATCAAATCATATATAACAATTATTTCGGACATTCACGGTAATATATGTTTGGGGGACAGAAAAGTAATGTCGTTTCGTCGAAATATTCGTCAGTCTTAAAAACCAATTCATTTTTTTTCCAATCTATTTCGATTCATTTTCGATCCGGTATTGAAAGGTTGTTGCTAACGAAGATGAATACATTATTGATTAAAGATAAAATCTTGATATCAAATGCACCGAAACAACATAACACTCCGGTCCCCTTAATATAGATATTTATTAATCAGTACTCTTATTGCCATAAAAATGCTTCTTTTGAATATATATGCAGTGGTATGCTTTCATAATATTAGAAGATAGTTGTTAGAATATAGGAACTGATCTATTGTACGCATTATACTATATATAAAAAGATAAATTGTAGTAATTAATCTTTTATGAGTAACATTCCCGTTCCTTATAAGGCACGTGTCTCCAACGCGTGTATTAAGTGCTCATAAATATCAATATGCTTCTATGCAGCCTCTATAAATATATTATTTATTTGGAAGCTCACTTGACCATCAAATATCCGAAAGAATGTGAAGAAAATCGTTAACACTAAAACTGGTGTTCTTGTTTTTTTATTTTAGAAATAGTTTATTTCTTGCTAATATTTTTTACAGAAATAAGGCATTATTATGTTGTTTTTTTTTGAAAGAATGGTTTATTAAAAATGATTTCATTTTTTTTTTCTCAGCCAAATTGAACGAAAACAGTTAAATTACTACAATAAAGATGGTATTCAAACTGTCAATTTTGAGAAAAATCATTTAATAACTGTTTTCACCTAGTACGGTAATACAACCATAATGTTATACGTGCTAAGAAAGTCCACCTTATGAAGCCACTTTTTTTCTTGCAACTGCAGTGAAGAGGGTTAACTTCACAACCTAATGATCTTTTGAACAATGGTCCGAATCCCAGCTTTGAGATTACAATATTCCTTCCATTTCTTCAATACATGAAGAGTATCCAGAGTTTTGCACTTTCCATTGGTGTCCAGGGACTATTAGAATAAGAACTCTTGTTTACGCATAGATGGCAGCACCACAGAGCTGTTTGAAAAAAAAAAATTCCCAACTCTCACGATAGATGGCATCACTAGACAAACTAATTAAGCCAAAATCTTTGGTTTACTTGTTTTAAATTGACAAGCAGTTGTATACTAAATGTATACCAAACTTTAAAATTGCAAAAACATAAATGAACAAAATTCTAAAACTATTTGGCTATTTCATGACGTGTAACATTTTCACATCAAAACAAGGCAAAGGTTGTTTTATTCATCTAATAAAAGGTTATTCTCATTGTTACGTACAATATACATTACATACATTACGTACAATATACATTACGTACAACATACATTCAAAATATTAATACGTCATACTTCGTCATATTCATTTAAACTGGTGTTTATATTTTTAACCAAATAAATTACATTCATAGTTAAATGACATTTTTCTGCATTTTCATAAAAGTTAAAAAAATAAAATTAATCTTGTTCGTACTTACGTTAAATATTTAGTTAATTTCAATTTTATTAAGTCTGAGTAAATAAATTTGAAAATATTTAGCTAGAAAACACGTTTCTAAATGCATAATGAAAAGTAAATTTTTGTTTCAAATTTATGAAAACTTTATTTTCAAATAAACTTAGAAAATAGCAAAAAATCTTCTATTTACCAAACCATTAAAATATTTACATACCCTAAGTTAAGCATTCGCTTATTTTGAATTCATATTAAAACTAATCATTTTGCTGAGGAAAAAATGATCTTCAATATACTTAAGTGACATATCAGTAAACAAAATTTTTTTTTCAGCACTTGCTTGGCGACGAATTATTTGCCACATCTCCAATCTAGCTAGACAACCTAATGTTATATTAGTCTGTACCACTTCTTCCTTATCTGGAATTCCTATATTCCAGAAAATGATTAATTATAGTTAAGCATAACTTTTCTTAGAGTTTTCTTAATGAAACTACTAAATCGATGCGCGTATGAAAACTATGAGGGCGAAGATAAATATTTAAAGGAATTTGCCCGCAAGAGTTTTTCAAAGAAAAGTAAAACAGAAGTTTCTAGAATAAATAAAGAATTGTTTCAATAGAATCCTAAGAGAACAGACTGTTATACCTAGTTATTGGTAAACAAGTTAAGGATGTCTGGCTTAAGAACTAATATTCTAAGATTTGTTTAAGTAAAAATTTTATGGAAAAATGCCAATGTAGAAAAATATAAATTAATCTAATTTATATATTGTTATGAAATATATTCATAAGTCATGTTCTGCTTAAATAGTTTTGCAGCATGAGAGAGAAAATTAAATTATTGTTTTATATGAGATCCCGAAAAATTTGCTTAAATGCAAAATTATATTGTTATTGTCGATGCATAATATGTAAGAAAATTTTTCATAGTCTTGTATAAATTTAATCTAGGATCTATATTTATTGTTATTGGTATTTGTTATACTAGTCAATTTTTTTCTCAAAACATATGCTAGTCTATATTTCCTTTCAGTATTTTCGTATAGTAATTATTCATGTATTTACAAATAGTAAATATAAGCTATTATAATAGAAATATTTATATTAAACTCTACAATACTATTTGGTAAAAAAATAACAAAAAGGTAATATTCAACTGGATAGGACCAAACATTTGCTATTATTAGTATTTAAATATTAAAAATTTGTTCTGGAAGCTCATAATTTCCTCATAAAAAATTACTTCAATTTTTTAAATCTAAAATACTTTTAAATGTGTTAATACAAGTTTGTAAAATTATAATTTAGATGAAAATAAAAATTTTTGTTTCTTTCGACGACTGACATAATGACTTCTCATATGTTTCCAAACCTCACTTTGAAAGTTAGAGATTAAAGTCTTTTTTTCCATAAAAATTTTACGTATTTATTAATTTATAGAGTATAGACAATCTAATAATAATTTTATGAAATATAAAATATGAATTCCGCAATTAAATCATTAAAAATATTTTTTAGTACTTGATTACAATGCGGTACAAATTTTTTGTAGCGTCTATACTAATACTTGATCTTGCCTAATTCGGGTATGGGAATTCCAATTCAGAAATTTGTTTTGCTCATAAAACTATAGATTTTTTGCTAAAATGGAATTTTGATCTATTTTTAGTTGAAATGCACTTGATTAAAAACGTTATATATAACAGGAAGTCACGTAAATGTTGCGACAATTTTCTAGGAGATTTAAAGCGCATCTTTGCATAAGAACTAACAACCGAGAATGCTGCTAAACCCGGTAGGGGGCGCTTTCCCATTATGAACCGTACAGGGGCAAAGAAAGGAACAGTTCCTAGTAGGAACGCGTTCTTTTTCAGCATATTATGATATTTCCGGGCATTAGTTCCATATTTCCTCGAGAACTTTGTTATATATTGCGTTTTTAAATTTGCATGAAATCAGCAAAATGATTGTATCTCTTAAAAAGTCCCATGCAAAGGGGAAAAAATATTTTTCCCTTGTGTAATTTTTGTTTCACACGTATTCAATTAGTACGCATACACCAATTTTTTATTCTGAACTACAGAATATATTTATAGACTAACATGGAATATACCGTATGTTAAAGTGCATCGGAATTAATGTCTGAAAACGTCAGCATGCGCTGCTACGGTCTCTTCCCTAATATGATCTGTTTCTTCGTGAGCTTCTGAACAGGTCATAAATGGGGAAAAGCCCCAAAAGTCTTATAAGAGGCAAGAGATCCTATTCAATTTTGACTCTGGTGATCTCAACTATAAGTTTGTCGCAACATTGGCTTTCAGATATATATAACGTTTTTTAACTTGTACATTTAGACAAAAATCGACTAAAAACTAAAAAGGTCATTTAAAAAATTTGTAGCTGAAGAATTAAAATTTATTTCAGATTTAAAATCCCCATATCCGAACTAGGCAAGATCAATCATTTGTATACATGCGACAAAAAATTTGTTCCCCTGCGCAATTTATTTTTGATTTATGACTGTGCGAACGATGATAGTTGGGTAAAGTGTTAAAATTTTTAGAAAATAATGCTAGCTTTTTACTCATCATGATCAATTTTCTAAAATATTTTATCGATTTTGGAATATTTTATCCTTATCTTAACTAAGTGACGAGGTGATAACGGGTACAGCTAAAAGTACTATCAATTTTAGTGCTAGTACTATTTATTGTAATTTTTTAAGATTTTTTTCTGAAATGTGCGGTTAATTTTGATATTCTTTGCAATGTATTAGCATAAAATCGTAAACAAGTAGGCAGGTAGGTGCCTTATTTACGTCGGACTAGGCTATTGGCGACGGGAATCATATCTATAGATCATCCAAATACATTAGATCACAATTTTGATCCTCTGCAAAAAGGGGATGGCTCCCCCTCTTTGATACTTTGACGAGCTTTGCCCAAAGCCGAGCACTTTTCGGTCGAACAGTTTAACTAGGACCGATACCGCGCTTGCTGGGTCCCTTCGCAGGCTGATCAAAGTGATCACCCACCCGCTCACTGACTGCAGCCAGTAATGCTTGATTTCAGTGTTCTACTGAGAACCGTGTCTTCCGTTAATCCACGGAGGGAAAGCTTTTATTCAGAAAAGATTGCGTGAACTGTATTATGCAAGTTTCTTAATCTAGAAACCTAAGAGTTGGTGTTTAAAAAATTAAATAGCATATTCCTTGTTCTCTAATATTATCAACAGTTATTTGAATTCTAACTGTAATAGTTAGTATACTGCGTTACTATTTAATAGTATTTTTTTTTTTCATATTTAAAGAACAGCGTTAAATTTATGACAACAATTTAATTTTGAATGTTTTTACAAAATTACTAATGCAATGATTTTGCTTATTATATTTAGTTAAGAATTCCCGTGAAATAAGATTCTTATTAGGTTTAACAAAATGTAGTTTAAACATTTTTTAACAAAAATTTAAATTTAACAAAATTTTAACAAAAATGTTACTAAATTTCTATATTTATTTTCACAATAGAGATTCAGAATTTGAATTTTTTTTCTTTTAAAAATGAAATCTGAAGTTTACTTTTCTCTGATTTCTACGAGGAATAATCCCAAATCTCTATACAGAAAAGTACACAACATGAAAAACATTGAGGTTTGTGATAAACTTATTCGAAAATGGATGAGAGAACTTACAAATCCTTGCGTCTCGATTCCCAAAGTGAAGACTTTATATTATCTTCGATAAGTATCATGTTCAATCAGACAAGGGATAGAAGCTTTGTGAGAATTGCATGCTTCACCAAACTGTATCTTCTCGTTCGAAGTTAAGTCAGGAGATCATGTGAAAGATACAGAAGCATATCATCATCCATAAAGATGACTCTCTCATTCATAAAGATGAAGCAAGACCGCCTTCTCACTTTCTAAGACATGCATATCGTTTATGTGATTCCGATTAGCTAACATAGATCTTCAAGCAATACGCCTTGTTCATTAAAGATGATAAATTGAGGTTTTTATTACAGTTTGTCTATTCTTCGATATTGATGGAGAATAATTTCATTGTGAATATATATTAGATTTCAAGTGTTGAGATGGAAAGAATTGAAAATATTTTTGGTAGTCATTAACTTTAGATATTACATCAGATTTGGTTTTTTGGAAGAAATTTAAAAACAATCAAATTATAAATATTTATATGTTTTGGAGAATTAGTTTGAATTGTTGCTAATTCTTATCAATATACACTATGTAAAAATGCAGGAATAAAAAGAAGAATCTCTGTTAAATTACATTGATTTTTGTTCAAATGCATCGGAGTTATGAAAAATACCTTTTTTTCCTAGTGAATTTTTCTAAAACCTTTCTTCAGACATTTTATTTTAGTGAATTAGTTTGAATTACTGCTAATTCTTATAAATATACACAATGGAAAAATACAGGAATAAAAATAAAAATTCCCATGAAATCACATTGATTCTTGTTCAAATGCATCAAAGTTATGGGAAATACTGGTTTTTCCTTGAGCATATCTCTAAAACGTTTTTCAGACATTTCAATGTATATTTATCTATTTCACAAATAAGTAATCAGTCGTTCTGCAAGGTGGGTAAAGGATTCCCTAACCACATCTTCAACCATAGTTCGATTCGCCGTGCTGAAACTAAGGGTCTGATTGATTTACACTTTCTCCAATCATTTCTTTGTGGTTTGGATTCCTCTCAAAACTATTGTACCCGTTGGTTTTCAGTGCTGGTAAGTAATTTGTAATTTTATTTCGGTGAAATTATTGTATCTTCTCGTTCGAAGTTAAGTCAGGAGATCAAGTAAAAGATACAAAAGCATATCATCATCCATAAAGATGACTCTCTCATTCATAAAAATGAAGCAAGACCACCTTATCACTTTCTAAGACATATATAGTTTATGTAATTCAGATTAGCTAACAAGGATCTTCTAGCGATACGCCTCGTTCATTAAATATGATAAATTGAGGTTTTTATTACAGTTTATCTATTCTTCGCTATTGATGTGTAATAATTTCATTGTGAATATATATTAGATTTCAAAAGTTGAAAGGGGAAGCATTCTAAATATTTTTAGTAAAGCTTTCTGGTAGTCGTTAAGTTTTGTTCTTATATCAGGTTTGGTGTTTTGGAAGAATTTTAAAAGCTATAAAAATCATAAAAAATTATATGATATAATGAATTAGTTTAAATAGTTGCTAATTTGTGTATATATACACACAATACTAATTCTCTCCTAAATTAAGTTGGTTCTTGTTCAATTCTTCGCTATTGATGTGTAATAATTTCATTGTGAATATAAAGTTGATTTCAAGAGTTGAGCTCGGGAAGCATTGGAAATATTTTTGGTAAAGCTTTTCGGTAGTCGTTAAGTTTAGATCTTAAATCAGGTTTGGAATTTTGGAATAATTTCAGAAAACAGTTATAATCATAAATATTTATATGTTATGGTGAATCAGTTTAAATAGTTGCTAGTTTTTGTAAATGTATACTGTATAAAAAAGCGTAAATAAAAAGAAAAGTGTCTGTTAAATTACGTTGATTCTTGTTCAAATGTTTCAGAGTTGAGGAAAATATTGGCTTGCTTCTTGTGCATTTTTCCAACATCTCAATGTATTTTTTTTTTCATTTATTTTATAAATCAGCCATACTGCTAAGTGGTTAAAGATTTCACCTACCATGGCTTCGGTCGGGTTTTTATTCTCTGTGCTAAAAACTAGGCTTCTGTTTGATTTCACTTTTTCACTCAAATTTATTGTACCCGGTGGTTTCTGTGTCGGAAAGAAATTTACAGAAATTCATATCTATAAATTTACTAAGGCTTCTCTGTATATTTTATTGGAATTTTACGAAAACTTTTCTGTTTTTCATTGGGTCAGTGTCCTGACAATAGGTGTTGAAGCACGCTTCAAACTGTTCAGACGATAGTGTTCGAAAAAAATTGAAAAGTTTAATCAGTTTTCATCTTAAGAGAAGAGCAGAAACTTTCTTTCCTTCTTTTTTATTAAAAATAAGTGATTTTGAGTAGAATTCAAATGTTTTGGAAAAAAAAAAATAAACTTTTCAGTTTAATGCAAAATATTTTCCAAAGCAGCACGGACAATATTTTTGTCCCTTTCTCATCAAAATAAAAATTCATATGAAATATGTATTTAGAAATTGAGAATTTGATTGGCGCATTTAAAGTAGTTCCCTAAGTTTGTAAGAATCGAAAATTGTATTAATTATTTGTTCAGATTTTAACTTTTTCATTTTATTTTCTGAAAGAAATATTTAAAACATTGATAAAAAAAATATTATTAACTCATTAAACGATTAACAACCGCTGACCATAAGACAATGAACTTTTCAAAAATTTTAGAAACTAGGAGTTAGTTTAAAATTTTTAAGCTAAATTTTTAAGCAGAGTTATTATTAATACAGCATATTTAATAAAAATTCATTATTTTTTTTTTACTAAAGAATAAACAATAGCATTTAACTTTACATATCTATTGAAATAATATAAATCATGAAAAAACTTTATTTACTTAACTTCCTTTATTTAAACTAAATATATGTTTAACTTTTTGTTCTAGCAAACATTTTTTTAAAATACTAAATACATATCCCTTTTCTGTTTATTTTAATCTCCTTTTATTAGAACTTAACGCTATCTTTCTATTTAGAAAACTAACCGAGCTAAATTCAAAGCAACAAGTAAATTCATAAATTCATTTTAAAATTTTCATCCAGAAAATTAAATCGTTGCAGCAAATTGCACTTCTTAAGATTTAGTCTGAAATTTAAATTGAAACCAACAGAATGAAAGACATATTAATCATTTCCAAGAAAGCAGCTTTCTCTTCCAGATTTAGACATGAAGTTTTAAATGAAAAGAATATGAACTCAGCAGCAAGTGTGAAGACGTTTGCTAAGAAATAACACTTATTGGAAACTTAGATATTACCGAGTCACGACTTTGGCTGATGTAAGAGTTTTAACTAATCTCCCAGGATGCAGTACCGATCCTTTAATTTGTAGTAACACCTGATTGTTGATTTTGCAATTTGACATTGTTGATTAAGAGGGCAAGCCTAGAAGTAAGCGAAATGGTTGATTACAGGAGAAAATTTAATTTAAGGATAGGCAAACTTCTGATGGATAAAATGTTAGGAAGTGAAAATAAACATCTTGACTGCTTAAGGAAAATTCATTTACAGTGGAAACAAAATTGATGGCATACGTTAGATAATCAAGCTTTTAATCAAGATTGGGTTATCTTTGCGTTTGAGGGGGTTTGTTATTAATTTGTGGGAGATACCGGTAGTTTAAGTAGCAAAAATAGTAATTTTATTTCAGATGCAGTTATGATATTGCAACATGATGATTAGTATTAAAATAATCTTTTACTTAAATTGCCTTACTTCAATTAAATTTTTTTTTAATTAAAAGAAGATACCATTTTCAAAAAGCATATATATCATGTTTTAAAAAAATGAGTCATCTTCGAGACAGAAAAAACTACAACAATTAATTCATTAATGAATGTTACACTGTAAAAATGAATTTCTCAAAATTGACCGAAAATGTATCAAAATAGCTCCAAAACAAATGATAGTCGATATCAAGATATCGACTATCATTTGTTTGATAGTCGATAATCTATCATTGAAATGATAGTGAAGCATATATATCATGTTTTAAAGAAAATGAGTCATCTTCGAGACAGAAAAAACTACAAAAAATAATTCATTAATGAATGTTACACTGTAAAAATGAATTTCTCAAAATTGACCGAAAATGTATCAAAATAGCTCCAAAACAAATGATAGTCGATATCAAGATATCGACTATCATTTGTTTGATAGTCGATAATCTATCATTGAAATGATAGTGAAGCATATATATCATGTTTTAAAGAAAATGAGTCATCTTCGAGACAGAAAAAACTACAAAAAATAATTCATTAATGAATGTTACACTGTAAAAATGAATTTCTCAAAATTGACCGAAAATGTATCAAATGAGCTCCAAAACAAATGATAGTCGATATCAAGATATCGACTATCATTTGTTTGATAGTCGATAATCTATCATTGAAATGATAGTGAAGCATATATATCATGTTTTAAAGAAAATGAGTCATCTTCGAGACAGAAAAAACTACAAAAAATAATTCATTAATGAATGTTACACTGTAAAAATGAATTTCTCAAAATTGACCGAAAATTTATCAAAATAGCTCCAAAACAAATGATAGTCGAATATGATAATCCAGTGTATAAACAAAATATAAGCAAAATGTCCAGTTTCAAAAGTAGATGGAGAGGAATATGTGAGGGAGATGTTCGTTGGCTTTTATATTTTATTTTTATTTTATAAACCCAATTTTTGGCTTACGACTACTAATGTTCAAAACTCTAGCCTAGTAATTTTGAATCCAATCCAGAAGACAAGGGAACTCCTGAATCAAGTACTGGGAGAAATTTGCCTTCGTGGAAGACTTTTTGATGGAACTAACCAACATTTGCGTTACATAGAGAGGAAAAATCACGATGTCCTCCCACTGTTAGCCTGACTGCAAAGGGACTCTAATCTATGATCCGTCTACCACTGAGGATACTTTACGTTAGCACTAAGTTCTTCGTTGGTCCTCGTTAAACTGTTCTACCGTAATGGGCTCGAATTTGGGTGCAGGTCGTCGGGCTACCAAAGTGGAAGAGCCATCCCCTCTGCAGAGGATCAAAATTGTGATGGCATGTCTTCGGATCATCCTCAGAGATGTTTCCTAGGCCGTCGCCAATAGCGCATTGTGCAGCTCTAGTGAGATGTAAATCAACTACTACTACTACTATAACTGCATATTTAAAAGCCAATACTCAAAAAGTTTTATTTCTGATAAACTCAATGAAAATTAGATCTTAATAACCTTTATGAACAGCTTTAAAATTCATCAAAGTTAAAAAAATTGTTTAGAAATAACATCGAAAATGCTGAACTTTTGACCAACAAATTTAATTCAAAATTCGATATTTTTTAACATATTCTATATAACATATTTTATATTCATAAAATTCATACATTGTTCGGAAAAGTTAATTCTACTATCCATGTAAAGGGCTTTTATATGGTTATTCAAGATTTAATCACTATAAACTCTACGCCTTGCATTACCGAAACTTATTTATGTTCTGGCCAAAAAGAATTAAGTTCTAAAAACAAGTATAATGTGTATTGTATTTTAGGGTGCAATACATTTCGAAAAAAATCAAATATTGAAGATAATCAATTACTATTTTAAATATTTTTGCAATAAAGTTAGCCTTTAAAATTACTTTAATATCAACTATCATGTTTAAAAAAAAAGTTGATATAAGCATTCGATTTACAAATACAAAATAAATATGATAATCAATTTCAAAAATTAAACAAACTTCATCACGATAGCCTAAGGTTAATATTCTCTTTAGAAATGTCATTGAAAAATGATGAAATTTTGTAAGACAGATTAAATTTAAAACTCGAACTTAAAACTATATCTATTGATGACAAAGAAAGAGATTTTATATGTTTATTCAACACAGTATAGAGCTGTACAAAGACTCCGCCATCCATTATCGAAACTTGAATACTTCAGTATAGAAGAAAAGTTTTGGAAAGAGGGCAGAAAGGGTGACCCTTTCCTTTGCATAGAATAATCAAACATTGAAGCCATAATGATAAATCTTGAGATTCTCAATTTTCCCAGCGCTAAGCAAATTTGTTTTCACGCCGCAACTAACCGATCACTGGAGGAGCGGCCATTAAAACTCTTCAGTAAATTGGCTATTAACAGTTTACAGGATAAGATGGGTGAGACGAGGGTGATTTGCAGGGGATCCGCAGGTTCTCCTAAGCTGCCCTAGACAGGCAACCATTCCCCTTCTTCTCTAAAGCTTATATAGAACTAAAAGCAAAGTGTTACATTAAATTAACTGTTAAGTGTGAGCCTAGAGGCTACATTTGTCTGCAATTCCTTTCGTGGAAATTATTGCACATAAGGATTTTAATAAGCAGTGAGCGCGCTGACTAATTATAGGCCGTAGAGCTTCTGTGGTTAGAGAGGAGCCGTAGATTATACGCCGCCGTCCTTAATACCAAATGCGAGAGGCGAATATTCAAATTAAAACTTTATGATTCCGATGCTCTTATTTCCCGCGGCGGCAGTGTTAATAAGTTATAAGATATACTTCCTTGTTCGTCAATAAATAGAGGAGACGAGTATCACGCATTGCATGTAGTATTAGTATTGGCGACGTGGTAGCTCAAGTGAGACGACTATCTCTTTGATGGTATTTCGTCTCACTAGATTCAAGTCATGGCGAAGAGGTCGAAATGAGGTCTAAAGAAATCGACTGAATACTTAAAGCGGATCTGCTCCACTTGGTAATTGTTTAAATGGTTCCACATCACAATCTCTTCGCCAATTACTGTATATTATTTGGCGACAATTTTCGAAAGGAGATGCTTAGAGACATTAAGTAGGGATAAATTTGAAATAATGAATAGAGAATCAGCAATGAGTGTAAATCATTGAGGAATTTCATTCGAGTGGGTTTGATAATGTATTTTGAATTCATGAGTTTGTTGTTGAGGGTCTTAAGCACATAAAGTAGGTTGGTGAAATGTACCAAACGTGGTTATTAACCTGAATTATTCCTTGTAAGATAAATACTAGAGTATTTCAAATTCTTTTGATTGTTTGTCATTGTAAGACGAATCTGAATTGAAAATACATAACTATGGTAAAGAAAAATAAAATAAGGACTTAAGAAAAAAAAAACATTTTAATGTGAACAGTATTATGTATTTTATTTTCAATTGTATCAAAGATGGGCGAATTTCTTAAGTTAGGAATCGAGTCAAAAATTAAGAATTAAACGGTTCCTTATATTAACCAATGGAATATTAACCAACCAAACTAAATTTAAGCTTGATATTTTGAAATATACGGAGCTCGTTTTAAAAGTAAAAATGCACCACGTCAATGTAGAAAGGAAATATATTACTGCGTATATTAATTTAGCATTTTACCTTGATAATTTTGCTTTTCCCTCGTATATGTTTTTCATTTTTGTTCAAATTATGATACAATTCAGATTCTAATTAGAAATTGTGCTTGATAATCAAAATTGTGATTAGCGCTCAAAACAGCAGAGCTGATTTAAAATCATTTTGAACGACCAGTAGATATTCAAATAAATAAATAAACAAAAGTGATAAAATTTTTTTTTCAGAAAAAATGTCTGAACAGGTAATATTTTCTTTTAATGCAAATCAAGGGGGCATAATTTCTGGTAGACCTTCAAAAAAAAAAAAAAAAAAATAAATAAATAAAAATAAAAAAAAGAAGAATGAGTCTCAAAAAAAAAAAACTTTATTTTGCACCCTAATATCGAGTGAATATCCTATGACTTTAAAAGCATAAATTAAACATTATTTCAGTTCAGGTCAAATCATAGTATAAATAGTGTCTCAAAAGTATTACAACAAAATTTTTAAAAAAAAGGTAGAGCGCAACAAAAGTATCGGGAATTGCATAGTAATCAATAACAATAAGAAACATCGCTAGCTGGTTGTCAATTGAAAAACATCATCTGCTTCAAAAGTTAAGAGAGAAAAATCAAAATATTTCGAGAACTCGAAACAGACTCTCATTGTCAAGACCAACCAACACTTAAATGATGAAAACAAAACATATTTGAAAAAAGAAACGCAACTTTGCCAACAGAAAAATATCTTTCTTCTCTGGCAATGTAGGTTTTTTAAAATCAGTTTTTTTCTTCATTCTCGCTGTGGGTCTTGATAATGAGAGTCTGTTCTGAGCACTCAAAACAAGTGGACTTTTTACCTTAACTTTTAAAGCCAATTAAGTTTTTCCTTTGACAAGCATATATTTCCCCTTCAGTTTCCCGGTATTATTCTTTCATTACTAGGTGGCGTTGTACGGCCCAATACTGTAGTGTTACTATTTACTTGATTCTGTGAGCCATGATATCTTTCTGTGGAGATCTACCAAATGTATCGTATGCCTGGCGCTTGTGAATTCTCAATGGATCTTGAAGCAAGAATTATCTGCGCTGCTGTTGCTATTAAAGATACCGGGATTTTCCCCCGTGTCCAGCAGGTATTGCAATACATGATCAGGTTGTAAAGTTATCTTATGGCCAAAAACAGTGCTGGGTTGTGTTCTAAATCCCACGAATGTATCCCACTTCTTGACAAAAATAGCACTGAGTAAGTGCTGCTAAGTATTTCAAACAATCATCTGATTTACAGAGAAACAATTTTTTTCTGTAGGAAGCTCATTATGTCATCGTGTGTCAGGGACGTGTGGAATCCACAATATTACTTGGAAAGAGACTCGTCTGTCTTGGCACTACAATCAAGAATATCGCTGTGTTCCATCGTGTAAACTTCGATGGATCTTATAATGCAAATTCCGGGCATCTGTTGCAGCATCATAACATGTATTAATTCAATACGACATTTGTTCTTATGATTTCCAATAAAAAATTTCAATTTGTCACTGTCTCATGTGTTTACATCAATCACTTTTCCCTGACAGTTGAGGTTAAGAGTGCTGTACATTTCTCAATTCAATCTTACTTAATCTTTATTTTCAATTCTTATGATGTATCCTAAAAATATGTCGCAACAATTTTGAGACATCTTGTATATAATCATGAATATAAAAATGTCTAATCAGCATGATGGTATAATTTTAAAAGTCATATCAAACAAATAACACAATAATTACGTTCGACATTCAGTGGCATTCTTTACTCTTTGCTATATTATATCATATAATTTAATTTTGTACAGCGTAATGCAACTAAGAACCTTATGAAAATAAAATAGGACAAGATTCTTTCTCAATTTAAATATTAACTTCATATAATTGCTGGCTTCAGCAGCATAAAATAAACAAATTCTCTTCCATGCACAAATAATTCCAAAACAAGATAATAGGACGATAATTCAAAATGATAGCTTTGTGAAAAAAATTCTTTGATCATTTTAAGCACGAACCTTCAACACGACATACTCAATAAGGAGAAAAATAAAATCATTGTGTTGCTTTAAATATAATCTATTTTATCTTTCATTTCTTTAACCAAACCCATTTTTATTAAGAAAGAAACAAAAACGATTGAAATCTTTATCAACAAAGACACCCAATCCTCCCACTATGCTATTCCCTCCCAGAAGGATAGAATACAAACGTCATCAGCAACTGTATCTCAACGTGATTTGAAAAGGCAATTACAAGTGTACATTCCTGGAAAAAAAATTCCTCAAAACAAAATAAAAGAACGACTAAAATATCGATTAGACAATGAAACACTGTCAAGATTCATTGCCTTTTCCACTGTCAATTAGTCATTAGTCAAAAACAGAAGTGAAAAAAAAGCGGCGAATGTTATTTAAATCAATCGTTATTTCTGACTAGGCCTTTTAATTGCGACTTTACGATCTTTCATTTTAAGGGGTCGGGGGTAATCAATATACGATGTATGTGTAGGTGGCTTAGTAAAGATTCTAGCATCTGCTGTTTATCGACGTTATAGTTAAGTGTGGTTAAGCGAAAATTATCCGGGTTTCTGTGATAATTAGTAAGGCGGCGCATACGAAAAGCTTGCAGTCGACAGCTTTAGGAGCAAGCGAATAAATTTTCTACAGATGACGCTGGCATTCTAAGATGAGCGGGCATTAAAACGTATTTATCCAGAATAAATATTTAAATATTGAATTTTTAAGAAGCTGGGAGTGCCCCGGAAACTTTTCCGCGTGTTTGGGGGCTTTGATCTTTTGATGAAATCTTTGTGCCACTTACAGGCAGCGGAAAATTTCTGGAATATCGAATATAAATAAGGAAAAAAGTGAGAACAGAAACTTAAATATGAAGATTCATTATTTATTGAAAGTCAAAAATATTTTAAATGTATTTTTAATTGAGTATTTACTGACGATGATTGTACTGACGTTCATTCCAAAATTTCATTCAAAGTAGTATATAATTACTTTTCATTGCATAACTATGCCATTTGAAATAAAAGTGTTTAATTGCAAAACGTTCAATTAACTTAAACAAGTGCCGTGATGTCTTAGGGGATATAGCGTTCATCTCCAAATGCGATGATCCAGGTTCGAATCCCAGAGGAAGCTGATTGGTACGAATTCTGCTCCAGGCTCCATCCGACCAGAGTGCTGACGTAAAATATCTTTAATGGTAGACGGATCATGGGTTAGAATCCCTTTATCATCAGGCTAATCATGGGACGTTTTTTGCTCTCCATGTAATTTAAATGCGGGTTAGATCTACCATAAAGTCTTCCTTTAAGATTAGTTTGTCCCAATGCTTGAGCCAGGAGGTTCATTGTCTACTGGGTTAGGTTCAATATTATAAGGCTGGAGGGTTGAACATTGATAGTCGTTAACTCAGAATTGAGTCGACTATTTAACACCAGTCAGAAAATTAAAAAAAAATAATTTTTGCAATGTCAAGGTTTATTATCTCTGGAAATAAGCTTTGTAAGCTCTTTTTGTATGTTCCCTTTGTAAGATCTTGTTGTAAGTTCCCTTTGTAAGCTCTTGTTGTAAGTTCCCTTTGTAAGGTCTGTTAACCCACAAGAAATAGTTTAATTAAAAATATTGTTTCATTATCTTTTTAGAAATACCTCATTAAACTGAGGGATTTAGGTCTCCCACGTAGCATACCACGCATGTTCTGGGCCCAGCAGTAACTGCAGAATAAACTTTTAAGTCCGATTTATTTCACAAACAAGTCAGTTGTGAAATAAATCGTTCAGTTCAGAAATAGATGCTTCAGTTCACGATTAAAAATATGAAGCTTTTTGAACAGGATGCAAATTTTCTGCAGTTTCAGTTATAGCTCCGAGAGAAATAATATTCTTATAAGATGCTGATCTTAAACTTGAACTGAAACAGTTCGTGTAATTTAATTCCCCATTCAAGTTGCAGCACATCTTCACGCTAGAATATTAAAAAATACCGATACTATGGTTTAATATTGGGCTGATTTTTTAAGTGCAGATCTATATTTGAATAAGTGACAGAAAATATTGATATGAGAAAAAAATGACATTGGGCAGCATCGAACAAAGTGAAAGCAGAAATTAAAATGTAAAAGTTAGTTAAAGTTGCATAAAAAAGTTTTAATTTTTTTCTCATGGTTTTCTTCTTATTTAGTACAATTTTAAAATAGTATATTGAGCATATGGTGAAACTTTGCCCTTAAACAGCAACCCTTTTATGAAGCCAATTAAAATCATAGCACCGAGCTTGTTCCTCTTTATTCAACTTGATGGTTCAATTTGAATTGTTTGTTCCACTTAGCTCCCTACTAAGGTTGCTGAACATATTCACGATAGAATATGGCTCAAAGTATCGAAACTACGGGTCTAACACCAAACCTTATTTTTTTATGAAAGATAAAACAAAAATTGACAGATGAAACACACGATGAAAAAGATGAAAATGGACAATTAAGCAAACAAAAAGCGGCTTTTAAAGGTTTTCTTTTGTTGCTAGGCAAAATAAGTCTTATTTTTTCATTAAATAATATTTATTTATTTCAAACTTATGTAATTTTACGTCAACCGAATAAGTTGTGAAAAATGAGGGTAAACTTTTTAATTAAAAGTAAATAAGAATAAAGTCGAATTTTGTCATACCACTTATTCAAGCTCTAATAATTTAAGACTCATAATTTGTAAAAGAAATTTTATCAGTTTGTTGAAAATCTAGAGTTTCAACATATCTTTATAATTTTTAGAATACAGAGAAACACTTTCTTCGTAGAATTGAATCATTATCTACAAAAGTACTCTTTTTGTTGCCTAAAAACAAGATTAATAATTTACTAGTAAGTGGCCTATTTTCAGACCAAACTATAAAATAACTTAATAACGAAGGAAACTGAAACTGTAATAAGCAAAAATCTTATCGGCAAATTATGTAGTGTTTAGATGAGAGATGATATTCTGACGCAACTTATCACTGAAATTTCAATAGTGATACGACTTGAACTTTGTTTTCACCTGGCTCTGATGTGTAGAGTACTCCAAAATCACACCTATATTTAAAAAGAAATAGAAATATATTCAAATCACAGCATAGTAAGATGCATGTCCACTAATAGAGATTAGGGTAATACAGAGG
Source organism: Parasteatoda lunata (assembly GCA_949128135.1). Classification (NCBI taxonomy): domain Eukaryota; kingdom Metazoa; phylum Arthropoda; class Arachnida; order Araneae; family Theridiidae; genus Parasteatoda; species Parasteatoda lunata. The sequence goes on along the minus strand of OX421981.1, from coordinate 20,342,556 downwards.
CACGTCACTTTTTCCTCAAAGGGGACATTTTTAATTCAAACTGTCCCTCAGTGTCGAATCCAGATAGGCATTTTACAGGTTTCTGAGATTTCTACTAGGTAAGAGTACAATACACAGAAACATCTTATTGCCTGGCCGACTGGACTGTAATGGTCAGGGAGCTGATCTCACATCAGAAAGTTCCTGGGTATGAATCCCGGACAAGACATGGATGTCCTTTCATTCTCTGTACTATCTGTCTTTACTGTGGGAGAAACGTTGGTCAACCTTCCATGGTACCCCTGAAAGAGTGTTTCACAAATATCTGCCCTACTGATAGCTGAATGGCTAGTTTCAATAGGGTGGGCATTGGAAAAAAACTTTTTATTCCTTGCATAAGAATCATGATGTGCTTTTCATCAAAAACGCTGTTTTGGCTTAACAATATATATTCCCGAATCTTCACATTTTGAGGGTTGATGCTTGAATAAATATTAATATATACATTTGAACAAGAAAACAAAAATTAAATTTTCATTAAATCTTTCAAATATTTTCTCTAAAATAACGAAGCAAGAGATTTATAAAACTTTCTTAGCAGTTTCAAATAGTTATTGAAGGTTAACGATCTATTTAAGATCATTCCATTAATCTAAAGATGGGATAGGGAATATTGAAGCTATAAATTTGGCAGAAGCCCTCTCACATTATGGCCCAAAAGTTTCATTAGCCTCAATGAAAAGGCTTGGCAAAATAGCCTTTAGCCTTTCTTCCTAGTAGAGTCAGGAATATGAATCTCTTTCCTGCAGCCCATGGCACATCTTCAATTACAATTTAAGCCATAGTGGGACAGTTGTGGAAAAATAATGCTTCCTCACCCTTACTTAAGGGTAGCTTACATCACTTAATGACGTGAAGATTAAAATGAAGAACGATGGATAGGGGAAAAGATAGAACAATGAGGAAAATTAAAGGTTATAAATTATCGTAAAGTCAAAAGTGAAATACTCGTCAACCACTTGTCGAGAAAGTAGTTGAGGGATAAGAAAATAATGTGATTTTGAATTTCTGCTCACCCCAATGGCATGCTTAATTCTTAATATAAAAGAATTTTTAAAAATGATTAATGGCTTTATAAAGAGATAGATTTTGTAATGTATGCCGATAAAACAACAGAAAGAAGTGTAGTTGGAATTAAAGTAATGTATTTTTTAACCGATAAGCAAATTTAAAATAATTTATATAGGGTGTTCCGTAACGACCATCCTTAATATGTCTTTTTAGAATCCAGAAAAATTTCATCCACTAAACTAAGCACACATGATATAAATTTTAAGTAAGAAAAAATTTTAAAGAAAATTTAAACTTTCATTTCAATCATTATTGGGATTGGAAAGAGCAAAGGAGGGATTAAAAAATATCAAGAATCAGTTTATTTGTCCTGCATGTTGGATACCTCCGCCTTTTTCTGGTAACCTCTTTTAATTTTCATCCTTAAATATACTGGTTCTAGAGATTTTTTTCTCATATGTTCTTATTGACCGTAGAGTTTAAAAGCGTATTTTATTTCTCTCCTAAATATCGATTTGCTTCCAGAGCATGCGATAGATACAACAGCTCTAAATGTATATGTTAAAAGTAATCATTATGAACACTCTGCTTATGAGTGTCCATGAACCTTCTCACCTAGTTTTGCTTCTAGGCTTGTTTCGAGACTCTTACTTAATTGAAGTGGAAAAGAATACAACGCCAACGAAATTCTTAGTAAAAAAATAAAACTTTTATAGTAAGGAAGTTCTTTATAATTATATTCTATTTAATTATAAGTATCGTTATTATTATTTAGATTTGATAACTCTATTAAAATTTCGTTTATCCGACATCACCGTTTCTTAGTCCTGCCAGTCTCGCAGTAGACTTGATCGTTAAGACACGGTTCCCAGCAGATCACCGAAGTCAAGAATCACTGGGCTGCGGTCAGTGTGCGGGTGGGTGACCACTTGGATCAGTCTGCTTAGGAACCGATGTTGTGCGGTATTGGTCCTCGTTAAAATGTTCTACCGTAAAGTGAACTTCAACTTCAACTTCGCGTGCAGGTCGTTGGCCTACCGAAGCGGGGGTGCCATATCAGGGCTAAAGAGAATAGAAGAGCTAGTTCACTCCGCTCTTAGAGCTGAAGCTACGATTTCCCTCCTCATGACGTCACTGTGTCCACAAATCTCGGAGATGGCAAGCAAAGATATTATGATAACTTTGTATCTTTCTGTTTGTAAAAATAAGTTAGACTTTTTCCGGTTATTAGCTTTCAAACTTTACGTAATTAACACATTATTTCCGTTCATAAACATAGTTCAAAAAAACTTTCTTGGCCATTATATTAAAAAAATACCATTTTAAACTTATAAAAATATTTTACTAGTTGGCGAAAATGACACTATAAATACTTTATTTTAAAAAGGTCAGTTTTAACGTTAATTATTAAAAAAAAAATGAAAGCATATATCAACACTTTTTTATCTACATATTCCTTTTTAACAATAGTTGAGTTAAATTTAGAATACCTGATTTTAAAATATGCCGTTAATAGCAATTTGTTTATACTTAATCATTAGGAAACATCAACCTTAAACGCTAATTACTGAAACAAAATAATAATTTAGGTTCATAATGACATTAGTATTTTACAATTGTTTATACATATTTAAATTTAAGATGATATAATTTATAGATATTTAAATTTAAGATGATATAATTTATAGATATTCAAATTGAAGAGAATATAATTTTTAAAAAAATCATAAATATTTAGAATAACTACATTAAAAAATATGTTATGAAATTAGGAGAATTTCAACTATACACTATATATTTTATTTATACTTTTTACTTACGTTTTAATTTTCTTTGACTTTATCCATTTTTTAATTTTTTTCACCTGCCTTTCTTTTTGAAATAACGAGGCGGTTTCTTATTAGATAACGAATTTTTATAAAAGTTCTTAACGATGAAAAAACGTATTGCTGTTTTATATTTACTGTGTCATTTCAAAATCCATTCTTTACATAGTTGTTCATTTACTTTAGGGAACACGTGAAGAATTATATTTTTTTTCCTTTTGCTTTTCTATCAGAAGTTGCAATCGCGCAAACTGGCATTTCGTTAATAGTTTTAAATTTTTGTAAATTCACTGCAAAAACTGAGGAAAGTCATTATAGAAAATAACAAAGGTCTTAGAATGTGTCACAAAAAGAAATGCTCCAATATTAGTTAGAGCTAGTAAGGCCGAACACTCTGTTCTTGAAGTAAAAGTGCGAGCTTTGCGCCAAAGTGACGTCACTTGAGAAAATCGGAGGATTGGCGCGGCGAGAGTTTCTTCAAAGGAGTGAACTAGCCCTTCTATTCTCTTTAGCCCTGGTGCCATATCCTCTGCAGAGGATCAAAAATTGCGATGGCATGTCTTTGAATCATCCTGAGGGATGTTTCCCAGACCGTCTCCAATAGCCCATTGTGCAGCTCTAGTTCGACGTAAATGAATTGCAACAACAACAACATCTTAGTCCCAATATGATCGTTTAAAAAATTTAAATAAATAATATAAATGTTAGTACCTTAGGATATTCGTATATAATTGGAAAAATTTTATAATCAGTTTTTCAGAAGTGGTGAAATCTCAACTGTACTTGAGAACATAATAATTGAACATATGATTCATTTCGTTTGAAATAGATTTTCATTCCATCTAAAGGTTGATGATGCCAACTTAGCAAAGTTCATCCGAAGATACGATTTCTTAGTTATCGTACAAATGTTACGCTTGTAGCTCGTTCAAACTGCAAAAAATTATATCTTATAAAAGAATTGCCTCCGTTTTATTGCCTTATTTAATTGAATTTCCTGGTATAATTGAATTGCCAAAGTACTTGTTGTCCTACAGTGGACTAATCGTAAGACATGGTTCCCAGTAGATCACCGAAGTGAAGCATCACTGACATCAGTCAATGAACAGACGGGTGACCACTTTGATCAGCGTACGAAGGAATCGGGGGTGTGAGATATCAATCTTCGTCAGTCTTACCATAGAGTGCTTTTTTTACTGGTCCTGATGTATCTTTTAAACCATGTTAACTCGATTTATGATGTTGTTTTAGTGTTTTTTTTTTTTGCATAAGCTACTGGTTTTTGCTTTCTTGCCCTTGTATTTATTGATGTTTTACCTACGTTATGTAAGCCAATTTTAAATTGTATACCATGGGCCACTATTTGCTGATTTGCATAAGGGTGTGTAGAGCTTGATAGGATGACCCAAGCATTTAATTTTGGCTGGTCCTGATGTATCTTTTAAACCATGTTAATTCGCTTTTATGATGTTGTTTTCTTGTTGGGTTTTTTGCCCAAAAATTTTAATCTTCATGCCTCTACTGGTTTTTGCTTTTGTAATTATTGATATTTCGCCTACGCTATGTTCTATGTAAGTCAATTTTAAATTGTATACCATGGGCCGCTATTTGCTGATTTGTATAAGGGTCTGTAGACCTTGATAGGATGACCCAAGCATTTAATTTTTATAAAGGCCTATTGGCCTCTTTCTGAATGCCTTCTCCCAGTGGCTTTTAATTTAACAGCACAAGTATTATAATTTTGTCTGCACTATTATTTTAATTTTTAAGTATTTCTTCCTAATGTTATATCAAGTTCGTCGGGCTGACTTTTGTATTTTTTTGGAATTTTACTGAACGCCACGGAAGGGCTTTGCTGGGTTCCCTGACCGACACACACCGAGCTTGCACCCTCTCCTGGGCGGGTCTGCCCGGTTCAGAATAAAATTACGTATGCCCTAAAAATAGGGCGGGTCGTTATAACTTTAACCTTACCATAGAGTGCTTGACTTCCGCTTAGATCATTGGACTATCAAAGTGGAGGAGCGATCCCCAATGCGAAAGATTAAAATTGCAATTGCATGCCTTTGGATCATCCTCAGGGATGTTTCCCTGACCGTCGCCAATAGCCCATTGTACTACTCCAGTAAGATGTAAATAAAGTTCCTACAAAGAACATTAGCATGTAACTATTGTCTAAATATTCAGATGTTGTCTTTTATCGGTAATACAATATGGAATTACAGACCATTTGAAGATTTTATTGACAACTTACCAAAAATCTAAAATAAATAATTACAATAATTCAACATAGACATAGAAAACTGCAAGTAATTATATGAAACGTGCTGCGTAATTTAATTTTTAAATGTAAAAAGAAATATTTAGCAAAATCATCCTAAACTTCATCCCTCATGTTCACACATGTGAGCGGAATCAATCTAATAGCCAAATTTAAGTGATTTTAGTAAATTGCTCTCGAAAGAAGAAATAAAGGCTTAGATTGGACAAGCTAAATACAGAAGAGATACATTTCTTATGAGGAAATGTGACAAGAAGAGATGGCAAGATTATCGCATATAGTTTATCCTCTTTCCGTTATATAACGAAGTGATATAACAAAATCGGCAGTGTCCAAGACTCTTCTACAATTTATTATATTTTTTTTTTTCAAAAAGAACAGATGTCAAATCTAAAAAAGAACAGATTAAAAAGTCTTAAACATTGAAATGTGATTTATTACTGTAACTACAATGTGACTTATAACTGTAACTACCATAGCTCATTGTTAAACTCCAGTACGACGTAAATAAAGTTTCCACTTGGAGCATAAACATGCAACTACCCTCTGAAGTTTTCATATTTTATCTTTTATCAGTAACACAATGAGGAATTATGTACAATTTGAAGATTTTACGGGCAATTTTCGCAAAATTTAAAATAAATGATTTTAATATTTCAAGTTAGACATGAGCAACTCTAATTATATGTCACTTTCTGCATAATTAAATTTTCAAATGTAAAAAGAAAGATTTAGATGAACCATCCTCAACTTAGATCATACCACGTATTCGCATATGCGGGCGGAATCAATCTAATATCCTTTATTTATTTAACTCAATTTAGTAAATTGCACTCGAAAGAAGAAAGTTAGAAGGCTTAGATTGGGCAATCTAAATGGATGAGAGATACATTTCTTATGAGGAATTGTGACAAGAGTAGGTGGCAAGCTAATCGGTGGATAGTTTATCCTCGTGTCTAGATATAACGACGTGGCATTTCGCGATGAGCGTCGTTTCTGACGTTGATCCGCGTCGAGATGAAGACAAAGGAGCGAATTGTTCAATCAAGCCAATGAAGGATTTGGGAAGCATTGGGGAAGAAAGTGGGGAGACGCTCTAACAAATGAGGGGTTGGGGGCAGTCACGTGCTCGAGGTGGGGATGACCGTGACAACGTGTCGAGCATTGGGTATCGCAGTGAAACAGATTAATGCTATTCCTCACGTCCCATACCATTATCCCTTTTCCCCTACCCAACAGTAACAGCTCCCTTGTTTGGGTGCTTGGGAAATGTGAGGAAAGGGAAGGAATTCTTCCGCAATCTCATCAAGAAGCATCTTAGATCACGAATATTCCCTTTTTCCCTGACTACTGATTTTATTTTAGGGATGGTTTCGAAGATTTGATCGAAAAGGCTGTAAATTAACAACCTTCAAAAATTTTTCTTTTCTTTAGTTGTTCATGTTAAATCTTCAAATAGGCAGGTGTTATTTTTTCCCCTTAGTTTTATAAGGAAAGAAAACTAATTTTTACCTTAAAATTTTACGGAATGAAAATTTTGATATACCATAATTTTAAAAATATTTTACGTGATATTTACTCTAAAATCACTGAATCTCTGTAATTAAATAAATCTCATGGTAAAAATTACGGTATAAAATGCTACGATAGAAATAGATTTTACAGAGAAATGAATTTTATAGAGGCTGCTCTCAGAGTGCCATTCAGAGATTTTTTTTTTCCAAATTTGATTCGGTTTTTTTTACAGTGCATGACTATATTCTGATTGCCTTAATTTTTACTTTTAGTTTTAAAAAAGCTACTTTCATTGACTCAATATATATATATATATATATATATATATATATATATATATATATATATATATATATATATATATATATATGATTAATCTTTCCTTGAAAAATTCATAGAGAATGCAATGACAATTACCCATGAGTCTGTTGTTAGAAATTAGAAATTTCGAAACCCGTTGACTCATATCCTGAAAATTTGAAGTAACCTTTAGCATATTGCTAAAATGGACCATATTATTGTACTTTAACCTACGTAATACAATACGTAAACTTGCCACTTGACTTGTTGTTTAATTCAACACTTCAGTAAAATTTGTACCGTTTCATTGTTCAAGTTGTAACGTTTCATTGTTCATTGTTCATTTTCATACTATGTTTTAATGTTAAACTGATTTTTCTGAGAATATTCATTGTCAGTGTTTCAACATATTCAGTGTTTCAAAAACTTTTTGTCTTGTAAAATAAAAATCGTATAAAAATAATCTATAAACTTAAAATTTCTCTAAAACGGTTATGTTTAGTTGATATTTTTTAATGGTAAAATTGGTTTTCCAATAAGGAAAAAATTCTAAGTAGTTAATCATCTATAATCATATTTGGTCTTCCCTTACTTTCAGGTAACATTATATTTACCTAAGACTAATTTAGTGATAGTGTTAGAAGCATATTTTCTATTAATGTGACTGATATCATATTCTGTATGATTCAATAACAATTATGAAGTTCGATTGTTTAAATATTTTAATAGTTTATTATTGTATTTTATTCTGGCCAAATATAATTTACATACATAGCTCCGAATATGCCTCAATTTTTTTTTCTTGAAAAATCATATATTTCTGATCAGATTTATCTAATGGCCATACTTATAAAAAAGTATGATTAAAATTACAAAAGATGGTAAAATTTACCGTATGGTCATATTTACCACCTGGTAATTTTTACCGAAATGCGTTGGTAATGATTTTGGTAAAATTAACAATAAAATATGGTTTTATATTAAGTGATAAAATTTGGAAAATGTGGTAAATTTCGTACTTCTTCAGAAAATGGCATAAAAATAATTTATTCGGCAAAATTTACTTTCCAGTTGTTGTTTTTTTTTTTTTTTTTACTAAGTGTGTGGTAATAAGAACTGATTATGAAAACCAGAATTTCTGCTAAATCGTTACCTTATGAACCGAAAAATTACCTAATGAATGGTTAAAAAACCATATATTTTAGTTTTATTAACCAGTATTATTTTTTATCCAGAAATGTCACTGCCATACAGTACGGCAATTTTACCAGATTTTTGTTTTTTTATCCTTGCAGCATTTACTGCAATAAATTAATATCTGTGCTAGACATTTTATTTCAAATAATACTTTAAATCATTTTATACTGGTTCTTTTGAAAGTTTTTTCGAAAGATATTTTTTAAGAAGAAATATTTAACAAAAGCTCTTAGGATAAATGCCAAAATAAGTTGCTTTCTAACTTATGGTTAACGACTCTTACTATTTAGATCTTATTAATGTTTCTTTAGCTATTAGAACATGTTTGACTATAGAGCAGAAAAAAAAATTTATTTGTTTTGCTATTTTTTTTCTGGAATGGAGAGTTTTGCAAATAATTGTTAAAAAACTAAAAGTGAAATTGTTTACGATGTTGTTACAAACGGCACAGAATAGAAAAGTAACGTCTGTCAAATTGACTTTGGCACAGCAAAAAGTTTTTTTTTTCTGTTTTTACTAAGTGCCTAAAATGTCTGCAAGGAAAATTATTCTACCAAGTTTCGTTGAATTTCCATTATTTTTACAGTTACCATGACAAATTATATGCATTTTAAAAAAAGGATTTTTTTTTTGGCCTAAAGCGCTATTTTTTTTTCTAAGATATTATTATTTTTTAAGTTATCATTGAATAAACCAAGTGTCGAAAGTAGTTTAAAAGTTTTTTGTTGAGAATAGCAAAAAAAATTCTAAAGTCAATAACATTATATGAAAAGTCGTTCCTGTAAGATTTATCATGTTTAAAGTTAAAATTATTTAGTACTTACACTGTAAAAAATTGTAAGTACCAGCACTTTGGGTGCATCATCTGTAAAACCCATTTTTACTGTAGCATATTATACCGTTGTTTTTACAGTATTATTTATTTAATTGAAATGATTCAGTTGATTTATAGTAAAAGATTGCAATTTTTCAGATTTTTTGTTCCGAATCAAGTTCCGGTAAAAATAGGTTTTGCAGTAAAAAGAATCGCCACCCTGACAGCCTGTACTTTTTACTGTAATTTATACGTAGCATTTTGCAGTGCTGGCTTTTTAAGTTTGCTTTTATTTTGCCTTTTTTTTATATTGTGTATTTTAATTATATTTAAAACTAATTAAAACTTATTGTAGTTAATACTAAGTATTAATTAATAAGTATTAATTAGTTTTAAACTTGGAAAAAAAATGAAAAAAAAAAATCTGTGCAAAATTATTAATCTTAACTTTAAGAATTGCCTTTTTATATTTTTGCGTATTTCAAATCATATTTAGCGTTTTTTACAGATAATCATTAACTGGGTATTGCAATGCTCGGAATTTATTTCATACAATGATGTTTCATGCCTCCTAAAAAACAATACTTTGTAACCAGGCAACATATATTTGAATTATATTATAGTGTTAAAACCATCATCTTAACTGATTAATGATTTCCAATACTTTTGTATTCATTCACACGCTTACACTTAAATACCTCGATTAGTGAAAAAAATGGACGCTTCATATTAAAATAAAAATCTTTGATACAAAGTTCAAAACTATAATATTAACATAAACACGCCAAGATGAAATATAGCAAAATATATTTACGTTATAAAACAAACTTTTCATATGCGGTATACAATACCACAGACGAATCTGGGGTTAAACGTGAAAGATTTTGCAGTTTTTCACTCCATTAAGCGTCACTGCGGGTTATTTCCAAAAAGAAGTCAGTCCCAATGCTTAATCCAGAAATATCTGTCTTCTGGGTTGAGTCCAAGGTCACAGAGTGGCCTCGAACTCAACCCAGGTCTACCCTACTACTTTAAGAAAGGAACCAGGAAATACTATTTACGATGCAATGCATTTAAAAAAAATAATAAGTTTTTAAACATTACGGTTAGAGGCATGATGGCTCTCTATTAAATAATTGTCATATGCTATTTTCTCATTTTAATAAAAATATTTGAATGAGTTCACTTATTTAAAAGCTCTCACCGGCAAAATAGTAAACGGTACGCGCAAAAAAAAAAAAAAAAAAAAAAAAAATCGTCGTGATTATTTAATTTATTTAAAATTTGAAAAAAAAGAAAAACATATTATTTAAAAAAATTCCACATTGCCATAGTGAGGTAGTTTAATGTAATTTAATGTTATTTAGAAATAATATAACTATGAATTTAAAATTATTTTTAAGCAATGTGTGATGCACGCTAATTTTTTTAAAAAAGAAATATTTTTTTTCATTTTTGTTTGATATTAAAAATTGAAACCGATGCAAACTTAACTAGAATCGTTTAGAATGAAGCAGTTAAAAATAAAAAAAATTTAAAAATAAAATTTACAAAGTTTTGTTTCTTAATTTCAGTGTTTAAAATAGAGAAAGGAAAAAGGGAAACAAAGATACAGAAGAAAATAACAAACAAGTTAAAACAAGTAAAAAAAAAAAAAGGGTTGGTCATCGGTGAATGGGAACAAGTTTTAACAAGTTATCCAAACAAAAGAAGAGATATTAGAAACAAATATGATGGAAATAGGATTAATAAGAGCTTTCTAAAACATTTCATTAGGAAATTTTCAAAAAAAAATTATGACTATATAATATGACTATAAAATATATGACTATATAAAAATATATGATATTATACAAAATAGATGACTATGATTAACTTCGCAGCTCATGAAAATTTTAGAAAAGTTCCATATTACTGAAAGAAAAGTATTCTGTGTATGGTAATTACAAAATCAGCATTGAATAACCGAATTCTAAAAATAGTAGCTTGAGGAATCAGCATATTTATTGATATATTTAGTGCTTTATTTATGATTTATATTTGACAATTATAAATGACAAATTCGTATTACTTACAGTTATAGAAACAATCAATATTTATCATTTATATTTTGTTAAACATCTGTGAGACTCGCTGTTTTTATTCAAATAATAGCGTGACTTTCCTAAATTATAAAAGAGCATTTTATTAGCCTGCTTGTTTTAATAATGATATATTTAATAGATTTATGCCTATTTATTATTTCTCTAAAGGCAGTCATTTGTCGAACACGCAAACGTTAAATGTCATTGTTTGTATCATAAATAATTTTAATTGCAACGATTTTAGGAAAAATCTATTGGAAAATATAATAATTGCTCCGAGATTCGTTTCTATTTAGTACTTACTGTTAAATTTGCCTCAGAAAAAGTATGATAATTTACCATGTTTTCTGGCTCTGTGGGAACAGCCAAAAGCTCAGTAATTTTCACTGAATCGCTTAGGTAATGATTTTTGTGAAATTAACAATAAAATAAATATAGATTTCTAATTTGTGGCAAAATTTGGTAAACGTGGTAAAATTTGGTTATTTAATCTTGATACAATGAACGTGACATAAAAATAATATATTCGTTTAAATATACGTTTCAGTTTTATATTTTTTACTAAAAGTTTGGTAATAAGAACTATAATTTCAAAAACCAAAATTTACGTTAAATGGTTACCATATGAATGGTTTAAATATCGTAATTTTTGTGTTTTTATTATCAAGATTATGTTTTTTTTTTTACCAGAAATTATTCTTTTACATTATTTATTTATCCAAAGATAATGTTAAAGGATTCTTTTTTTTAACTATCGCGATATAATTAGCCGCACTCTGATAAATATGATCAATATGTTTGGTCAGGACAGTGGACGCGGGTTCAGACTCTTAATTTGAATAAAATTGGTCGAATAGTTCCTGAAAAATCAAATTTTGAACACAAAACATTTAAAAAAATTTAATTTCTCAGGAACGATTCATTCCAATTTCATTCAAGTTTTGTCTTTTGAAATATAAAATTACGTCATCTAAAATCATATGAAATTTTATATACCTTACAGTACAAAATTTTTCATTATTGTTAATCAATTGTCGAAATAAATAATTAATCAATATAAGAATAATAAATAATTATTAATATTTTTTTTGCTTGGAATTATTTTTGGAAAAGCGAATTTTATAAATATGTGCAAAATTCTTAAATTCATTCGATTAAAAAGTTTGCGAGATGCGGCGAATTACGTGAAAGTCGAAGTTAACATTAAGGGGTCTAAACTTCTGACCAAACTATAGGATTTATATTAATTAGCATGTTTGCGGTCACCATCTTGAAATATTAAAATTGAATCCTAGTACGTGAAAATACGATCTTCAGATCTGCAGTAATTCAAAGTGTTTCTTTTATTTATTTATTTATTTTTGTGAGCATCGTATGTCCGTCTTTTTTGTGGTATTAAGATATTCCATGTATATCTTGCAATAATACTTAATCATGTTTACTTGTACAGTTAAAATCAAAATAGTTGATAAGAATGCTGGAAGATGCGATTGATAATGCACACTTATAAAACAAAATGTTTGAAATAACACATAAGTTAAACAAGCGGTAAGAAAGTAACAAAAGTTGCCGGAAGTAACGTTTAAAATTGTTTAAAAAATGCTTTAAATCAATAACTTGCGGTTTTTTCCCCTTCGATTTGTAGAAGTTTAGATAATAATATATTCTATTACGAACAGTCGTCATTTTTTGTTAATTTGTGATTCGTTTTTCAGAATTGTGACCCATCCAGCTAAGCTACTGCATGATGCTGTCGCCTTCAAATATGCTCAGTACATGGTTATCAGCCCCGCAGTGAACTGATTGTCAGGACACGGTTCCCTGTAGATCACCAAGTCAAGACACACTCATTGGTTGTGATCAGTGTGCGGGTGGGTAACCACTTTGCTCAGCCTGAGAAGGGACCGAGGGTGTGCAGTCTCGGTCCTCATTAAATTATTCTACCGTAAAGTGCTCGACTTCGAGTGAAGGTCACCAGACTGCCAAAGCGAGGAGCCTTCTCCTCCTCAAAATCATAATTGTGAAGACATGTCTTTGGATCGTCCTCAGAAATGTATCCCAGACCGTCGCCAACAGCTCATTGTGCAGCTTTATTGCGACGCAAATAAACTACTACTACATGGTAATCAACCGGTTGAATCTGTGATAATCTCTATTTTAATATCTTTTCCTGATGTCTTTTAAAACGTCATCAGATATGGTTTACTACCGTAATCCAACAATCTGCGATGTATTTTGCTAAGATGCTTACTTCTGACTTAAACTAATTATTTTTTAATTAATGTTTTATTTTTCACGGGTTTCTCTTTCCCTTGTAGAGCATTCAATGTCTAATTCTGATATTCTCTGTATAGCTTACCAACCAGCAGAAGCTGCTCTGATATTAAATGTTTGCTAAAACGCATCCTTATAACTCAATATTGCAGCGTCTTTCTAAAAGTGGATTGAATTGAAAGTTGTCTTACGGAAACAGGACAAACTGGATAATTTTCCGTTGATAACTGTCACTATAATGACTAATCATTGTTTGCCCACTCTGTAAATCAATTTTAATATGCAGTAATAATTATATTATGGATATTAATAACGTGCAATATTTATAATCAACGTAACAGCTTTTGCACAAGTAAAAGTATTCTTCTTGCATGTCCAGCTGTTCTTGTTCTAGGTTCTTTCTCATCTAGCTGTTAATCATACGTGTTTTTTATATTACATCTATAACAAAAAACAAAAGGCAAATTATCTAATGCATATAGAACATAAGGAATAGGTGTTTAATTTTTTCATACAGATTCCAACTTTTTATTTAATAAGAGAAGTACTTTATTTTGTTGTATTATTGGCTTAGCGACTAAGTTTCTGTTCTTTATTTATTCATTTATTATTATTAACTTAATTTTAACACTTAGCATGTCGTTAAACGTTTTCGGCATAAGGTTAGAAATCATTCAAAAGTAAGAAAGAGGATGTTTGTTCTATAGGAATCTGTGTTCTTTTTTGGGTGGAGGTTGTTACTTTTTGTTGATTTCTTAATCATGAAAATATAATGTCAAGGAAAGAAAATGATTTTCGTCACCTATGTCTTCTGGCATTTATTCAAGGTTTTAAGGCAGCAAAAGCTGCTCCTGACATTTCTGCTGTATATGGAGTGGATGTCATAACAGAAAGAGAGTCTCGAGATTGGTAAGCCAAGTTTAAAAATAGAAATTTTGTCAACGAAACCATACCTCATCCTGGCCATCAAATCAAATACCTGAAAAATTTATTGATATGTGCATGATAGCTTTTTTCATTCTAAGTGGCAGAAATTTACACGCAGTGTACAAGTAGTACACGTAAAAAATCAAATCACTTTGAATAAAAAAGGTTATTTAATCCCCTCAGGCTAAAACTCGTTCAACATTTATGAAATATCATTTCAATTTCCATATAAACCTATTTTTCTTTACTGTTTCATAGCGATTCATTTTATTTGTATTCAGTCCCTCAAATTCTTGAATTCACACTCATGAAAGATGACCTGATATGTCCGAAACAAAATAATTTCTTTCCTCACAAAATAGAATCTGATATAAGATCTTAAGTTTTACCATTCGGCAGATATAAGTTCTGCTACATTATTTTATCTTTTTCCTTAAGACTCTTATTTCTTTTGAGGATCATATTTGTTTTCATATTCATTGGCAATCCTACCCGCTATGTGCTCTTATCACGCAAGTGGTTGAGCCGAATCACGTGACTTATCAGTGTTGATGTTACCTTTCTTTTGGGTGAGTCTACAGTAAAAGGGGAGTAAGGTAGAAAACAGCAATTTTCTTCACTACAATGATACATCGGCTTAGTTTTATTCGTTATTGACGATGAAGTCAGACAGAAACAAATTTGTAACACCGATTTCCTATTTTCGTGAATTATATTTTCATCTCTTTTCCGATAAAGCTTTTACGAGATTCTCTGGATGTAATTTGCCTTCATCTTTTCTTTCTTTCAAACAGTTTTGCTATTCGATTTTGATTTGTATTTTCTATCTAACGACCCTTTTTGTCGTTGCTTTTATCTAAAAATGATATATTCTATCTTCAAAGCAATATACTTTTATTTCGTAAGCATTATATCTAAGTATCAGAAAAGTTGCTAAACAGTGCCATAAATAAAATCTTAGATAAGCAAAGAAATTGAAGCTACCATTTCATGTTTGCGTGAGCAAGTTGTTTTTCTCTTACCTCTCTAAAACTTACTATTTTTTGAGCAAGCGAAAGGAACTAACTACTTGCAAAAACAAAAGATGAGATGCTACTCAGATTTTTCAAATCTAAGATGTTAACTCCATTATCCGTTAAACCATCAATACTTGTGAAAAAAGTATTTGTTAATATTTATTTCAGGGTTTAGAATTAAATAATTGATATTTCCTAAAAAAGTAAAAAGTTAATTATGAGTAAAATGAAGTGCAAGTGTGGTCAGTATAAATTTAAAACGTGTTAGTAATTTCTACAACAAATGGACAATGCGATTTTTTGTAATTAGAGAGTTTGAGTACCAAAATTAATAATGACCATTTTCTGAACTTCTAAAAATGTAATTTATCCATAATTTAGAATTTAAGTCGAGTGGAATTTATTTGAAATGATGATATAAAATCATTGATATATTATTACACATACAACTAACATAATTTTCAAGAACACACAACAACACAACATTTTCAAGAACACACAAATTGAAAGGCTTATTGATAGTTAATCAAACACACTGTAAAAAAATTCCGGATAAAATTACAGCAAAAGGTACCGGCACTCAGGGTGCAGGTACTTTTGATCATAAAATAAATTTTTACCACAATATTTTACAGAGAAAAAAATCTACTCTACCGTAATTTTTACAGTAATAATTACAGTAAGATAACTAAGCCACTCTAATAAGAGAAATATTACCGTAAGATAACTAAGCCACTCTAATAAAAGAAATATTACTATAAAAATTACGGTATGATATTTAATGGTAAAAATGGATTCTACGGTATAAATAGATTTCATGATAAAATGGATATTACGGATAATGCTCCCAAAGTTCCAGTACTTTATACCGCAACTTAATTCAGATTTTTTTCCAGTGTAGTAGAACAGCAAATATTAAGAATTCTGATTATTACTTAATTTAGGTCAGTAATCTGGAAGCTTAAATTGGACAAGCTAAAAGGTTTGAAAACAAATTAAAATAAGGAAATTTTACTTTCCGGTTTCGTTGTTAAATACTGGGGACCGAGAAAGCCTGGTTGGCAGGATATTATGCCCAATAACAAGAGGTCGTGAGTTTGATCCCGGCTTGCCGAAGACTCTCCGTGTAGTAAATGGTGACTAATGCATGCTAAAGTTGTCGGGTCCCAAGTCCTCCATGTTCTCATAACAAATCATACCTCTGGGAGTACTGAATTGTATATTGATGAAGTCGTATTCGCAACAAATTATCGCACAACAAATTATCATTAACTAATTGGCATTAGCGCAATTAATTAGCATAAGCCTTAACTCAATTATTTTATAATTATTCATAAATTTCATTAATTCATTTATATAAATAAGTAAAATAAAAATAAAAGAAATTTTTCCCCCTAAATTTTTCCCCTAAATATTTTCAAGTTTCATTTTCCCTTTTTTCAATTTCTCATTTTAAATCTGCAAGTGAAATATATATTTAATATTTAAAATAAATAAAATTTAAAAATTTCTTTTTATTTTTTCAATTCAGTTTATGCATTTCATATCTCAACTGAAAATAATATGTAAGTAAATTCAGAAACTACTGTCAAATAATGTAAATAAAATATTTTGATTAATTTAAAATATTTCTGATAAACTTAATACATAGAAAAGTATTTTCAAAACTAGGGGACAATTTTTGATTATATGATTCAAAACAACCTTTAAGCATTTTCCAATCACGGAAGTTAGGAAAGGCATTTAAATTCCTCGACGCTTGATGCTCAATGTTTATTTCTAAAAATCTTCTATTTGTACCAAAAATTTACTGATAATTCCCTTATTTCACAAGTTAGAGTTTCTAAAAAAACTCTTTTCTCGCACCTTCCGATCAAAATGTAGGTCTTCTTAAGTCTCATTTAAGTAGTCACAAACCGAAATAACTCTTCACATTCCGCTTCGAATAGGATTCAGACCTAATTTTAATGGCCAGAGGCGCTAGTTTCTTAAGTTTTTAACTCAGCATATGCCAACATATATAAATATTACAGCACAATTTTATTTAGCTAATAGTGTTTATTATTAGAGATTTTTTTTCGTGCTTAATATTGTTGAAAAAAATATATTTAGTCTCTCTCGGCCGAAATATGTCAGTACAAATTTATTTATCTAATTATTTTCCTTATTAAAAATTTAAAAAGTGTTTTATTATACTAAATATCGTTGATAAAATCTAGTTATCTCAGCTACAATAAGAATAAGCTTATAAAATTAAAAGTTAAATCCTACAACTTTTTACTGCAGTTTTTTTTTCGATACATTTATTTAACAAGAAAAGTTCTAGTTTTGTCTGAGTTATAATAAAAAAGGCGCTGATAATTCCTTTCTTTCACAGAGTTTCTAAAAGAACTCTATTCCCTTATCCTCCGTCCAAAATGTAGGTCTTCTTAAGTCTCATTTAAGTAGTCCCAAGCCGGAATAACTCTTCACATTTCGCTTCCTATTCTTCGAATAGGATTCAGACCCAATTTTAATGACCCGCGGTCGTGAAAGTGGACGATGAATGGCTCTCATTACATTTATACCAGCTTTATGTGAAAAGGAAATTCTGGAAAAGGCGGAATTCACCTTTTTGGAAATATTCGTACAGGGTTGAAAGAATGATCTCTAGAAAAGGGAAACAATTATGGAATATTCATGACTGAGTTTAAATTGATTTTAAATGAAAAGAAATGCATGCACCTGAAATTTCAAAAAAAAAAAAAAATTCTTAACTCATTAAGCTTTGTCAAATATTAAAATCCTTTAAAGTCTATTAATAATAGATTCCTGTTTTATTAATTATTACTGTTGGTTTAAAAAATTTTTGTCATGGCACATTTTGTTAAACAGTATTAAGCCTCAGACGAATAATAAAAAGAAACAAGAAAAAAAAATATACTTTTGTCACAGTTTCTAACGAAAAAGATGTTTTTTTTTTCATTAGTAACTTTATCTTTTATTTCTTATGGGTATTCATCATTGCCGTGTAGTCTTCAGAGTGAAAAGCGTTGTGTTTTAGTCAGTCAAAACATGGCGACTTCGGCAAACTATTTCTTTTTTTAATTCTTAAATATCTAATATTAAATGGTTCGTCTAATAAGATTCTATTAATGAATGAATGTCTCGAAAACTTAGTTACTTATTACTTTCTTTTGGGGCGATAAAAATAATAAGACCTTGCATTTTTTCCTCCTAAGACAAAAGTCTTCAGACTTCTTAAGTCCTTTAACCTTTGGTCAAAATTATCGTGATTCTTCCTCGCATTTTATTTTTTCCCTTACTTTCTGTACTTTTGCCATGTTATTCATTTTAGTCTTTTTTCGAAGTCTTAAATTATACAATAACTGTTCGAATTCCCGATACTTTTGGTAAAATACTTCACTGATAATATTTTTACGAAATTTACTACCAAACTATATGGTAATAAAATCATAAAATATTTGCAATTTCCCCAAAAGCCTTTAACAAAGCCTTCAAAAATGATAGTATTTTTTCTCTGTTTCCGTAGAGCAAGAAAACATGGTTAATTTTATAATAATCTGGTATTTTTATACCTATATATATTTTTCTCAGTGTAAAATGCACCTTGTGGAATTTAAAGTGCACTTTACTAAATTTAAAAAACAATTCGAGATATTTTGCTCTTTGATTTAGTATCCCGTATATTCATGTACACAAGTTCAGCAGAAATAAAAATCTGCAGAACAACTTAAGTTTTCTTCAAATTTTGGTGGTTCTAACCCACAGACATATTAGATTAGTGCAGTCCCTCAAAAAAACCTTGACACAATAGCTGCCTCAAATGCTAGTTGCCTCCATTCAACAAAATCTACTTTTTGAGGTTCGTTAACCATTTCAAGTGATAACGTCAAAAAGCAGATGAATAAATTGCATAACTGAACTTACACACCTCAAGAGTTTTGCAGAACGTAGTTCAAATTTCGATCAATAGATGGTGTTTTTCGTGGACGAGAAATGATTAATGCAATTTGGCTCAGTTTTTGAAAGTCAAAAGTGTTTGTGATAACAATTATTCTAAAATATATCATTGCAAGAAAAGAAGCAACTATTTGTGCAAAAATAAATTAATCAGAAAGAAGGCAATCTGGCAACTTCGTAGCGAGAATACTGATGTCATATTGCTGCAATAGCTACAAATCTAATTGCTTAACTGTAGCTAAGCACTACAGTTGAACAAAATATAATGTGTTTTGAACGTTTGATGAAAAAATTGGAATAAACCACAAAGCTGGAATGAAACTCAATAGCCATTGCAATAACAATCATTTTAGAATATACCGTTGCAGAAAGAAGACGAGCGGTTCTGTAAAAATAAATGCATCAGAAAGAAGGCAATTTGGCAACTTAGTGGTGAGAATACTGATGTCATATTGCTGTAATAGCTACAATCCAATTGTTTAACTGTAGCTAAGCACTACAGTTAAACAAAATATAATGTGTTTTGTACGTTTGATGAAAAAATTGGAATAAAACACAAAATTGGAATGAATTTCAATAGTTATTGCAATAACAATCACTTTGGAATATACCGTTGCAGAAAGAAGACGAGCGGTTTTGGAGAAATAAATGTATCAGAAAGAAGGAAATTTGGCAACTTCGTTTTGAGAATACTGATGTCATATTGCTGTAATAGCTACAAATCCTATTATTTTACTGTAGCTAAGCACTACAGTTCATCGAAATATAATTCATTTTGAATATTTGCTTCAGAAATTTGGATTGAAGCACTCTTAAGATATGCTATGATTCAACAGTTTTGGGTCTCCAAATTACATTTTATTCCTTATACGCATCCTTTTTTCACCTGATGGTAGAAATAGGAACTATTTTATTACAGATTTATTTTACTTTCGGTCCGTATAAAGTGTACATTCCATTTAAGTTCCATTTACATCTGACAACCAGAATAGGTTCCATAATGGTCCAAATGGGATAACTTAAGTAATAACCACTCAGTTTTTCAATATCTCAAGCATTCACTTATGTTTTTTCTCTGCAGTGGTATTACCTTAAATCACTATCAGCTCATAGAGCTTAATCTATCTATTTAGTGAGCCGATAGAATCGAACACACGATTTACAGTTTCCTATCCGTGTTATGAGAGAGTGGTATCAGTGGTATGTTAAAAAAAAAATTCATAAAAAAGTATATAAGAATTAATAATGTAAGAAAGAATTAATGCACAATTTTGAAGAAATTATTATTTTAAATGTAACTTTATAACACATAA
Source organism: Parasteatoda lunata (assembly GCA_949128135.1). NCBI lineage: Eukaryota > Metazoa > Arthropoda > Arachnida > Araneae > Theridiidae > Parasteatoda > Parasteatoda lunata. The sequence continues at coordinate 20,321,996 of OX421981.1, read as the reverse complement.
TTTGTTAATTTTTTTGTTTCTCTAAATTTTTATAAAATAAATAATGGAATAAGAAACATACCTAAAAAAATTCAGAATAAAGGAATAACGAGTAAGTAATTTATGTTTATAAAACTGAAATGCTTCTTGGAATTGTCTTTGAAACAATGAACAATATTTTGATTAAATTTTCTAGCACTATTTTCTTCTTTAAACACGTATCCATGTAGGTGGAATTTAATCTATTAGAGAAAAGAATTTTTAAACTAACTAGTTGCCTAACTATGCATATATACCTTATTCGAAATGCTTGCTTCCTTACGCGGAAGTAATTTAATGAAAACATTAAAATATGAAAGAAAGGGTGGGATTTTTGTTTATCATTGCAATTGTATAGTCAAGATAAGCTAATTAAAATAAGTTTTAATTTATTTTAATGAACGATAATACTACAGCTAACTGCACAATGGAAAGCAAATACTCTAACTATACTTCTAATTACTTTTGTTTTTAGCAAAATCTTTAAATTAAACAAAAAATAGTTTTAGAATGTTTTAATTCCAAAACGTAAATAGTCGAGAAGGTATTGATTGTTGGGAGTTTATTTCAATTCAAGTTTATTCATGCAACTTAAAATTTATTCGCATTTATTCCTCTTGCTTGTCTTTGTTTTGAAACTTCTGAAATTGAACCAAGCTAATTTCCATATCTGCCTGTAGTCCAAAAAATTAAAAGGTCAAAACTTAGCTACATTTTTATTAAATGACTACACTAAAAGAAAGCATGGCTAAAACTACCAGAATATGGTAGAATTTACAATGTTTCTGGTTCTATGGGAATGCCAAAAATCTCGGTAATTTTTAAAGAAGCACTTTGGCTATGCTTTTTGTGAGATAAACAAGAAAATCTGACTTCGATTATGTGATAAAATTTGGTGAATGTGGTAGCATTTGCTTACTATAGGGCAAGACATTAAAACTATTTATTCTGTTAAATTTACTTTCAGATTTGTATTTTTTTACTAAATGTATGGTAATGAGAAATGTAATTTTGAAAACAAGAATTTCAGGTAAAACGTTGCCATATGAACGAAAAAATTACTAAATGAATGGTTTTTATATCGCATGTTGTGGTTTTATTGGATAGAAATATATTTTCTGATTGGAGGAAGAAGGTATCTTTATAACATAAGATTTTATTTTTTATATCCATATAAGATAAAATTTTATTTTTTATATCCATTATTTCAAAAACAAATGATACATTTTTCGCATTTCATGAAAGCTTATAATCTTCAAAATAATTATTAAAAAAAATATTCTGATGTTCAAAATCTCTTGTCAGGTGATAGAAACTAAGATAGACTTAGATAGAATTGTAAATACTTCTTTTTCATAGTTAAAATAGAATGAAATTAAACACTTTTTCAGAGCCCAGAACAAGACGCTCTGCATAAGGAATGTAACATGTTAATTCAGGCAGAACAGTAAGATAGCTGTCATGTTTTGTGTGTTCAAAACATCTCATATTTTCTTAGATTCTAACTATAAAGTAAAGAAAAAAATTTTATAATCAAGGATCTTTTTCGCTTTAGCCTTTTCCTCTTTTGGTAATACGCATTAAAGGTGATGTGTTTGATGAATTAATTACATGTCAGATTTTCTTACACTATAACTATAAAGTAAAGAAAAATTGTTTATTTTCTAAGATCTTTTTTGATTCAGCTTTCTTGGAATTATGTGTTAGAGGCGATGCGTTTGATGTCAGATTTTCTAACATTATAACTGTAAAGTAAAGAAGAATTGTTTATTTTCAAGGATATTTTTTGATTAATCCTTGTTTGGAATTATGTGTTAAAGACGATGCGTTAGATGAATTACGTTTTCAGAAGAAAAAAAAAATTCTTCAATCCCACTTAATTGTGATCTCATAAACTGTTCAACCAATTATTGCTGTTTCTACAAGCCGGGATAGTCTGGGTGGTTAGGTGTTGCACCCATGTCCGAGAGGTCGTGAGTTTGATCCTCTCGGCCGAAGAGTAATCATGCAGTAAATGGCGACTGGTGCAAGTTAAATCTGTTGAATCACAAAGTCATCCATATTCCCGTAACAAATCATGCCTTTGGGGGTACTGAATTGGAGATTGATCGTTCTTTGGTTTAGGTCAATATTATTATCAGTGCACAGTGGGCCAGAAGACCAAGATCTTTGGCCAAAAGTCAAAATTAAATTTTCAGCTAAAATATGTGTAGGCAGTTTTAATATCACCCGAATTAAGTATTCATTATCATTCCAAACATTATAATTTACTTTTTGGACCGACGAGAGTACAATGTAATGAAAAATATGTAAAAAAAATTTTTTTTAAATATAACTTTTAAATTTTTATTTCAGAAATATATATAGGTATTTAACCTTACAGTTGCATTTTTATCAGAGTAATAAGTCAGAAATTATAGTACAATTTTTCAATTTGTTGGAATAATGAATACTCTTGACAAACTTATAGTTTATATCTTATCATTAGACATTTTACAATGTTTGAATGGCTTTCTAAACTTAGTTCCAAAAAGTTCCATGAGGTAATTAGATAAACTTTCTTTTGTTGTCTTGTTTAATGTTTCTTCTTTCGAAAAAACCTGCCCCATTTTCCCCATATTGCAAAGGTGGACTAAATATGCCGAAAAACAAAAATTATGTTTTTTTTCGTGTTTTCGCGTTATTTTGTAATTAATTCGCGTTATTTTGTAATATTACTTCGGAAATAAAATTTGCTTTTTATTTTTAATATAAAATTACAAAAATTATTATATTTTCATTGCTATATTTAATTATTTAAACGTACTATATATATATATATATATATTTATGCTCACCATATTTCAGCCACCATTTTTTGGGGGGATATTTTTAGTGTATTTCAAAATTTCAACTATGAATTCAATTTACCTGCACATAAAAACCCCTAAATAAAAACCCCCAAATTTTGAGACAAATTTTATCGAAATACTAATTTTGACCACGAAACCTTGGATGCTGGCCCACTGTGCCACGGTTGAATGAATAAATTGATTTATATAAATGGATGTATGGATGGGTCCACCTTATAAACGGGTTGTGACCTGTACGTGGTAGACGTCATATTCTTGTCCATAGATGGCGTCACTGAAATACGAGAAGCGTTAATAAAATATTAGTTAATAAAAATATTAACTAATTAGCGATATTTTTGTACGTAAGACATAAATTTGAAGCTTATGCTATAAAATATTATACTATTTTCAAAAATACATTCAAATTGCATATTATGAAAAAAGATTGTAATTTCTATTACGACTCATTTACAAACCATATAAAAAATATACATAATACTGTAAAAGAAATTAGCTCTCTTTTCAAACGTTTTTATTATGCAGCGAATTTTTCCAAAGCAAAAATCGATATTTGCGCATCTGCTTTTAATACTGAAAATAACGAGTGTTCCTAAATTGTCCAATGAATTGATGCTACGTTCTTCTTAGCAAACCACATAATTAACTCCAGAAAGATTGTTAGCACAAGATGCTGCTAAGTTAGAAAACAATTTAATAATTATTGTTAAAGTAACCATCATTTACAGCAAAAACGAGTCACTGTTTTAGCGCATAGTCACTGTTAGCTAGTAACAGACAATTGTGTAAATATTTCAGTTCAAGCGTTTGAGGTAAGGCAGAAAACATCGGTCCACAGTTTGTCTACAAATAGTCAACAGCAGCACCATCTGTTGACAAACTTTATGAGTAATTTTGAAACTTAAGGAAAATAACTAACATGTTTTCCACACTGAGAAAAAGTATGGTCAAGACTATATATATATATACACTCTAGCGTGCAAAAGTCTTTGGTCAAACTCAATATTATAGATCAGTGTTTCCCAAAGTGTGGTACGCGTACCCCCAGGGGTACGGGAACAGTTTAGCAGGGGTGCGCGATCTTAGAAGAAATATCTTGCAATAAATGAATATTTCAAAAAAAATTATTTCAAAACAAAGCTAGCCATGAAAATTTACGATTACGTATTTTTCTATTGACTATTTTTTGCACAGTTAACAGTTAATAATTAGTGGTGTCAACAGCCAGTTGTGATTTTTAACTTTATTCTCCATTCTAAATAAACATATTTTTAAAAAAATGCATTCATTTTTTATTAGTGGTACACAGCGTTACGAAAAATTTAGAAAGGGTACACAAAAGTCATAAGTTTGGGGAACACTGTTATGGATGGTTGATGGGAAATGTTATAAATAACGTATAATTTTATTCCTAATATGCTTATAAACCAGAAAGCAAAGTTTGCTCTTTGAAAGTCACTTTAAATCAAATGCAATTTTCATATCAGTCGGGTATTTGTTTTTCGCGAATCGATTTTCTTACATCTGAGAATTGGATGAAAATACAATTGAAAGATACAATGTTAACAAATAAGCATAAGATTTGCATATTTATTTACGGAAATCGTGATTTTAACTTTAATTTATTAATGACATTTATTTTTGAAAAATTAGTTGTTACAAGACTCGAATTATATAAAAGAAGAAATATTCAACTGAACTGAGTGCAAAGATTTAAATTTAATCCAAAAAAGATTACATTTTCCATTAAATTGCAAGAAAAGTAAAAGTTCTGAAATCAAGTGTTATATATATTGTATGTTGGCTTGACTAAATAAAACGAAAATCATCTCTACAAAATAATAATAAAAAAAAAAACCCGCATAGAAAGATTACGCCGTTCACGCGTTGACCAAAAACTTTTGTACGCTAATATATACACCGAAGAGCCATTACATTATGACCACCCTCCATCTATACAATGGGCTCGCCCAGGTTTTCATCTTTGCTTGCCCAGGAACAATGTTTTAATGGGGCACATTAGGACCCATAATCCTCATAGAACAATTCCTGACGTCTGTAAGCTACTTGACCAGGTTCACCCATTTATGGCAATAGTTTTTAATGCGGGGGATGGTGTTTACCAACAGGATAATACACCATGTCATAAGAGTCGAATCGTCATGGATTGGTTCGAGGAACATTCCAGTGACTTTCAAGTCATGTCTTGGCTTCCAAATTCACTAACCTTAATCCAATAGAGCATTTGTGGTCCTACGTGGAAAACCAAATTCGTGCTGCCACGCTACCCCCTCGCAATGTGAAGGAATTGCAGGACAAGTTGGTGAGCGCTTGGTACCAGATACCTCAGACTACCTATCAGCACCTTGTGGAATCAATGCCACGGCGGGTGGTAGCAGTTCTGAGGGCTAAAGGTGGTCCTACATGTTATTAGCAGGGTGGTCATAATGAAATGGCTCTTTGGTGTATGTATATATATATATATATATATATATATATATATATATATATATATATATATATATATATATATATATATATATATATATATATATATATATATATAATAAAATTTGGTAAATGTGGAGAAATTTGCAAATTTTATCTTGATGTCTTAGAGCAGTGGTTACCAACTGGCGGCCCGCGAAGTCTTTTTTCGAGGCCAGCGAACTAAAATATATTAGTTGTCATTTTTTTGCTGACAATTTTCGTAAAAAATCTCTATGGGTTTAAAATACTTTTTTTTCGTTAAAAAAAAACCCCAATTTCTTCGTTTCTGTGAAATTTCTCAGGTTTTGCACCCAAGAAAATATTTATTATTATTTGTATTTCAATAATTTTGTTTTGCGCAACTTTATTTCTCAGGTTTTGCACCCAAGAAAATATTTATGATTATTTGTATTTCAATAATTCTGTTTTGCACAACTTGTTAAAAATCTGACAGTAATATTTAATGTTCCTTTAAATATTAAAGAGTGCTATATAAAGTTTTGATAAAGTTGCGGCCCGCCATTTGACTGATGTTTTTAATTGCGTATCCCGGCCTCGTGTAAGTTGAAAACCCCTACCTTAAAGCATGACATAAAATCTATTCATTCGGTTAAATTTATTTTTCAGTTTTGAGTTTCTACTGAATGAAATTGAAAACGATATAATTTTGAAAACTGGCATTTCCGGTAAACCATAACCATAATAAACGGAAAAAATACCAAATGAATGATTTAAATATCGTATAGTTTTGAATTATTAACCAGAATTATGTGTTTTTATCATAAATGTACAATACAGTAATTTTACCAATAATTTTTTCCCATACCAGCAGGACGAAGCAAAAAATCTGATTTCAATCTTCCTTCGTATTTCTTTATTATTAATTTTTAAATCCATCGGTTAGTTTTGAGACATTTAGTATGAAACATTGTTATTGAATAGAAGTACATATTTAAAATGAAATTTAATTACAAGAAAAGTACAATTTTTCCCTTTCTGTAAATAACTTCCAAACAGTTTTTTTTTCTAATTAAATTTGACAACAATTTACCCCAAGCAATATTTAAATCATTGATTTTTATGCACGCAAAAAACTTTTATTACTTGAAGCTAAATTTAAAGTCATTCGACGGGATGTAATGCTGGAAACAATATTTTTTATAGTTTCCTAATCCAATTGGAAAGTCATGTTGAAACGTGTTTAAATTTAAAAGCATTTTGATTGAAAAATCCCCCCAAATCCCTTAACCTTTCTAAAGTAGAAAATGAATAAATAAACTTCAAGTATGGAGCAAGTTAAAATTATTTCTGCTATCATGCATGAAATGTTGGTGCAATTTCCTTAGTTTTTAGTTCTTGCATATTTGGATGATTTTCTGCAACCGACACTCATTCCTTCCCCCTGGGCGTCGCAACTAATTTAACGAATAGTAGTTCCAATTTACTTAATGAAATAATTTCGAATTTGCATTTAAAAAATTCGAAATTAAGTTTAGAGAAACTTATCACAGATTGCAGATGAAATCATTTGAACTAAAAATGCTTTAAGCATTATAAAAATATTAAAAAAAAATGTTGATTTCACATTTCAGTTCATATATATTTATTAAAGATTTTTTAATGAACCTAATTTAATTAAAAATGAAAAATAAAACATTTATTAAGCACATTTTAATTAGTTTGTTTTTCATTTCAAAAGTAAACATGCGTGATTCTTACAGTCATTTATTGTGAAGAAAAATGATTTTTATTTTAGGAATTTTCTTTTCTTTTGTGTATTATTTATTTTTAAATTATGCAAGTTTATATATTTTCTATACCAGCTCACAGGTTATAAATTACTAAATACTTGTAATAATAATTTTCAGTTCCACTATGAAATTTCAAAATTCTGTTAAAAATTAATCCCTAAAACTTATTTTCCATTACTAATTACTTATTTTTATTAATTATAACTCTATAAATGTTTTCTATCAAATAAAACTCTTTTATCGTGATTACTTAATAAATATGCATTTCTAAAATTTGTATTTTTTCATTTCACTAACCTCAAAATCAATTTAAGATCTAAGTTCAAAATTTTACTCCAAGTGCTAAACTTTTTTTTAACTTAAAATGCATATTTTTAAAGCGTGTTGTCATTTTAACTTTTGAATAACTTTTTAAAATTCCGATTTATTAAAATATGATCACATCTTTTAAAAGTCAAAACAATAAAATTAAATTTAGTTTCAAGATATTTATACGTGAAAATGCATAAAAATATACTAACTTCTTTCAAATAGTTTCTTAAAGTTTTTCTAAATTAATAAAAAGAGTTTTAAATTCCTTACGTTCTGAATTAAGAGTAATTTCTAAAATTTATTTAACACAAGGATTGAAATACTTATAGGAAAAAAGGATTTATTAAATGAATTGTAAGATATTTGGATTATTTTTTAATTTAATTTCACAAATAATGCTTCATGTTATGTGTTTGTATAGAAGTCATAACGATCAAGTATACAAGTGTTGAATTATGAGAACACATTGAACCGTAAAACGATTCAAGTTTGTTGCAAATATAAATTTGCTCTCCTCCAGGATTGACCATATTATCTTGAAACTAATACTTTTTAAAATAAAATATAGGACAATATAATTCATTTAGAACAGTCATGAGGTTCAAGCCAACCATTTTTGAAGGCAACAGCAAGCTTACGCTATCCTAAAGTTTTCCTTTAAAACAATTTTTCTGAGATTCTGTACTTTAGTTACGTTTAATGCACCTCAGAAGTAATAGCTAGCACGCAGCTTTAGCGCGCTCAGACAACTTTAATTTTTTTGTGATTTTGTACTTTTGATGCGTTTAATGTAGCTTTGAAGTATTAGTTTACAAAAAAACTTTAGCACGCTTACATGATCTTAAAGGTTTCCTTTAAAACAATTTTTCTGAGATTCTGCACTTTAGTTACGTTTAATGCACCTCAGAAGTAATAGCTAGCACGCAGCTTTAGCGCGCTCAGACAACCTTAATTTTTTTGTGATTTTGTACTTTTGATGCGTTTAATGTAGCTTTGAAGTATTAGTTTACAAAAAACTTTAGCACGCTTACATGATCTTAAAGGTTTCCTTTAAAACAATTTTTCTGAGATTCTGTACTTTAGTTACGTTTAATGCACCTCAGAAGTAAGAGCTAGCACGCAGCTTTAGCGCGCTCAGACAACCTTAATTTTTTTTGTGATTTTGTATTTTTGATGCGTTTAATGTAGATTTGAAGTATTAGTTTACAAAAAACTTTAGCACGCTTACATGATCTTAAAGTTTTCCTTTGAAACAATTTTTCTGAGATTCTGTACTTTAGTTACGTTTAATGCACCTCAGAAGTAATAGCTAGCACGCAGCTTTAGCGCGCTCAGACAACCTTAATTTTTTTGTGATTTTGTACTTTTGATGCGTTTAATGTAGCTTTGAAGTATTATTTTACAAAAAACTTTAGCACGCTTACATGATCTTAAAGGTTTCCTTTAAAACAATTTTTCTGAGATTCTGTACTTTAGTTACGTTTAATGCACCTCAGAAGTAAGAGCTAGCACGCAGCTTTAGCGCGCTCAGACAACCTTAATTTTTTTGTGATTTTGTACTTTTGATGCGTTTAATGTAGCTTTGAAGTATTATTTTACAAAAAACTTTAGCACGCTAACATGATCTTAAAGTTTTCCTTTGAAACAATTTTTCTGAGATTCTGTACTTTAGTTACGTTTAATGCACCTCAGAAGTAATAGCTAGCACGCAGCTTTAGCGCGCTCAGACAACCTTAATTTTTTTGTGATTTTGTACTTTTGATGCGTTTAATGTAGCTTTGAAGTATTAGTTTACAAAAAACTTTAGCACGCTTACATGATCTTAAAGTTTTTCTTTGAAACAATTTTTCTGAGATTCTGTACCTTCGTTATGTTTAATGTAGCTTAAAGTATTAGTTTACACAAAGTTTTATCACACTTACACAATCTTAAAGTTTTTCTTTGAAACAATTTTTACGATATTCTGTATCTTTGTAACGTTTAACGTTGCTTAGAGTAGCTTATAACGTAGCGATTAACGTTAACGTAACTTATCAATACAATATTTTATAATGTATTATTACCTAATCATACAAGCGAATCCAGAAACGTATATGTTCTAAAAATTTTCTCCTTCTTACACCTAGAGTTTTATCGAAAGAGCTAAGTTGCTTTTTTCTTGTAGCACAGTATGGTTCAGAAGGTTCAAAAGATATCCTCTCTGTAAAAAATTCCAAAACAAATAACGGTAAATAATACGGGCACTCAGTGTGCCGGTACTTGTTACTGTATAACCCAGTTTTACTGGATCATGTCTTATATACCATAATTTTTACAATAATTACAGCTGTTGTTGACTATTGTCTATATAAGTGCTAAATCTATCCAAAATTAATATTTACCGTAAAATCACTGAATCTCTCGAATTAAATAAAAATTTACTGTAAAAATAATGGTACTATATTTCAAGGAAAAAATTATTTTATACGATAAAATTGATTTTAAGGATGATGCTCTCAAAGTGTCAATATACTTTATTTCGTAATTCGATCCGGAATTTTTTACAGTGCATAGTAATAAGTGTGCAGCAAAGGTCGGAACAATATAAAAACCACTTTTACCAGAATATTATTATTATTATTATTTTTTAAAAACGGCAGGCACAGAACTTTCGTTCTTCGCCTAAAAGATGCCGGAAGTGTTGCTCATTTATCGTTACCCACTGGGCACCTGTGAACTAAAGTCACGGAGGCGAGCAACATTACCCACGCCACACTGCCACAAACCCGTTTATAGGGTGGGCCACATTCACACCTGAAGACAACACAGAGAGAAACATCCATGCTCAGAGCGGGATTCGAACCCGCAGTCATTGGTTTCGCAGTCAGACACGCTAACCACTTGGCCACCTGTCCGGCTTTTACCAGAATATGCTACGAACTAAAAAAAATTTATTTATCTTAATTTTTGCACTGATAATTACGCTGTTGTTGTTGCTGTCTTGCCTATATCAAAGCTAAATATTTCCAAAAGTTCACAAATACAGTAAAATCCATGAATTATTCTACTTAAATAAATATTACTGTAAAAATATTGGCATAATATTTTATGCTAAAAAGGGATTTTACGGTAAAACGGATCTTACGGATGATGCACACAAAGTGTTTGTCGTAATTCAATCCGGAATTTTTTATATTGCACAATAATATGCTTGTAACAAAGTACAGGACAATATAAAAGAAAAAATAATTTCATAAAGTTCATCCATCAGAGAGCAGTTGGATAGAAACTGAAGTGATGTAAGTGAATTCGTAAAAGAGCACAATTTTAAATTATACAACTAATTATGCTATAATTTAACACTATCAAAATGTCTTCAGAGTATTTTATAATTGAACTGGTTGTATTAATTATAATCAATCTTCACATAACTTAAATACAATACATTAGTATATTTATGAACAAAAAGAAAATCGCCATTCGAAGAACTTAAAACAACTAAACTTCTTTCAGTGAAAATCTGTTTACTCGCATTACACACATAAATCTGCTGGGTGAAAATCAACATGGCACTTTCCGTATTAAACTTAATAAACTCATTCATTATTTACAAAGCATAAAGTTAAACGCCAAGTAAATATGCGAAAACTGCTGTAAGCCCATTAATATTTACTCCAATGTACCATGACAATAGTCAAGTAATCACACTCCTGGGTGGTTCTGAGAACCCGTTCCATTAAGGCAGAAGATGAAAATGAGACACAGGAACTATCACTAGCGCCCGGAAGAAGAATAAATTGTGATAAACACTTCCTGCAGATTTTCTCGAATCCGATTTCGTTCCTTCTTTTGGAATGAAGGAACTGCTGCTGGTACCAACAAGAATGTCTTGTACGTAATTTTATTCTTTTTTTCTCGGATCCATTAGAGTACCTACTTCTTATCGACGGCCTAATGTCGAACCCTTTTTTATGCATCAATAGCAAAGAAGCAGAATTATTTGGGAGTCCGGTGGACAAGCCCTTCTTGTTTACGCCTCAAAAGAGCTTCTCTCTTACGTGGTTATGGTCCAGCAAACGCCAATCTTTGACGAGTCAGTATACTGAAATCAGGAATGAGTTCTATTCGCTGCTAATCATTGTTTGTGTAACTAGAAAGTCATAGGGTCTCTTGTAAAAATAATTGAGAATAAATTGTTATATTCAGGGTGTTCCGTAAAGATCGCCCTTAATGTGTATTTTTAGAATCGAAAATTAAATAACGAAGTACAGTGTGCCCCGTAAATGTTGCGACAAACTTCTAAGGGAATTTGGGCTCGTCATAAAGATTAAGAATTAAAAAAGAAACCATGACCGGAAATGTTATCGCAAGTAGCTAAGGGCGCTTTATTATTACGAACTGTTACATACTGTTTGTCTAAGATCTGACCGCCACTAAGTCTGCGGCAGGCTGTTGACATGGAAACAAGAAGAGGGCATTTTAGGATGGGTAGCTTCGATGAAGAGGTCTCCTTTTCTCTCGCCGAAACCAGTCCTAAAGAGGGACCCCACACCCTTTCTTGAAATAGTCATACCTCGTTACCATAGTCGCCGCCACAGCTCTAGACGAATGTCTGGCAGAGTACCTATCTTAGACAAACAGTAGTGTGCCTTTGAACATCAGATACTTTTGTTTTTCCAAATTATCTTAATTTTTTGTTTTTATTAAATATTGTCAAAAAATTGTTTTCAAATAGGTACAGTATTACCTGATTAATCGTAATCTAATAATTTGATCCAGGCGTTCCCGTGTCTTCTGAATTGGGCTCAAAACTACAAGGTTACGGAGTTGAACATAAGTAGTCGTAAACCCAAAATTTGGTTGGCGGTTCAACGAGGGTTATAAAATAAAATAATAGTAATATAGAGTCATGGTGGCTCTGGGGATAGAGTATTCGCCTTCCAATGAGCTGAACTGGGTTCGAATCCCAGCGATCGCTGGTTGATACGAATTCCACCCCCGGCGTGAAACCGACCAAAGAGCTGACGTAAAATATTCTCAGTGGTAGACGGATCATGGGTTAGAGTACTCATGGTGCCAGGCTATCCATGGAAGGTTTCCATAATTTTCCCCTGGATGTAACGAAAATGTGGGATAGTTTCATCAAAAAGTTCCCCACGAATGCAAATTTCACCTAATATCTGATCGAGGAGTTCCCTTGTCTTCTAGATTGGGTTCAAAATTACAAGGCTACGGAGTTGAACCTTATTAGTTGGGAATTTTGAAAATTTTAATCACTTATGTTCTTAGAGTTTTTATATTGTATATATATATATATATATATATATATGTGTCTTCTTTTAAAAAAAAAATCCCGGAATTTGCTACCATTAGTTCTGTTGTGCCAGCTGTAATTATATTCTGAGTTACAAACATCCTATATTTAACCATGTGAAATTGTTTTCTTTTTTTAACTTTGCATGCCTATTGAAGATGCGACATCAATATCTCTTCTGATTGTTACTGATTTTTCTCTGTAATGTTTGTTTGCATTTGGTCTATTTCTAAGTAGCACTGTTTTCTGGACTTCATATTTAATATTCTACCTATTTGTTAAAACTTTAATTTGAAATTTTGAATATGTTTGCCATTGTAATTGAACTGTTGCGCGCATTTTGAACTTTCGGAGTGTCCGCGGATGCCCCCTTCTGGGGCGGGACGGGATAAAGCTTGTTATTAGTAGATGGGAACCCAAAGTTTGGGTCGGCTGTTCAGCAACGATAATAAAATAATAGTAACATAAAACTAACATGAAATTTTAATATTTTAGAAAAATGAAAGTGCAAGGTCAAAAGCAGTTGAGCAACATGTCCATGATAGGAAAGCGGCTCTAACTGAGTAAGATGACATTTCCTATGTAATTCTTAATCCTTATGATATGCCGTACTTTGTTTAGAAGTTTGTCGCAACATTTATTGGACACCCTGTATATATATGGGGGTTGCTAATTATTATTTGACAGAATTAATGTAAAAGGAAATAAAATAAGAGAAAAAAACTAAAACTCTATCCAATTTTGACTAATTATAGTAGAAAATGGCATTACATTTATTGCAGTTTAATAATCATAAAAGCAGGTTTAAACTTGAAAGTGTTTTTTATAATCAGTTTTCAACTTCTTTCTGTTTAATCCGATAGTCAAGCCAGTCTAATTGTTAATTACTCCCTAGATTAAGTACCGTAATGTGCCAAATTTTAATAGCGTTCTTGATTTTATTTGTTTAAATATTAATTTGCGACCTTTTAGGAGCACACTTTTCTTTTCATTTTTAAAAAGGATTCTAAAATTGCATATTAAGAGTGCTCTTAACAGAATACGCTATATATCAGAATGAGCATAATCTTAGAACCACGAATAGAATCATTTCATGAATCAGAATAATTTCTATGATTTTACAGAAATTCTTTCCTGCAAAAATTCTTCAATTCTCCTACCAAAACTGCAAATTTAAACAGAAAAGGAACATTTTCAGTAAGATTATAGCTCCCATAAACTTGAATTTTGAACATACACTCCTTAATGAGAGCTTTGGTCTAAATATTTATTTAAAAAATTTTATTCAGCGCAGTGTTTTATTCATCGATTTATAGAAAACATCACACCGTACCTATGTATGAACTAACTCCTGTATGAACTAACTCCGCTATATTCAGCTCAGAACTAATCGAATATCCCTTTAAGTCTTTTTTTCAGAGCATAATATTAATTTATTTTGATTGAATTTTTTGCCAAGGAATGGCAGTACTAAGTGAAAGACTTTAAATCTGTCACTTATTTCCCTTAAAAAAATTTATGTCGAAAATTTTATGAGTGAATGAAGGTTATAGGTATACATTTGGCAACAAAAAGTCCAAAAGAACAAAAGTTTGGCAACAAAAATGTTTGACTGAAAATTAAAACGTCAAGAGTAAATACTACGAAACGAGTTGTTTGAATAAATTGTTGTTGTTTTTGTCGCAAAAGGGTAGTTGTTGTTGCTGTTGTTAAGGCAGAAGAGTTGCGATTGTTCTTGTTCTTCAGGAGAGCCCTCTATGGCCAAGAATTCACCTTCTGCCACACCCATACGCCACACCCGTTTATAGGGCTGACCCATTCATACATCCATTCATTCATTCATTTACAGATCGTAATTTTGACCTTCACCAGAGAGCGTCCAATCTCCAATTCAGAGGTATTGATTTGACCTCCAGAGGTATTGATTTAAAATGGGAACATGGAGGACTTTGTGATCCGACAGATTTAATGTGTACCAGCCAGCATTTGCTACATGAGGATTTTACGGTCTGCATGATTCGAACTCCTATTCTCACGAATTCAGCGTCCTGGCAAACAAACTATCCCGCCCCGTATGAATAAGTGTTAAATATACATAAATTTCGCCTGTCGAAAGTTTTCAGATAAGAAATACCGGTAAGACAAAACCTTTGTTCGGATTATCAACCTATTAACTTAGAAGCTAATTCACTCTAATTTTTTAAAAGAGCAGAGAAACCTTTCAGCCACTGTAGTCCCTAATTCATGAACATTATTTTTTTTAGATTTTCCGCCCTGTTAGGAAAAGCAGAAAACTGTTTTCGATTTCCTTTTTTTAAAGCAGTTTGCAAGACTGAAACCTTTTCTGCAGACAACGATTCAAATATTCATTTACTCTATAACACAATTTCAAAACCTCTTTTAAAAGAAGTTTATCCAATCAAAAGATTGCATAGAAGATTGAATATTTTACAATTGAAAAAAGCGGCTTTACCATATCATATTCGTTTTGAATGAAAACATACATGCAAACAAAAAACAACAACATCTCTAGTGTACATCTTTAAAATCTTTTTATATTTAAAAGACGAAAAAAGCGATATATAGTTTGGCTAAAGTAAGAACTCCCCTAGGCATTTGTCTGGACCCGGGGTGATAACCATGGTAACGAGGTATAACTATTTCAAGTAGGGGTGTGGAGTCACTGTTTAGGACAGATTTCGGCTTACCTCTGCGAGAAAAAATGGAATCTTTTTTTTCGGTCTATTGTGTTAGCCCTAGAGAAGCTACCCTCCCTGAAAAGCGCTATTCTTGTTTCCATAGCAGCAGACGGCCTCAGACTTTGTGACGGGGGGAGTTCTTACAACAGACATATTTTACATCAAAACTAAAACCCGTTTTAACACGTTTATGTTGGAAAAGTAGAAATTAGTTTTAGCTTTCATTTTTTAAGTTATTTTCAAGACTGAAACTCTTTTGCTAACAATGATTCAAATATTCAATTATTCTATAACACAATTTCAAAACCTCTTTTAATGATCGCTTAACTTTCTGTAAAACGGTCATAAAAGTGTTTATTTTTTTATCCTTGAAAATTATATGAAACTATGTGAAACTATTGAAACTATTGAAACTAGTGAAACTATTAAAACTATTGAAATTTTAAAAAATTTAATTTTTAGGAAAATCCAACATTCAGGGTTACTATGACTTATTGTTGGCTTTCCAGCAAGCAAAGAAAATTTTAAAAATATGTGTTTTAAAAATATCCTGGTACTGTTGTCTGGTGTGTAAAATGAGAAATAAAATGTTTTCCGGGCAAAAAAAATTAATTAGTTTCCAGCCCATCAATATCACGGGAGAGAGAAATAACGAACGAAATCTCAACCTGTCATTTTCACAGGAGCGAAAAGGAAGGGGTTAAAAAATAAATTTTATCTTGAGCACAAACCAGGTGTATTCACAAAGAGCCTAACTAGGTAACTTTGCTAAGATTACATATAACATATCACAAATACACGCATTTGATTAGTGCTGATTAACTGACTTTAGTGCAGGCATCCGGTTTAAAATAAACTAACTATCTACAATTACCTTAAAAATATCCTGGTACTGCTATCTGGTGTGTAAAATGAGAAATAAAATGTTTTCCGGGCAAAAAAAATGAATTAGTTTTCAGCCCGTCAATATCACGGGAGCGAGAAATAACGAAATCTCAACCCGCCATTTTCACGGGAGCGAGAAGGAAGGGGTTAAAAGAAGTTCTTCCAATCAAAAGATTACATAAAGGATTAAATAATCATCAACTGAAAAAAAGAACAGCTTTACCATATCATATTCGTTTTGAATGGAAAAAACAAGCAAACATACAAATAAATACCTTTAAAATCAACCTTTAAAA
This sequence comes from Parasteatoda lunata, assembly GCA_949128135.1. Taxonomy (NCBI): domain Eukaryota; kingdom Metazoa; phylum Arthropoda; class Arachnida; order Araneae; family Theridiidae; genus Parasteatoda; species Parasteatoda lunata. The sequence goes on along the minus strand of OX421981.1, from coordinate 20,305,400 downwards.
TCAAATCTTTTTTTTTATATTTATAAGGCGAAAAAAGAAAGAAATACATACATCAAAACAAAACCCAATTTAACACGTCTCTGTAAGAAAAGTAGAAAATAGTTTTAGATTTTCTTTTTTTTAAAAAAAAGTAGCTTGCTGAACTGAAACCCTTTCTGCTTACAATGACTCAAATATTCATTTATTCTATGATACAATTTCAAAAGTTTTTTTTTTAAGCGAGTTCGTGCAAACGAAAGATTGTATAGAGAATTAGATAATTTTCAATGAAAAAAGCAACTTTTTTTAAGCAAATGATATTCGTTCTGAATGAAAATAAACATGAATTCAAAAGACAATAAGACAAAACGATTCGATGCCTTTAAAATCTTTTTTTTTATATATATATGTATTTAAAAGAAAAATAGAGAAAAGAAAGAAATATATAAACCAGAACTAAAAACTAGAGATTCATATAAAATTCGTAAGTTTATATTTTGTCTATGTCAGCAGTTTAAAATTTCCAACGAAATTGCAAAGCTTTTACTTTAAAGAGTTTCATACCTTTTGAATTTATCTTAAATCGATCAAGCAGACAAATAAAGCCATTAAGTTAAAAGCCGTTTAAGGAAATGGATTACATATTAAAGTAGTTGAATACTCCTCGTATCAAATACTATAGTTTAGAACTATAGAAAGAACTATAACAAAAATATTTATTTTTAAATATTATTTTTGTATTATTATATGCAGTTTAATTGCGTAGAAATAGCCTCAGTTGTTTACAAATAAAGAGATTTGTTTATTTCTAATTTCTTACAAATAAACAAATAAAGAGGTAACTTAAATCTTAACATCTAATTTTATTAGTATTTTTTTTAATCTGTGTCTAACATATTCATATTGAAAATACTGTGAACGCCATTACCTGAAGTAACATATAACGAATAAATAAATTAATCTAAATTGACGAAAGGAGAATAAATAATATTATGTAAAATGACATAAGAAAAATATAGTATAATCTATAGAAATTACAAAATCTAAAATAACATAATATATCATAATAACATAAGAAGAATAACATAACATAATCTATAATAAAAATTGAAGAATAAATAACATTATCTAAAAAAACATAATAGGAATAAATTATACAATTAAGCTATCGTAAGAGTAATTTTAAACGTATAGCAAACCTCATGAATATCATAGTCTTGTGTTATTTATATCAAGGTGTTATAAGTAACAATACAGTGCATTGCGTTACGATTAATGTAATTCTACTTATTATTCATATCGAACAATAAGTGTACGATTTTCATAGAATATTTTATTTTCAAAACTAAAATAAATTTTATCACCTAATAATTCCACACAAAAATCTCGTACTTAATTAAATATAAATTTGAACTTCCATTTACCATTTTTAACTTACAATGCTTTAGAAGTTAAATTCTACTCGAACAATATCAACTTGCAAACATTTGATTCAAATATTACGAATATATAAAAGAGAAAGTATCATATTTAAATATGCCCGAGTATCATTAAATGCATAATTTCATTACCAAATAATTCGCACCACTAAGCACATTTAATATAGGAACAAAGAATATTGAGATTGATCTTCGTTAAATATTTTGCGGTGAAATCAGAATCTCCTAATTTTCATTCAGTCTGATCGCATTATTTCTCGACAAAGTATGCTGTTTCAATTATTTTGTGCGAAGTATGCTTCTTCGATTTCAAAGATAAGGCAGATTTTTTTTTCCTTTCATATATTCGAGACCGCCGCAAAATCACAGTCAAGTATTCTAATGCAGTGAAATACTTCGTCTTCTTGACATGTATTCCCGTGGTATTAAACCTCGTATTCTAAATAGGATTTTTGAAAGAATCTGAAGTATGATAAAAAAAGAATAATAATAATTCTCTTCAATTTTCGGTTTCAAAAGCAGTACGTCGAATCAGATTATATCGCTAAGAGTGAATTCTCTCTTACTCAAAACTTCATTTAAGTTGATGGGTTTATTCTAATGCTTAGATTTGTCATTGTCAACTCTAAAACTCGAATTTGGGGAGTTATTCAAAGAATTTTTTTCTGACAATTATCAATATTGTGAATAAAATAATATTTAGCATTTTTATAATTCTAAATAAAATATCCTGGTTGAATTAATAAGAATTTTTTAAATAGTTATTAATATTTGTAACTTTATATGTTGATAAAATTGTTATTTTAAAAAAAAAGCATTTGTTAAAGTAATATAAATGTAATATAAATGTAGTAACTAGCTTGAATTTAATCTACCGATTTGTTAACAAATATGCAATTATTTCTGATTATAAGTTAATAAAATCTTTTAAAATAATTAACAACAACATAAAATTTTTAATGTGATATTTATATGTTAATACTTTACTAAAATTCCATTATTAAAGCTAACTAATTCAATTATGTAATTTAGACTCCTTAAGGAGGGCGAGATAGTCTGGTTGGCAGGGTGCTGGAATCACGTTCGTGAAGACGGGAGTTCCAATCCAGCCAGCCGATAAATCTTTTGAGTTACAAAGTCCTCCATATCAAATCAATACCTCTGAGAGTTCTGAATTGGAGATTGATCGTTCTCTGGTTCAGATCAAAATTACGATCTGTTGATGAATGAATGAATGGATGTATAAGTGGGTCCACCCTATAAACGGGTGTGACGTATTTTTGTGGCAGAAGTCGAATTCTTGGACATATATGGCGCCACTGTAAAACAAGCACAATCGCACCCCCTCTGCTTTAATGGCAGGTGACAAGACAAGAACAATAGACTCTTTAAGGATTCGTAAAATAATGAATTTAACTTCGCAAAGTTAATAAAATAGATTTCAGTTAAAATTTTTATGAAAATTTTAATATTAATATTTTATTAATAAATCTTTCTCCTCATATTCGAAATAGGATTTCTAGAAGAATTATAAGCATAATGAAAAGTGAATAACAATATCTGGCTTCATTTTTTGGTTTCAGAAGCAGTACAGTGTATTAGATTATATCGCAAATAATTACTCTTTCACTCAAAACTTCATCTAAGTTAATGGGTCCGCACTAATGCTGTGCTTAAAATTATCATTGTCATCTCTAAAACTTTTTTTTTCAATGGCGGGCACTTGGAACTTTTGTCCATTGGTCACAGAAAGTGCCAGAACTGCTAACTCTCTTTTCGTTACCCAGTGGGCACTTGTGGCGAAGCCACGGCGGTGGAGCAGCGTCGCCCACGTCACACTATCACAACCCGTTTATAGAGCGGGTCACATTCACACACAAAGGAGAAAAGACATAGAACACAGATAGAGAGTAAAAAACATCCATGCCTTGCCCGGGATTTAAACCCAGAACCTTTCTGATGCAAGGACAGTTCCCTGCCCCCTACACAAGCCGGTCGACTCATCTCTAAAACTAGAATTTAGGAAATTATTCGAAGATTTTTTTTCAATTAATTATAAATATTCGAAGAATTTTTTTGAATCTCTATTTTTCTTAAATTTTTTTGAATCTTTTTTTTGGAAATCTATCAAGAATTCCGGAATTATTCGAAGAAAATTTTTTTCTATTAATTATGAATAGTTGCAATTTTTTTTAAGTTCAAAGAAAATGCTTTTCTTAATTCCTTTAATTTTGATTTCTTATAAACTTATTAATTATTGTTGGTTGAAATGTTTAATAATGATAAAATTGGTACTTTAAAACAAAATATGTCCCAAAGTTTAACACAAATGTAGTAGCGTGCTTGAATTTAATCTATCAATTGTTTAACATATATGGTGTTAATCCTGTTTAAACCTTATTAAAATTTACTAAGATTGTTAATTACACTAAAGCTATTATATGTTGTTCATACGTTTAATATAGTCACACGGCTTAGAACTAATTAATTCAATAATCGAATTTGACCACACATCTGGATACAGGAAATCGTGGATTAAACTTGATAAAATTAAAAAAAAATAAATAAATCGAAATTACTATTTTACTAAACATTTTCGCATTTAGTGAATTAAACCACTATAGATTATTTAAAAGAAATCAATGACAACTTACGAGAATATTGTCTTAAAATGTTTCGCAAATCCAAAACAGTAAGAGATAAGTGAGAACCATGATTGGCAAAACAGTTGCATGAAATAAGGTAATTAAACTTTCTTTTGCATATTATATAAGAAAGCTTATTTCCCTTATTTACTTCTATAAGTAATATATATGCTTAGATTGCTGTTGCGAGCAACAGCAACAAATGGACAACATCAAGTATATAAACATTCAATCTAGTGGAGTAATCACTGGCATCACTCACACCTTTGGTGTCATAATTCTATTTGATGCCAAAGTTTGGGGTTGACCTAGGGGCCGTGATTTCAATCTGAAAAGCACCAGCGTGTATACACATCAAGAAGATCGTTATCTTGAAGCTCGATGTCATTCGTTGGTAGAGATGTGGAAGTTTATAAAAGAAAGAGGTAGCAACTCAGGCGTTGTCCGTGTCATCTCGCCGAAATCAAAATTCTTACTTGTAGATGTGACAGCTTCCGTACCACATATGCTTTTTACTGTACATGCTTCTCAACTTCATCTATTGAAAATACGAGTATAGATCCATATTTTTTAGTCAAAATAAGTTTTTAGCGTCCCTTGGTTTTCTATATGAACTACTTAATATCATTTGCAACATAGGTGATTCTCTTATGATAATAAATTCCACATTCAAGTAAATAAATCTCAACTCTTATAAAATGGATTTTAACAAGAACTATTTCCTTGCCGAAAATTATTTATGAATTCAGTTTTTTCCAAGAAATATTCACGACAAATATCCAAAATGCAGATATTTGATAAATAGACAAAGTACAAAAAACCCCATTTTCGCACACCTATTTGATATAGTTTAAATTCTGAATACGAAAACAGTTAACAAAAAATATCATCATCCCCTATTTTACTCGCAGAAAAACATTTACCTCCAAACAACATGATTATTTTCGTTAAAACTAAGTGAATAAATCCATTTTGTGTGACAAAAATGGAGCGTCGAAATTTCTCAAAAAAAAGAGTGAGCTCTTTTTAAAAACAAAACATTTTAATGGAGAAATTCTAACATGCTTTACATCTTCTTTAAAGCCCCCTCTTTGTAGGTTTCTTTTTGTCATCAAGTTTGATTTATTTTTCTACATATCACTCCAAAACAAAGCTTAATGATAAAATACTGAGTAGAAGTCAGAATTATTTTTTAAGACAATATAAATGACATCCTTGGCAGTAATGACATGCGAAAAGTATGCATCACTAAACGTATCTAAATATTTTTTTTCCCATCGTGTTTGAAAACTCGGATGCTTTAGATTCTTTTGAGTAATAATCGATACTTCTTGCAGTGTAACAATGACTCGAGACTGATTATTTTCAAAATAAATGAGTTTTGTTTTGTCTTCGTGTTTTCAATTACAATACCTTTCTTTGAAAAGATTTTATCAAATGTTTTCAGAGATTGATATTTTTAAGATTAATTTAAAAGACTCTTTTGTATATCAGCTGTAATAATTTTAATGTAACGTTACTTTGTATAAAATTTTTAATTAAAGTATAAATTTAATAATATCATACTTTTTATTTATTTTTGGAAGTAATAAATGTCTATATTTAGTTGCTTTATTTTATAATATTATAATCTAATCTTTATTTATAATCTTTATTTTATAATATAATATTATAATCTAATGTACTAATGTTCAACTCCGTAGCCTTGCAGTTTTTAACACAATTCAGAAGACAAGGGAACTCCTAGATCAAGTATTGGGAGTATTTTGCCTTTCTGTAGAACTTTTTGATGGAACTAACACCCATTTGCGTTACATGGAGAGGAAAACTATGAAAATCTCCCATAGTTAGCCTGACGGCAAGAGGACTCTAACCCATGGTCAGTCTACGACTGAGGATATTTTACGTCTGCATTGTGGTTGGTACAAGACGGGTGGAGAATTCTTATCGACCAGCCATCCCTGTTATTCGAAAGACGGCTTCTGGTTGTTTTATTGTGCTAATTAAAATTTTTATTTATTTTCAATTATGCATATAATTTTTAATAACGAATTTTATAAACTTTAAGGCAATATGAACTTTTCACTTTCATGTCTTTTAGATTAGTTGAAAAGATTCTTTTACATATTAGCTGCAATAATTTTAATTTATACTACCCAACAAAAACATAAGTTCTGGCCATCGGCAAAATAACTGCTGGTACTGATTGAAAAGTGACGGTGCATATTACTGTCCGCTGGGTTGATTGCTGGGCAACCCCCTGAACTTTTGCCAACATTATAGGAAGAGCTGGGGCCGTACTTCACAAAACGCATTATCCCGTCAGTCTGAACCTACACTGGGTCAGCGAATTAAAGCTGTCTGCAGCCACCAGTGAAGCTTTCGAGCGAGTAACTGTAACTGTGAATTCTATGTTTACGTAGTGAAGCACGATGATGATAGATGGTGACATTGATCTTGTGTTGTTAAAAGATTCTTTTAATTTTCAAAAAAGGTAAGGTTTTATTTTTTTTGATTATATTGAAGTTATTATTTTAATCATTTTTGATTTACTATTGTTCAATATGTTTACGACGTGCAGAACGAAAAGGATCGTTTACAAGGAACCGGGTTTGAAGTGCTGTTTTAGCATTATGTTTTAGATAGGTAATCATCTTTATTCAACTTATACATCATAATTAACACCTTTCTAAGATAGAATATAAACAATTTTTAAAGTTAATTCAATGAAAAGTTACAGACAAATGTTTTATTAACACCAAGTTCGCCGCCAAATATTTGGCAACAACCGAGCAGTAGCACGCCAAAAGCAAATATAAGTTCTGTTGTACGATGACGCTTTAAGTGTAATTCATAATCTGTTGTAACATATGATATAAATCAGGTTTAGCTAAGTATATTATGAAAATATGTTTATATCATAATTAAGAATTTTCATTAAAACTTATTTTTTTAAGTTAAATAATATTTAGAATTTAGTTAACTAATTGCTGTTAGTACAGTAATGTTAAAAATGCTTTCTGTATTTAATTTTAAGGAAATCTTTAAGCTAACTTAAAGTGTAAAAATAGGTAAAGGTCTAATAATTTATATTAAATAGTTAAAATTAAGATGAAATTTATTTTTTTTACATGTTAATACAAAAAATAACTATGCAGAATCATGCTGTGAATTGTTAAACAACTTAAAAATTTTTTAAAAAGATATAGATTATGGAAGGTTTTTTAGCATACAGGTGCTCAGTCTTAATTGTATATTGTCTAACCCCACTTACACAAAAATAAATATTACGAAATTCTTTTATTATTTGAAATCAATGTTAAGTTACTTCACAATTTTTGTTAAAAGTTAAGTGAATAATGTTTTTATTGTGAATAACAAATTAATATTCATATTAAAAAAAAAGCACAATTTTTATAGGGATTACAAAAATATATAAAAGTTCAATACAATATGAAAACTAAATTAATAATCAATAAAAATAACAAACAACTCTTTTTCTATTAGCTTTGAGTTCCATGGTGAACTGATCGTTAAGACGGTTCCCAGCAGATCATCGAAGTCGAGCATCACTGGCTGTGGTCAGTGTGCGGGTGGGTGATCACTTGGATCAGTCTGCGTAGGGACCGAGGGTGTGCGGTATTGGTCTTCGTTAAACTGTTCTACTGTAAAGTGCTCGACTTCGTGTGCAAGTTGTCGGGCTACCAAAGCGGGGGTGCCATCCTCTCTTCAGAGGATCAAAATTGTGATGGCATGTCTTCGGATCATCCTGGGATATTTCCCAGACCGTTGCCAATAGCCTGTTGTCCAGCTCTATTGCGACGTAAATGAACTACAGCAACTATTAGCTTTGAAAATGTTGGAAAACCTGTGACAGTTCTCCGTGAATTTCTATGAGTTTTCTTATTACCTACTGTGTTTATTATTAGTAATTTAATGAATTTGCTCTCATATTGGTAGATTGCGATCAAAATAACTACTTCCGAATCACTGAAAACTAAATTTATAATAATTTTTTGCTGAGAATCTTTTAGTGGAAATTTAAAAATTTCAATTAACTCCTTGAAAGATTTTTAATGCTAACCTCATATTTTGTGATCCTATAGACAAACAAGTTACGATTGTTTTCAAACAAATCACTGAAAGCTGATTTTAGTCATTTTATCACTAAAAGGCATTTTTTTTTTTTTTTGTTTAACTAAATATCAAATCCTTATATTGAGTTTTGTATAAAAGTGCTAGACTGATATAATTATTAGTTTATTAGACACAATATGCTTTAATATTAAATTGCATTGAACACTAATTTAATAGTGAATTTACAAGTTAGTCTGAAACGAAGAAACGAACGAAGAAATCTAGCAGCTTTTTTTACTGAAAATTTTCTTATTTTATTTACATAATCTGTTTTGGCTTGAGCAAAATAGTTGTTGTTTACCTGTCAATCTGACCGCAGCACAGTCAGGGTTTAAATGCAAGTATTTTAAATGATTGTAAGGGGGCAAACCATATAGAAAAGACAAAAATTTGATTATAATAAATTGGAAGAGTTTTCTTCAAAATAAATTAAATTAAAAAAACCACTTTTATGTGAAACTGTTCTATTTTAAATCAATTAAATTAAGAAAAGCAACTGTTACCAACCAATTCCACTGATATAGACAAATTTTTAATAGTTGAAATGATTTACCAATTAACTTATTTTTTTATCATCTGCAGAATATTTGATGTGCATAAATAATTTAATATTATTTTGAGAAGTAGTATTTTAATTATGATTTTAAAGAAGGATTAGGATTTAGGGACATTTTAATGTATTAAGCAAATTCATTTATAAAGTACAGTGAATTCTCACTTATGCACCAGTCTTTGGGACCAAGAGAAAAATTGTATAAGATTTTAAAAACAGTAAGTTCATGCAAATAAGAAAAGCTTCAGATTCACCGAAAGCTAAATTTACAATAATGTTTTGCAGAGAATCTTTTAGTGGAAATAAAAAATTTCAATTTACTCTGAAAGATTTTCAAGGCTAACCTTATATTGTGAATTGTGTGATCCTAGAGCCGAACTTAAAGCTTTTGTTATTTTATTGTTGACAATTCTGTTAGTAAAAGTTCCTGGCCTACAAGTTATTTTTTTTCATTTTAATTTCTATAAAATATTATTCTAATTTTTATTTAATCTTTCTGGGTGTCCATTGTGTAATGCTTTTTAAATTTTTGCTTAAAGTTAACCAAAAAATATTTTGACAGTATATCTCAAGTTAATATTCACATAAAAGTAAGACCTTTTTTTTTTTCCTTTTAGCGTAAACCTGTGCCAGTCCTCCACGAATTTCTGTAAGTTTTATAACTTAATGTGTTTATTATTATTAATTGAATTAACTTGCTTTCATGTTTGTAACAATGGTAACTTGCAATTGAAATTTCTACTATTTTCCAACTAGTTGAAGTACTAAAATTTTTACTGTAGCTCAGTGCTTATCAACTTAACTTTACGAGTAGCGGACGTGCTCCAAATTCAACTGGTTTTCTATTGACAAACAAGTTACGATTGCTTCCAAACAAATCACTGAAATGCTTGTAGTATGCAGTGTAACTCATCGAGAAGGGCCAACCGTCCTCACTTCCCATTGATGACACTATCTGATAATATTCCTTTTAAAAAATTAAATGTGTAAATGATAATTACACACTTTTAAAATTATTCGTGTTAATAGGTTTGATTCTGATACCATTACAAATATTTACTTTGTTAGGATTTTTCTCAACTGGTTAAATTTTTAAAAGTTTTTTTGGTATAAATAAGTTTATTAATAGATTTTAAAAAATTTTTGAAATGCATATATTTTTTTTAAAAATGTACTTTTAAATATTTATTTTTTTTCATAATATTTAGTTTAAATTATAGAAAAAGCCCTCAAGTTTAACATTTTTTTTTAAAGTTTGCACTATGATTTTCTATTAGCATTTTTTTTTTTTTTTTTTTTCGTAAGCTACAAATTTTTCTCATTTTGATAATGGGGGAGAACTACTTTTTGAAATATACATGTAAAATAGTAGGTATAGGATGGTAATTTTACAGTCGTTAAGAATCGAATTCAGCTATTAGATAATAGTACATATTTTGTTAAATATTTACGGTGTTAATTAAGATATCTTTATAAACTCGGTGTACCCTTGTCTGTGAGGAAGCACCTTGCCCTTTTTTAGGCCTAGGCGTAGGAATGGAGTATTTAACAAATATTTTTAGCTTAAAGAAAAGAACTAAATAAATGAAAAAAATTGAAGAGAAATTTCATCAGAGATGTAAACAATGTTATTAATATTTATGTAAATTTTTAATTTTTGGTCTTACATCTGTACCAGTTATATAAAGACATTACGGAATTCGTGACATTGGTCAGATCTGTCATGTCGTTATTCTTATCTAGTTCTTGTGTTTTTTATGTAAGGAAAATATATTAATTTCACAAAGCATCACCATTAAAGTAATTTAAAAATTTATTGAATTATTAGTAGTTATTCTTATGTTTCATGACTACTTTTAAGAGTGATATTTTACAATAGATTTTCCCACTTTTTAGGTTTAGTTCTGAACTTATTATCTCGAAAACTAGATTTTTTTTTAAATACCTTCCAATTTGAGATATACAGAGTATACTGTATTTTGTTTTCCTTTTCTTAACTTGCTAAGCAGTATAATATTCTCATGTATTTTATGTGCTTTTGAATTTCATAGTTATATACTGGTATTTTTAGGTTAAAAATTTGAGAAATTTCGGCGGCAGGGACTGCGATGAGGTGACAAGGAGGATTCTAGCTGCCCTCCTATCCCATGAGGCTGCCTGTGGTTTCAACTGGATTGGTGGCTACGACAAATTAGGAATGAAGACTTTTCCAAGGGTTCTCCAAATGATATCAGGTAACATATGTATTCCTTGGAGTGTACATTCAGTCTAATCATTTTTTACTATTTAATGTAACAATCTTATATGTTGAAGATATGTATCAGAAATAGAACTTCTAGGTTGAGTCAATATCAATTTTTTATCTTCTTTAACCCCTTAATGCACGGATTTTTTTGGGGAGAAAAAACCAACCAAAAAAATCCCTTTTTTTTCTTTACGTAAAAAAAGTACACTTTAGAACTTTAAGCATATTATTTTCTATACGTGTCTTAATTTTTTAAAAATTAATGTTGTACTAAAACGTTTAAAAAAAACTGGTAAATTGTTAAGATAACATTTTAAATAAAATACTTAATAATATTGGCACTTTTCTTGTACCCATCATACACTTCATGTAAAAAAATCATGCTGATCTGAAAATTTATTAAGATTTTTACCTGGAAAAATCTGAAACCTGATTCGAGTGACCACCCGGATTATTCAGAACAATAATTGTTTCAAGGCCTGTGAAGGCATATTAACTGCCATTAATTTTTAAAAAATTTGAATTCACTTCAGGAAGTTTGTTAGTAAATCTCTTTTAGTATATTTAAATATCTCATAATTTAAAAACTCATCTGTTTAGAACAGTGTCCCCCAACCTTTTTATCACCGCTGACCTGTCAACGCTTGATAATTTTACCGCGGCCCACTGGGGGGGGGCGTTGATTGTTTATATTTTCTATTATTTCGATTTATTACTAATTTAAATTTAATTGTATTTAAGCATGCCTAAATAAAATACAGTTACACCAAAAAATAAATATAAAGTGATTTAACATTTTAACTTACTAGAACGTTAAATTAATAAGAACCCTGAGCTTGTTTCTTTGCAATGAGGCGGTTCCATCTGGGGGTAATCGGAGACAATGATACATTGCAAACATTAAAATATTTATGTCACTACCTTCGGGAACCCCCTTTTTTAAAAATAAATAAAATTTTAAAGCAACAGATATTTTTAATTTGGGGTATAAAGCTAGGAATTTAAATTCAGTTTCAATGAAATGGGCGGCCCGGTACCATTTGATCCATGGACCGGGGGTTGGGGAACACTGGTTTAGAGTATTCAAGTCAAGTAATTCTTCTTTCTTTCAGCAAAAACTTATCAATGTCTTGTTAAAAATAAGGTTTTGATTTTGCTCATACTGAATGAATCGAATGTTTATTTTAGTGGCTGTCCAGCAGAACTCAGCAACGAAAATTGCAAAACAAGCAGAACTTATTGTGAAAAGATGGCTGAGGACTGCTAACTGATAGAAATGGAGGAAGGAATAAAAGAAGAAATGTAGTAGAATAGTTATTTTTGTGACTGCTGTAATTTTGTGTAGTGGTAGTAGTTGTGTTGATGAATAAAATTATGTAAAGTATGCATGTGTTGATGAATAAAATTATGTATAACAAGTATTTTGACTGCTTTTTTCAAATAAAAATTTACATATCAGCTGAATATATTGTGTTTTATATATGTTGTAAAATTAGATCAAATAGTTGTATAGATTAAATTTTTAAATTTCATTTTTGTACACATGTATGCTGAAAACAATTTGCAGAGTTTAGATTTGTTTTGTGTGTCAGTTACTTTATGGCTTATTTATAAGTTATCAATTTTATATTTGCATTTCATAAACTTTTTTTATGTATATTAGAATAATCTTAGGATAACTTTTTTAATGAGGAATATATTAATGCTAAGGTAACAAAGTATTAATAGTGAGCAATCACATATTTTGACTACCTAAAAAATTTGAATATATAGGGCAGCGAGGTTCATTAGGTAAGAATGCTTCAATTAAGCATTTCTTACGATTTCTATCTTAATTAAATGACTGAGAGCATGTGCTTGAAATATATTGTACAAACAAGTACTCTAAATTCAGTTCAGAGTTTTTTTTTTATATTAAGGTCCCAAGATAAAAATCAAATATAAAAAAAATTTCTAATCCCCCTCATCTAAATATAGACTGGTCAATGACCTCTGCATCCAGATTACAGAATGCTGGTATGCTGCTGGGTTTAATCCGATTTCTGGCCGTCAACCGTAGGTTAAGCATTGAATAGGTACTGGTTGCCGTCAAAAAGTGGTGGGTAAGATCTGTGCATGTGATGGCTACTTTACAGTTGCTGGCTGTGATAAAGGTGGCCGTTTGCTGGCCTACACTGCTGTGTCGACAGAAGGCCAGCCATTCACTTTAGTACAGTTAGAAGTGACGGCATCCGTGTGCCTGCCCGGCAATTTAGCTGCTGGCTACAGGAACTTTTCCAGTGCTTTGCCTGCTGATTTGTTTTTGCTGGGTAGTTTATTACTTTGTGAAAATTTCTGATTTATGTTTAAAATTAATAATATGATACTTTTTACTTATTTTTTTAAAGTAATAAACGCTTATATTTGATTGTTTCATTGTATAAAACTAATTAAAATTATTATTTATTTAGAAATATATATAAAATTTTTAATTATGAATTTAATTATTTTAAAGGCAATATAAAGACACAGAAGTAATGACAAGCGGAAAGTCTGTATTATTAAGCCCATTTAAATGTTTGTGTTTGAAAACTCGGATGCTTTTATACTCTTTTGAGTAATAATCCTTTTTTTGGTATAACATTGTCTCTTGACTGATCAGTGTCAAAACCTCTGAAAGAGGTGGTAATTTTTACCGAAGCGCCTTGGTAATTACTTTGGTAAAATTAACGATCAACTATTGTTTTATATTATGCGATAGAATTTGGCAAATTTTGTAAAATTTGGTAGTTTTATCATGATATCGAATAAATGTTTTTGAATACAGTGTATTTTGTCTTTTCTTTTAACGAGAATTATATATCTTTTTTATAAATAACATTACCAGAAGCCGGCCAGGTGGCCGAGTGGTTAGCGCGCCTGACTGCGAAGTCATTGGCTGCGGGTTCAAATCCCGCTCTGGGCATGGATGTTTCTCTCTCACTTTGTGCTGTCCTCCATTGTGTGTGTGATGTGTGAATGTGGCCCACCCATATAAACGGGTTTGTGGCAGTGTGGCGTGGGCAATGTTGCTCGCCTCCGTGACTTTTGGTTCGCTGGGTAACGCGAAATGAGCAACAATTCTGGCATTTTCATAGGCAAAAGATTCAAATTCAGTGCCTGCCATTGGAAAAAAAAAACATTACCAGAAAGTAGGATAGTTTTACCAGAAATTTTTTTTACGTGTATTAAATTATTTTTCATGACTTTTAGATTAAAGAAAACAAATTACAATTTGATGCTTTTTACTTCTTCTTTGAAGTAATCCTTAAATACATTTACATGAAGTGATTATAATTATTGTTCATTTTTGTATCAACAGGATTTTCAGTTTCAAGAAAAGTATAGATTTTCAACCAAAAATATCTGTTTTTAAAATTCGAACTTTAAAAAATTATTTAATAAAAAAAAAATTCTTTAGTTTCTATAGTTTAAAATGTTAATTTTTTTTCTTCGCGAAATTGAAAGGTAAAAATACATCAAGTAACGTCTTGGCAATTAATTTCGGAAATTTATTAACGATTAATAATTTATTAATTTATTTGGCACAAACCTCTCTTTTTGTGAAAAAATATCTATTTGAATTCCTTATGCAAAAATTCTTTACCCCTGTGCAGTATACTTGTATTTTAATAGTACTTTTTGAAATTCATTTAAAATTTAATATTTATAATTAAAACTAAACTGAGTTTGGATAATAGAAAAAAAAATAAAATATTTAAACTTTTAATGCGAGGTCAAAATATTTAAGCTTAAATTAGTAATTTATATTTCCTTTAACTTACTCATAGAATTAAGTTTTTAATTGAACTAATGCACAATTCTCGTGAACATTCACTTTTAATTCATTTCCTAGTTAATATATTTAGCTAGACATCTTTGGAGTATGAAAAACGTATCCGTCTCTTTTCTCAGTCATGTTACTATTGTAAGTTATTTTAGCGACATGAAAAGATTTGCTGATGTCAACGTAAAAGGAGTAGGTTTAAACTATTTCACATGAAACAAAGTAATTCACTTCCTTTCTTTATGAACTAGCTATTCTTTGTAATCCTTTGTGGATATGCAAATGAGGAACTCCGTACTGTATGTTGTTTAAAGGAAGGAATTCTCTTCTAAAAGCAGATCTAGTTGCCTTTTCCAAATTGTTCTTGTTTGTAAGCTCTGAAATTGGAAAAGCAGCGGGCATCTCTTGTTAACAAGATTAAATCCTTAACTCGAGGAACAAAACAAAACTCGGCGATAAATTTGCATAAAGGTTGTTTGCGGCTCCGCGGCAAAATTTGTCGTTTTTTCCCTTATTTTTTGTTTGTTTTTTATGTTTTAAGCTTAGATTTTAAAGAAACTACTGACTAATTTTAATTTAAAACTAATTTTATTCCAAACTTTCACTGGAGAATTTTTTTTTTTTCTATATACTGTTTTAAAAATAAGACGCTTACTTATTATAAGTCTTATAAACTAACCGCTTTCTTCTTGCTAGAAAAGCTTGGAAGCTTTATTTAATTTTGGTAATAATATTTAAACTACACCGGTAAAATATATAGTCGAAAAACTAACAGAATATAGTAAAATGTACTGTGTTTTCTGGCTGTATGGGAACACTAAGAAGTGCGAAAATTGCAGCCGTGACGCTACAGTAATTACCTTTGCACGGTTAAAAAAATTCTGGTTAAATTACTGTACTGTACGGCGATAACAATACCAAATACCGAAATTCTGGTAAAATACCGAAATAAAAATAGCAAAATTCTGGTAAAAAAAACCAAACTATATGGTATCTAAATCATTAATTTTCGTTTATATAATAATGGTTAACCAGAAATTCTGGTTTTCAAAATGATTCATAAAAATTGTACCTACTTTTTCTAATGCATTATAAAAGTATTGATTTATTATCCCTTAAATGTTTAGATTAGATATTTCAAATTTCCCACAAAATCAAAGAAACAGATTTAAATAAGTATATTTAATGGTTATATAATTTATAATAGTTTTAAATTCAAAACTATTTTCAATCTTCATCTGGATGATTTAGTGTCATAAAGCTATCTCATACGTAGAAACCTAAAAATATGGTTGTAGTTATAGTAAAGGATTATTCCTAAAATGATTGTTAAAAAATTTAATAACTATTAAGTAAATTAATAAAATCTTTCCATCACATTAAAATTTCTTTGATACATAAATTTTCATTAGGAGATGAAATATAAATAATTAATGTATTAAAAAGACGAACAAGAAAATTAGTAGAAAACTTCATGTAAATTATAGAAACTGTAATAAACAACAAATTTTAGAGAGAAAAATTCTAAAAAAAAGTTCATAATTTATTCATTTGTTGCTTCTTCGTTAAAAAAAGCTATGTGATTTTTTCCTCATATTTACTACCGAGGAATCAATTTTCAATCTTTTTAATGAGAACATATAGCAATTTCACTACAAAAATTCTATCATCTAATGCATTAATTTAGAAAAAACAAGTTAAGTTTTTTATTACAAAAAGTATAGAATACATTTTTTGATACACTACATACCTTATCTTCTGATTTAAATTCGAACAACTTTTATTTATTTTTTTTTTTATATAAAAAAGCAGATTTTTGAAACCAAGTTTTATTATAAATTTTCTGGGCAAGTATGAAAAAAATATAATTTGCTTGATTAAAAGATACATTTAAAATAAAAATTATCAAAGCTTAAAAAAAAAAAAGAAAACATGTTTTTTAAAATGTTTCTTCGTTTTCTTTTTCCCCTTATTTTTTATAATTCCTCTACTTAAAAAAATATTTTTGTGCAAGTTTTAAGTCATCTTTACATTTTAAATAATTATTTAGCATATATTGATTGAATAACGTGTTTAAATGGAAACCATTTCATCATACAAACTCATTCTTATTGATCTGGATTACATGATATACTATATACTACAACGCGAACTGAGAAAATTTTCATTTTACCTTTGTATTAAACTACAGCAAATTTACTCAATAATATAGTTCAAGGAACTAAAAGAGCTGTGTCTGATTTATATTTCACTTCAAACATATTACGGTCAATGTCATGTATAAACGCTAAGATGTTTAGCTGTTTATCTATACTTACAATTTTGAGAAATAAACCCAGTTACCTGTAATTGCAACGATTTTCAGCCTAATTAGTAGAGTTGACAGTCGCGGTTATTATATAAAGCTTCCTAACTCAATTCAAGATTGTACTCTCTTTTTCCTGGCGGTAAAAGCATTAGGCTACGGTCACAAAGTCTCTGGGTTCAAACCCAACCACCGCCAAACAGCATCGCACTCCATTAAAATCAATAGCTATGGACAACAAACACGCAACTCTCTTACTCAGCATATAGCAGCAGTAACCTCTCTGGCTTAGTTCTATATTTCACTTTAATTCAACGAGCAAATCACCGGAGTCTCAAACCGAGAACAAAGATCGGGCTGAAAATGATGGGCATAACGTCAATTTACGGTCAATGGCCACATCATTTATGAGAAAAAATTTACAGGCAGATTTAACTCAGCATATAGCAGCAATAATCTCTCTGGCTTAGTTCTATATTTCACTTTAATTCAACGAGCAAATCACCGGAGTCTCAAACCGAGAACAAAGATCGGGCTGAAAATGATGGGCATAACGTCAATTTACGGTCAATGGCCACATCATTTATGAGAAAAATTTACAGGCAGATTTAACTCAGCATATAGCAGCAATAACCCCTCTGGCTCAGTTCTATATTTCACTTTAATTCAACGAGCAAATCACCGGAGTCTCAAACCGCGAACAAAGATCGGGCTGAAAATGATGGGCATAACGTCAATTTACGGTCAATGGCCACATAATTTATGAGAAAAAATTTACAGGCAGATTTAACTCAGCATATAGCAGCAGTAACCTCTCTGGCTTAGTTCTTTATTTCGCTTTAATTCAACGAGCAAATCACCGGAGTCTCAAACCGCGAACAAAGATGGGGCTGAAAATAATGAGCATAATGTCAATTTACGGTCAATGGCCACATAATTTATGAGAAAAAATTTACAGGCAAATTTTTATTTTTATGATAATGATAACTTTCCAGGCATAAATATATTATTACAATCAGTGACTGGATCACATTTTAACGGTCATTTCAGGCGGTGAAGTTTTTTATGATGTTTATAACTTTATTATGTTATTAATTCCCCAAATAAAAATGTTTTTAATGATATTTATCCTATACTGCTATATTTTCTATTCATTAAAATTTTACATTATACTCTAAACTATTATAAGCTTTACTTTGACCTAAGAAATCGATTTATTATACCAAATAGTGCATAAATGATTATAAATGAATTAAAAGCGTTTTTCAGCTTTTTTTTTTTTTAATAATTACATTACTAGTCAAAATAATGAAGTTTATAATAATATTCCGTATAAGATTTATCTAACGAGTTTTAATTCAGCACGACTCATTATACGAAAAATTTGTTCTTGAATTCAATATTTTCATTGTGTTGTTAATTAACCGTAAGTTTTATTTCAACGCGAAACATTTAATGAAATAAGTTTTCTCTTGTTAACAGATTCTATTCAGGATTTTCATTTCTGATTCGACTTTTCCGATTAAATGGAGTTAAGCTATAATTTATAATAAGACTTGTTCCGGTCGAGGTGCTTAAATCGCAGATAATTTCTTCAATCACGGGAATCGAATTTTTCGTTTGGATAGCTTGTTGAGATTAATTGTAAATTTAGTGCGCAAAAAAATTCTTAATTACGTTTGATCTTATTTTCGGATTTCCATGCACAAGGACTAAACTTAAGTCACAGAAAAGCTATTTCTATAAATGAACATACTTTATTATTCTACAGGTATTCCTTAAAATAATAGGGGGTATACTGGGAAGTATCCCGAGTCAAATTACGGTATAAAGTACCTGCACTTGGGTAAATTTTCCGTTCACATGGTAACGGTTATTACCAAATTATATAACATATTATAAAATAATATTGAATTGTTAATTTTACAAAAATCTTTACCAAAGCCCTTCGATAAAAACTACGGAGCTAGTGCCAGAAACATGGTAAATTTTACCATATTCTGGCAGTTTTCATCATAATTTTTTTTCTCAGTGCATAAACATATTAAAAAAAAAACTGAAAATTGTTTGTTTTTTTAAAATTTTAACAAACCTTTAGTAATTAGTTTATATTGGCTGTCGTAAGTAGTAATTTATAATAGCTAATAATGTCGTTATACATTGGAATGCTCTAACAAGTTTTAATTCAGTTACTCATTATATGCTGAAATTGATCCTTCCGCTAAATATTTCCATAGAGTTATTATACAACCGTGAATTCAATCTCAACATGAATCATTTGACCAAATAAGTTCCCTCTTGTTATCAGATTCCATACATGATTCTCATTCCAGATTCCACTTTTCCGATTAAATGGAGTTGTGTAATAATTTATAACAGTACTTGTTTGGGCGGAGGTGCATAAATTCCAGATTGTTTCGTTAAGCATGGGAATTGTATTATTCGACAAATATTCAATCGTCCAACTGTTCTACCTAGAGAATCAGACCTTGGTGGTAGATTTACAAATACATAAAACTCAATTACTAAACTTGCGCAAAGGACATAATACAAGGTTTGCTTCTAAAATCTTAATTCTGCTGTTTTGACCCTTTTAAGAAGTCATGGATTTTGACTTTAAGATATGAATTTGAGATTTTCGAAAGAATTTTTTTTTCCTTCCATTTGAAGAAGTAGTTATTAATGAGAAATAAGAGTATGCTTATGAGTATATATTTTTTAAAAATATATTAATTATAATCATAAATAATGGTAATTATATAATATATAATTATATAAACAATAACAATAATAATTATAAATCATAATTTGTAATTTAATTCTACTTGTATGGTTCGTTCAATTTTAGTGATAATTGTAAGCGAAAACTAAAACATGTCAAGTAGATGGATGTATATTGTGTGAATGTATTTTCCCTGTTTAACGGTCTGTGACGTATGTGTGCGACAGTAGTCGAATTCTTGACCATAGATGGCGCCACTGGAAAACAAGAAGAAGCGCACCCCTCTTGCCTTAAAATTGGTTTGACAGTATAAAAAAGTGGCCTAAGACATCAACATGTTTTCATAAGCATTAGAATGAATTTAAAAAATTCATTGCAAAATTTTCGTTTAAAAAAAAATCAAGTGCATTTTTTTATTATTTTCTCAATAATTATTTCAAGCATTTTTCATTTTGTTAATTATATGTAATTTTTTTGATCTACAGTTCGATATCTACAGTTCGGTGTTTAAAAATTTATTTGCAACTAAAATACAAAACTGTTACAAACACATTAAATGCTGAACTATAATTATCATACAAAAAATTATATAAAGTGGATAAAAATTGAATTGTTTGGAGGAATGTATAATTAAAAATTTGCTTGTCTCATAAACGAAATGATTTTGCAATGAGGCAGTTAAATTAATTTTAATTTAACTTAAATTAAATTTAATTAAATTAATTTTAAGTACGCCCATATGTGTAGTATATAAACAAGCATACAAAAAATAATTAATTAATTAAAAAAAGATCTAAAACAGTGAAAAAGTACATAAAAATATTACTAGTAGAACAGTGTATAAAAAATAGATAAAACTGAAATACTCGGAGACACTGTTATATTTACTTTTTTACACTTTTTTTTTTTCTTAAAATTTTCACAATTCATATCTTTTAATTGTTATACGCCTAGCGCAGTCGAATACAAATCTCTGTAAAAATGTTGTTATGTTGTACCTTTCATTAAAAAAAGTTTTATTTCAAGCTGAAATATATCAAATTATATATCAGTACATTATATTTAAATAAGCTTTATTTTACAATCAAATGTTGATGCAGTTTGCAAAGGCTTTATTTATAAATATCTTTTGAAGATGGATTAAATCTCCTATAATTTGGTATTAAGTTCTGTATCTAGAGATTTAGCGTCAACTCTTTAAAGACTTCAAGCTAGTTATTATTAAATACGCCATACCTGGGAATTATTTTGATTAAAACGTAATTAAACTTTTCAAAAGCTCTAGTTTGAAAACATTGCTTCTTCGGATCTGTCTAAGTTAATAGTGTCCTTAAATTTTAGTTTCCCATTGGTAATAAGATCTAAACTTAAAATTAAAAAGAAATTTAAATAGATATAAGTATTTGTAATTTTTTTCTTTAAAAAATACCCCAACTTATTTGGATAGTTTATTTACTCTGTGTTTTAAGAGTATAAACATATATGAATCAATGGGTTTCCTACTCAAATGCCTTTATAAATTTAAGAATATGAAATTCAACAATATAAATTTAAAGTCAAAATTCAATAAAATACCCAATTCTTTTTCATTTTCCTTTCTTTAACTATTGGATTCATTTTCATTCATATGGAATGGATTCTTTTGTGAAAATGGAGAAAGTGATGATTAGATTTTGAAAAACACTTCCAATTCTGATAATTAATTATAGCTTACTGTAAATTAAGTTAAAAAAAACAACACAAAATCTTACTTTCTCCTAATAAACATGATTTTTTTTCAACTGATTTGAAATTCTGACCATAAAAATAAGGGAGGGGGACAAGAACAATCTAGAAATTAAGTCACCAATATTTTGAGCAGGGCATCCGCCGTTATTTTGGGCCTCGTAATGTTTGCGTTATTTAATGCGATTTCGTCATATGTCAGAAATCTTTAAAGCAAATTGAAAAAGTTTTGGGATTCGAATTGGATGAGATTCGAACCTGGGTCACTTCATGGAAATGCGAGGTCTATACCCTGAATCATCACGGCTCTCTATAAGTCTATTAAAATTAACATAAAAAGCATTGTAAAAAAATGCATGAATTCAACAGAAATTCATTTTATGAATATATTTCCATTATAAAATGCCTAAAACATATTTTTTAATTAAAACTAACTATTTTTCTGAACACTATTAAAGAGCAGATATTAAAAAAAGAAATTATTCCCGAACATTGCTTTTCGAATTCTTTTTAAACATTTTAAATTAAAAAACCCATGACCAAGAATAGAAATCCTCAAGAAAATATTTTTAATTTTTATGTATAAAAGTAATAATGTTTTCCTAAACAGTTAATCCCAGCCAAAAACAAATGGTCCATTTATTTTGAAATAACAATGTATGGCATTCGATATTTAATAAAAACCAAATCTTGAGCCAACATACATTGCACTACATAATAATTTATTTAACCATGAAATATTCTTGGAATTTCGAATTGATAAATAAATAAAAACTTATTACTCTTAGCAGAACAGAAAAGTTTTCTTTTATTACAATAAGATTTACTGTCTAATTTTAAAACAAATTCCTCTTCTCTCCCTCCCTTCCTACTCCAATCAGCATGCCTGTTATTGCATAGCTTTCGATCTTTGTGTCCCCAAGGCTATTTTTTTTTTCAAATGCAAAGGTAATCAAAAGATTTTTACTTTGTCCCGAATTTTTTTTCTTAAGTAAGCCATTGCCTCTTGAAAAGCAAAAGAATTTATTAGAATTTTTCCTTTTCGATCCATGGATGGCAGGATATTGTTTCTTTTTTTGAAATGAAAATTAAGCGAATTGCTTTTGCTGTTTCATTATTTTTTTCACTCTTTAAAAAATCCTCAATTTTTGTGAATAAATTGCTCTGCTAATGTATTTTGTGGGTGATTGTAATATTTTATTTCCTGAAATATTCTTTAAAAAAACTTTTGATTTCTGGAGTAAAGATATTATGATTTTTATTAGGGCAATTCGGACTTATTGCGTTTTAAGATAATGGCTGTACATATCGCAATCATCTAAAAATACATAGCTTGTAGAAAATACTTTATTGCTGTCGCATAAAAAAATCAAAATAAAATATATGTATCCCAAAAATACTTAAACTCTTTAAAATCATACAGAGTTTTAAATTTATTCGCAAAAATCAATTGATATTTTTATATCTAAATTTGTTTATACTCCTTAGTAAGTTTTGGACATAAACATATTATGCATGGCAAAATTATAACTGTAGCTATATGCTATGGCACTTATTTTGTTTCCAAAAATTAAAATTTATTATATGTAATAGTAGATACATTATTTCTGAAATTATAATGTCAGATAGAAGTTTAAGTGTTAATTGGGCGTTTGTGAAATAATGCAGTAAGTAATTTTTTTTTTATAAAACATATGAAATGTATTTATTTACTAACAAGTTGTTTATCTCACCCCTAATAAGTTTATAAAAAATAAATTGGCATTGTTGCGTACAACAAAACTTCTCTCTTCTAAGGATTTTTTTGTATTTTGGGTAGATAGGTATTTTTTTATTCCATCAGATTAAAATTCAGATTCATCGCTGGTTGTGACGAATAGTTGTTAATGTCAATGCAAGATTTCAGAATATTCTAAAGCAAACTGCTGTGACAAACAAAGGTATGGTCAAAACTACCAGACTACGGTAAAATTTATCGTGTTTCTGTCTCTATGAGATCTCAAAATAACACTGAAATATCTACCGAATCGCTTTGATAATGAATTATGTAGATTTAACAATAAATATGGTTTTATAATATGTGATAAAGTTTGGTAAAGGTGGTACAATTTGTAAATTTTATCACGACATCTTAGAATATGGCATAAAAACTATTTATTTGATTCGACTTAATTTTTTCTTTTGTATTTTTTTACTAAATGTGTGGTAATAATTACTATAATTTTGAAAACCAGAATTTCCGGTAAACTGTTACCACATGAAGAGAAAAATTACCACATGAAGGGTTTAAATACTGTATTGTTTGGTTTTATTAACCAGAATTTTATTTTTCTTACCCGAAATGTCATTACCATACAGTGCTATAATTTTACTAGAATTTTTTTTCTTCTTTTTTTTTTGGTATATGTAGACAATAGAATGGCTTTGTGTAATTTATTGTTATCTAGTGTTTCTCTGTGTGTACTTAATATCATAAGGAAAAAAATTTTAAAGAATGTAAAAAAAAAATTTTACCTGAGATTTAACCATTAAACTAATGGTTTTTTATATTTTTCTGTTTTACTAAAATTGTCCATTCTCAAAACCATTGATAGCTATAAAAGATGCCCAAAATTAATTATTCGAGCCCTTAATCTCAAATATTGGGGTTGACGTGGGATTTCATGCATCTTAAATGGAAACCATAATTTTTTATTGAAGATTTAGATATATCAGAAAAACCGCTTCGAATTATCCCTCCAGTTTTTTTTATTTTTATTCACAGATAGCGCTGTCATCTGCAAAAAGTGAAATAACTTATGTCCGTTTGATTAATTTAAAACAAATAATTATTTTGGAGAAATTCATGAATGGTTTAATGAAAAATACTACAGACAGACCTCATTTTGTCAATCTGCTATCTACATATTTCTGAAAATGTTCTATAAAAAACAAGAAAAAAACGTATTCTCACCTTAATTCCGCAAATAATTATTTTTCTTTGATTTCTTTATGAATTTTTTTATTTTTATAGTTTATTTTAAATAAGAAATAATGATGCAATTCAAAGTATAATATTAGATAATATATAATATTCCACGAGATTTACTGTGGCACAAGTTTTACTCTCGTTAACTACTTTCAAATAGCTGGTTCCAGAAATAATCACCTATCAATAGTATGTATACTTAGAAAAAAATCAAGGTTTGAAACAACAAGATTAGGGTTAAAGTTATCGTGTTTCTGGCTCAATGGGCCTACAGAAAAGCTCTGTTATTTTTATCAAAGAGCTTTAGTAAAGGTTTTGATAAAATTAACAGTAAAATTATGTTTCATAATTTGAGATGAAATTTGGTAAAATTTAATAATTTTATCCTCATACCCTAGAGCAGAGGTCGCCAAAGGGGTCTATATAGACCCCCAGGGGTCTTTTTAACAAAAGCGGGATTCGATCCGAATTGGAAGGGTCGATTGGAGGTTGAAGAAAGAACAGTTCTTAATACGCAAATCCCACATACCTAATTGAGTAGGTAAAATTTGTGAATTTTTTTATAATTGAATTAATAACATTTGCTTTATAAAACATAAATTAATAAACGTATATTTTATTCAGGTGAAACAAGTATTTACGTTCCAGCATGCAGTGGTACGAACTCAGCACAGTTTATAAGTCATGCATATGCGCGCTTGTCTAAATGTCACGTGTGACGAGCATTGACGTTACAAACGAAAATATCATACGCAGTTTCAGCTATCTTTGCAAACTGTGAACAGTGTTGAATATTTACAGTGTCATTATTAAAACTTTCATAATTTTGGATAATTAATTATTGTTTCGATAAAACCATTCGTTTAGTTTAGATATCAGTTTTAATTATCGATGCATGTAAAAAGAAGAAGGTAAGCATTAATAATATGGATTAGTACAGCCCGCTACAAAACTATAGCACACTTTGTATTTTTTTACAAAAATTACAAAATTTTAAAATAAGTGCACAAACACAGTATCTAATAGAGTTTTATTTTAATTAACAGAAAATTACTTTTATGGGGGTCGATGGAGATTTCGAAAAATTATATAGGGGTCGATGATCAAAAAAGTTTGGCGACCCCTGCCTTAGAGCATGGCAAAAAAACACATTTATTAGGTTAAATTACTTTTAAGCTTTGTACTATTTATTCTTCTTCTTAGGCACTACAGCCGGTTACCGGCCAAAGCCTTAGCAGTCAATTTTTCCCATCTAGATCTATTCCGTGCTATATTTCTCCTTCTATTAACTCTTCCTTTAACCACTTCTTCACAGTATTTAAACATCCTGTTCAAGTTTGTCCTTTTTTTTCTCTCTGGTGTTTGGAAGGTTGATTTATTAACAGAATTTTATTGAAATATATGTCCTAGCCACCTCATTTGAAAACTCTTGAACATTTTTACTATGTTAAGTCCTTTGTATTTGCGATTGCGATTCATAGTTGCAAGGAATACTCCTGGATCCTTCCGTTTTCTCTTACTGCATTAAAACTCTTTCTTAATATTTTTCTTTCGGAAATCATCAGTTACTTGTCTCCTGTTTTGTTAATTCCCTAGTAATCGCTGCCATATAAAACTATTGGTCTCACTAGTGTCTTGTATTTCTTTTCATAACTTATATATTTAGATTTGAACTGATTTCTCAACCCATGATAACATCTGTTAGCCATGTTGATTCAATTTTTGATTTCAATTTTTATGTCATTATTTTTGTTTACTATTGTTCCTAAATATTTAAATTTAGCCACTTGTTCAAACTCATATTCATTAATATTCAGAGGTTGCAGATTTGTGATTATGTTTCTTATTGCCCTAATATTTAGATTTTTCATCGTTGCCCGACAATCCTATGGCTTTTGCTGCTGCCTCGAGTGCACAGAAAGCTTCTACTAAAGTTGCTCTTATTTTTCCCACTATATCGATATCGTCTGCAAATGTACGGATTAAAAGTTGCGAAAAAGATGTATTCTGCGATTCTATACCAGAGTCTCTAATTTCCTTCTCTAGTATTTTAATAAACAGATGACATGCTAGTGAGTCTCCCTGTTTCAGTCCCCTTTCAGTGTAGCAAGCATTAACTTCTGATCCCAACTTAGCTCTACATTTTATTCTGCTGCATTTTTTATTTAATGCCTGGTAATAATAACTACAGTATTTCTTGCAACCAGAATTTTTTAAACCGTTATCTTATGAACAAGAAAAGTACTATATGAATGGTTTAAATACCTATATTTTGGTTTTTATTGTCAGAATTCTATTTTTTAACCCATACCGTATGGTAATTTTACCAGATCCAGTAGGAAAATGCATATTTTACTCTTTTCATTTTGCTTACTAAAAATTTTGTACTGTTAAGACAATTAGAGATATTTTTATTTTAATACAAATAACAGTCATTTGATAAAATTTCAATATACATTAATAATAATTAAATTGAATTTTTATTTTTTATTTTCTTTTTTTTTACAAAATTTTTCATAACTATAAAAAACAAACATAGGAAGTAAAAAAAAATCCATTTACTTATATTCTTTTACTTATCAATAAGACATCAGACTTCAAAAACAAACGAACGTACAACGCTGATGATAGATTTATATTCTTTAATGGCATACATCCGAGCATTTTCAATTATATTTCATCCTAGTGTGAATTTACTACTCTAGAGTCACTAGCTTAACGAGCATTGTGTTTTAAAGAAACCAATTTCATTGACAAACACTCTGTGCTTCGTTAGATCCAAACCATTATCCTGAGCCACTACGAAGTCTTTCATAGATTTAAACAAATTAAAATACATCTTCCAAGTAAGAACTTGCAAGTCAGTAACAGTTAATCTTCATCATTGTGCAATTTCTTGCCAAGGATAACCTCAATTGAAGAGATGTCGCTGGAAAGAGGCTATATCCATAGAACTTGTGATATACAGCCAAAGGCTGTTATCGGCAATTAGTCTAAGGAAGGAGCACGCAGAATATAGCCAATAGCCTTAGTTTCTCCTACATTGCCTTATGTCATGTATCCCCAAAGGTGTACTAGAGTCGCCACAATTATGGCTCTCTTTATAGCATTCTTTTGCTTCGGAGCACTTAAAGCTTATATTTATTGACCTCTTTCACCACCTTACCTTCCAAGTGGATGCTTCTTCACTTTCAAATTTAAGGAATTGTTTCTTCTACAGTTTTAATCTATCTCTAGAGATGTGGGCGAAATCTATTGACGACGCAACACCAGAAACATCTTGTATATTGGTTTGTGTTGTTAATATCTCAAGCATTAGTCAAGGGCAAGATAATCTGTGAAATAATTTTAGAAAATTTAAACTATTCGGAAGCCTTATTTTTGCTAAATTTCCCTTAATTATTCATATAAAATCACAAACAATATAACTTATGAGCAAACAGTTCCTTATTATTGTTAGTCAACGTAATTAACTGAAATTTAAATTAACAAAAAATAGTCGGAAAACAATAGAAATAAAATTCGTTAATGAAAGTAACTTTTGAAGGGTTTGGTGCTATATAATCATAAGTTACACTTTTTTCCTTACATAATGCGACGTTTTATGTTAAAAGCGACTTTTTTGCATAAAACTGTTCCAGTATAAGTTTCTGGATTTTTTGCTGGGTAACAAAAATAACACATTACCATTCTATTGTCTATATATACAAAAAAGTCTGGTAAAATTATCTCACTGTATGGTAATGGCATTTCTTGTGAAAAAACTAATTCTGGATAATAAAACCAAAATGAGAGCAAAATCATAGCTTTTATACCACACATTAAGAAAAAAATACAAAACTGAAAAGTAAATTTAACCAAATTAATTGTTATTATGCCATGCTCTAAGATATCATCGTAAAATTCCTGCATGTTTTTCCCATTAACCAAATTGTATCACATATTATAAAGTCATATTTTATTGTTAATTTTATCAAAATCATTAACAAAGCGCTTCGATAAGAATTACCGAGTTTTTTAGGTGTTCCCATGGAGCCTGAAACATGGTAAATTTTACCATATTCCGGTAGTTTTGATCGTACTTTTACTCTTAGTGCAGATATCGGGGTGTTTTTCAACCAGAACGTTGCTAAAAAGTACATACTGAACAACTAGAAAAGGTGGCTTATCATTATGTTCCTCAGAACATTCAATTTTTCCCTGACTTTTTGATTTTTCCATAATTATTAGTTTCTTTTCAACCTTTTAATATTTTTATAGAATTCAATACCAATACTTTTGATGTCAAGAGGGCAATACACATTATTATAATATATATTTCAAACTGTATTCTATTTTTATTTAAATTCATGTAACAAACCACTCTTTAAAATTACGTCTAAATACATACCATAACATATTATTTTAAAAATGTTAAATCTAGTTATGTATAAAAGTTAATTCTTTTATTGCGTAAACTTAAAACTTATCAATCTGCATTCAAAAATCTAGTACACTGCAAACATTTCCGGAAAAAATTACAGTCTAAAGTACCGGTAGTTTGGACACATCATCCATAAAATCACTTATACTATAAAATTCTTTTTTCCCGTAAAATATTATACCATAATTTTTACATTAATATTTATTTAATTAGACTTATTCAATGATTTTATTTTAATTATTACTTTAAAAATAACGATATATAATTTTTTTTGAACCGTAACATATTCCAATAAAAATAAATTTAAAAGATAAAAAGTATCAGCACCCTGAGTGTCATTACTTTTTACCGAATCTTGTACCAAAGTTTTTTACAGTGTACCTAATTTTTTCTTTTTAACAACTAGGTCTTAAATCTTTCACGCTTATAAGAAGCGTTTTAGATTTTATAATAATGCAAGAAATGTTATAGCAAGAATGATTTTTACCTCTAAACGAAAATATATAGCAGAGTTATAGGATTTTAATATAAAATAACACCTTAAGTAATCTTTATACTAGAAAATAATATTATTAATTTACTATAAAACAAAACTAACATTTATGAAGTTCAGCACTAGACGTAAACAAAGTAATTATAAAAATTTATTTACTTAAAAAATGAGATACTTGTTTGAAAAGTAAATTTATTTTCTATTTCCTCCTATTTTAGGAATAACATTTTTCAATATAACCAGTAATCCTTTATACTTATATAATTCTGGATAGTAAAAGAACATAATGAGAAAAGAATGATAATGAGATAAGAACTGATAATGAGAAAATAAAAAGAGAATAATAACTTTTAGAATAGATATTATAAAAGGATCCTTTGTTAAAAATGTTAAGAAAAATATTATTTTTAAGAGAACATTTCCAATTCAATAAATTGCACTTCATAGTAAACTTATATAATTTTAGATAATAAAGAATATAATAAAAGGAACTGGTCAATTAAACATCAAACTAACTAAAGTGATTTTCTTGTAGAAGATGTAGATGGAAAAAAAAAAAATAAGAATTCAAGAAAAACGAGAAAAAAAAACTTTTTTTCAGAGAAAACGTTTGACACAGACAGTTTAATTTGAGAACTAAAACTAAAGAAGATTACTAGGGATTTAGAAAACAAGGATGAAGGAAATAGGCTGTAATTGAAACTAAACAACAAGTACTTGACAAGGTATTTGAAAAGGTTGCAAGTTTCCAAAACAAATAAAATTGTATGTTTCTATGTCCTATTTAGACAAAACAGAGCTTTTTGAAACAGATTTTCTATTTGGAACAAAGACTAACTTTAAAAATTATATAAAAGCATCTAATGGATTAAAATATTTCTCGTAAACGTTTGTTTATGTTTAAAGCTACAGATTTCTTGTTTATTAGAACCCATATTCTAAAGGGTGATACAATATTTATGCGTGAAGTAAGTTTTTATAGGAAACAAAGGTTTTTAGTTAAAATTCGAGAATTTCTTAAACATTCAAAGAGTTTGCAGGATAAGTCTATGTATGGCATAACATATCGGTTAAATGACCTTCCTGCGTTGAAATTTTTATGACTGATTCACATAAATGAATTCCGTTAAAGCAGCGCTTTATTTCCTTTAAAAAGGCTGGGTGGTAATGATCTTGTTGACTCGAGTTTTGAAGTCAAAAATTAAGAAAAAGGAGATGGGCCACATGGAGCTATAATTATGATCTGGGAGGCCTATTCTGATGAAAAAAATGAAAAATTAAACGTCCAGGGAATGACTCCACAATTTTCCAAACTATGCAAAGTTCGATAGCCTATATTTTTCAATATTTCCAGAATAATTAACTAATAGTAAAAAAATATAATTTTCTGACTTTTCATTGCATGATTCGATTAAAGTGCTTTTCTAATAATTTAGCTTTTAGCCGCTTAGAAGCGTAGTTCTTAAAACTTGTACCCAAAATGACGACAGAGGCCAAAAGGGCTTCTAGGTATTTTTGCAATATTAAAGAGAAATTCATAATTTTTTTGGAAATTTGTAAGTAATGTAAAAAAGGGTTTCTCCAAATTGAACAAAACTTAGTCAAATTATGTCCGAAGCAATTATAATCGAATTTGAAAACCCTATATTTTTAAAACTGAAACAGCATATATTCATTTTAGAGCAAAATGCTGCCTCAAATGTGCTGTGGATGAAGAAATACGAGAAAAAAGTTCGTTTGCTGCTTTCAAATTTTGAACCAGTGATCTCTAGGTAAAGAATAGGATATTCTAACAATCATAGTTGTACAGCTTAGACCAGGGAGAGTTGTGAAACTTAATATGTCACCGCAATGACATATTATGGCATACATTTCTTTCTCTTAAGAGATTCTAAAATCTTTCGAAATAAGCAGTAAGGGAAATTAAAATTACCGATCAACTGAATAAGCAATTAGGACCATATTTTCCAAATTATTAATCCTTCTGTGTCTGTGCGATGGCCACTATAAAAAACTTCCCTAACTCTTCCTGGACTGGGGTGAACAACTATGGCGGTTAGAGTATCCAACTTTGAAACCAGTGATCTTTGGTTTGAATCTCTACGAATAAACGTATAACACTCTCACTTATTTCTCCCTCCAAATCAGTTTTGAGGCTATGAATTCTGTGCGAAAATGAATATACTCTGTTTCAATTTTGGATACATGTGGCTTTTGAATTCGACTATTATTTGTTTCGGTGCTAATTTGACACATTTTTGATAAATTTTGAGAAACAATTTTTAACAGTGTGGTCTGTACAGTAGTAAATTGTAATTTTAGATACAGATATTATTCATGTGTCACTTTATATAAAGAGCTGATCGGATAGAAGAAAATGTAAATTGCAATTGTGAGCAGAGCATTAGTAACACCTCCTAGAATTGAGAAGGCCTTCGCAAGGATTGTCACAAAGGAGAAATTCTTTCTTTTAGTAGTCTGAAAGTAGTGACATCTTTCTTATTATTCCCCCACTGCGCAATTTATGTTCGTTATGTCAGACTACGAAATTGATCCATGTGGAGATTTTCTCTCTTGTAGGAGGTGTTCACTCTAGGCATGTCATAAAAATATCTGATAAATCAATCAAAACAACAAAGAAACAGATATGACAATATTCTCAAAAAATGAGCAGTTAAAGTTCGTATTACGTCAATTGTGTTTCATAAGAAGTGAGGTTCTTTAACTATTATGAAAACTGAAACTAAGAATAAGAATAAATAAGATAAGCCTAATGCATTTTAAGTTTCATAATTTAAAAAAATGTATTTTAGCTTATATTTTCTTATAATTTACAAATTATATTATTATTATTATTTATATTTAAACAATATGCAAATATTATTATTTTTTATAAAGAAAAGAAACTCAATTATCTGTACAAGAAGAATATAAGTATAATTAAAAAATTCACAGTGCTCCATTAAACCTAATATTTCGTTATCCTAATTAATAAATAATTTCCCACAGAATTCTTCGAGCCTCTACTCTGCCTTCCATAAATAATGTTTTTCACAAATCTAGATTTTCCATGCATATTTTAGACATAAATTTTAGATCTACACAAAAAAAAAACACAGGAAGGGCCACACTTGCCTCATGCGACTTTCTAGATATACAATAAAACAGTGTTGAAACAATAAAACAGTTTCATGATATGTTCTATTTTCAATAACTTTGCACTGTCACACTTTTTCGTTGTTAATAATTTATTTACCTAAATTATTCAAAATTCGAATCCTGCATGAATATTGGAACACTCTTCAAAAAATTTTCATGCAGCTTTCATTCAGTAATGCAATTTTTATGATCTCAAATGTTTTTAATTTGAGGAGGTTTATTTTTACAACGCTGATTTCCCATTAACTGCATTTTTCATGGAGCTTTTCCGTCTAAGTTAGAAAATAAAAAAATATTATTTATGAGAATTAGATGTTTAGAAATTGTTTAGCAACAAAATCCTTAAGCAAAATAGAGAAAAAGTATGGTTAAAACTATCAGAATGTAATAAAATTTATTGTGTTTCTGGCTCTGTAAGAATATCAAAACACACTGTAATTTTTACCTTAGCTCTTTGTTAATGATTTTTGTAAAATTATGAATAAAATATTGTTTAATAATTTGCCTTAAAAATTGGTAATTGGGGTAAAAGTTTGTAGTTTTTTGCATATGGCATATCAGAATTACACAAATATAGGAAAATCTGTCAAGAAAATTTGTCAGGAATAAATTAGATAAATAATTGAAATCTTCAAAATTATTGAA
Source organism: Parasteatoda lunata (assembly GCA_949128135.1). Taxonomy (NCBI): domain Eukaryota; kingdom Metazoa; phylum Arthropoda; class Arachnida; order Araneae; family Theridiidae; genus Parasteatoda; species Parasteatoda lunata. Next base: position 20,272,157 of record OX421981.1, on the reverse strand, counting down.
ATTCTCTGAAAACTAATTATTGACAAAAAAAATCCTCCAGCTGAAAAATTTATATAATTCTTAGCGCTGAGAGTTAGGTAACGTATTTCATAGTTTGAAATGTCAAATATCAAATAAATAAATAAATAAAATAGCGTTTTATATCTTTTTGTCCAAATAATAATAAAAAATTTGTATATTAATAATAATAAATAATAATAATAAAGTCCAAATAATAATAAATAATAATAATACAGTGAGATTATTTAAAAGAGATAATCCATATTCTTGTTAAAATAAAATTGTTAGTAAAAGCCTTATTCTTATTCCATTCACTGAGAAAGATATAGTTTAAAAACTTTGAACTTAAAGCGGAACATTGTCGGTAAATGCCCATCCCTCTCTATCTTATAAAACGAAGATAAAAAGTTATTTTGAAATAAAATTGTGCATAAGTCAGTCTTTCATTTTTCTTGCAAAAGTTTGTGTACTAAAATATTTTGTCACTTTGCAAGCGGCATTGAGAAGACTAAAACCTTTTCCATGTTTACGAACGAGTTTAAGTTTGAAGTAAACTACTAAAAGTGAATATGTTCAATTTTTCAACCCCCGTCCTACGATTTAGAAGTATGTACCTTTAGAAAAAGTAAAAACCTTATTTTTTCAAAAGAGAAGTTCTTTGCGAATTGGTAAGGTTCCATGGGGGAAATGCGTCTTAAGGGAGAAAATACATTTCTTAGTCATAATGATTTTTTGTGTATATTTTACTAATATTCATTTTGTTTTATTTTCTTTAAGTTAAGATTATATTTCCAAGCATGATATTTATTTAATTTTTTTTCTAGATTTTTAACATCACTACTGTAAAATTAAATGTATTTATCGTTTAATTATTACTTCTCAGCATGGAAACTAAGCAATCATCGAAAGAAAAAGTTGAGAAAATTTCTTCCGAAGTTAACTCTTTGTATCCAAGAGTGACAAATTAAAGAAGTATAAATACGATACATAGAGTACAATATTGAAATTAATTCTGTTACTAAAATTTATCTAAACGGTAATGACTAAAATTAATCTAAACAATATTATTAACACCTGATAAGCACCACATACCATTATTAACACCTCATATCAATAACCTCATTATGCGTGTTTTTGTGTAATCTGTGCTTTAAAATATATATATATATATATATATATATATATATATATATATATATATATATATATATATATATATATATATATATATATATATATATATACAGAAGAGCCATTACATTATGACCACCCTGCTAATAACATGTAGGACCACCTTTAGCCCTCAAAACTGATAGCACCCGCCGTGGCATTGATTCCACAAGATGCTGATAGGTAGTCTGAAGTATCTGGTATTAAGCGCTCACCAACTGTTCCTGAAATTCCCTCACATTGCGAGAGGGTAGCGTGGCAGCACGAATTTGGGTTTCCAAGTAGGACCACAAATGCTCTATTGGATTAAGGTCGGGTGAATTTGGGGGCCAAGACATGACTTGAAAGTCACTGGAATGTTCCTCGAACCAATCCATGACGGTTCGAACCTTTTGACATGGTTGGTAAACACTATCCCCCGCAGGAAAAACTGTTGCCATGAATGGGGGAATCTGGTCCGCAACTATGTTCAAGTAGCTTACAAACGTCAGGGATAGTTCTATGAGGATTATGGGTCCTATTGTGCCCCATGAAAACATTGTTCCTGGTCGAGAGACCATGAAAAACTGGGCGAGCCCATTGTTATAGATGGAGGGTGGTCATAATGTAATGGCTCCTCGGTGTAAGTCATGTTGATACTTTATAATATACGTATCACTATAATATCTATATATCTATATTTATTATTGGTACTTCAGATATCATAATGTTAACGTATTATATACTGGAATGTTCTTCGAACCAATCCATGATGATTCGACCCTTATGACATGGTGCTTTATCCTGTTGGTAAACACCATCCCCCGCAGGAAAAACTGTTGCCATGAATGGGTGAACCTGGTCAGCAACTATGTTCAAGTAGCTTACAGACGTCAGGTATTGTTCTATGAGGATTATGAGTCCTAGTGTGCCCCGTGAAAACATTGCCCACACCATACATTGTTATAAATGGAGAGCGGTCATAATAATGTAATCGTTCTTCGTTCGTTGTGTATATATATATATATATATATATATATATATATATATATATATATATATATATATATATATATATATATATATATATGCTCAGAAAAAAGCATGGTCAAAACTACCAAAATATGGTATAGGTTACCGTCCTCCTGGCTCTGTTGGTTCCCCAAAAAAATCAGTTATTTTTACCAAGGCGCTTTGTAATGAGTTTGGTAAAAGTAACAACAAAACAAGTTTTTATACGAATGATAATTGCTGGCAACTGCAAAATTTTGTATTTTATCATTACAGCGCAGCGCATGTTATAAAAGCCAGTTATTGGGTAACATTTACTTTAGACAATACTTTAGACAATTGTATCGGTTTACCAAATCTGTGGTAACAAGAAATGTAATTTTGAATAACAGAATTTCCGGTAATCCGTTACCATGTAAACAGAAAAATTGCCAAATGAACGGTTTAAATACCTTATATTTTGGTTTTTATTAGGCAGAACTTTAGTTTTTTTTCCCCACCAAAAATATAATTCGTATACAGATCGATACTTTTACTAGATCTATTTTTTAATTGTATTTACAGGGAATTGTATTTACTATAAATTGCGTTTGTAAATTTTATTTTTCAAATTGCCTTTACCGTAAATGCAAATTAAGAGTAAATGCAAATTAAGAGAATTTTCATTACTTTTTAAAGTAAAATTTATGCCTTATGCAATAACACAATTCCTTAAAATATGATTTACCACTTAGTTTTTAATATTGTAATGTTGTTTTAGCTAGCTCCTAACAGTTTTTATTATATTTTAAAAAAAATCTAGTTTTAAGTTAATACATTCATTTTAAAATTACGACACAACTTCAAACTCAACAATAACAGCTGTAATCTGAAAATAATTGTAATCTAAAAAATCTTTTCATAGTTAATAGACTGTCAACTGAACCATATATGAACCATAATTTTATAAACTTTAATAATCTCTGTTATGCTTACACATTTTAGCCTGTTAGAAACTAAATCCTGGACTTTTTAAACAATTTCAAAACAATATCAAGGTTTTTTTTTTTTTTTTTACTTAGTCTGCTTTTTTTGTTTTAACAAATAGTATTTAAAAATTCTAAATATTTAAATGTTTGAACTATTCTAAATGAAAATTTTAGCGTTTGATATGTCAGCAAACAGTTCTTCGAGTTGAATTTATTTATAAAATTTTCTAAATTTACTTAAGCAGTTTGACAGTCTAGACACGTCTGCAAAATCTCTAACTTTTTCTCACATTAAGTGCAAAAGCAGGTTAAACATCAATAAATTTAAGAAAACATAGAATAGACGTTAGTTCAAAAACTATTTTGCGAAATCCCTGACTCTGTTCTATTATGGAACGTAAAATAAAATAATCATTAAAGTAAATCAATCATCATAACATCAACAAACCAAACTTTTACTGAGCATGTATTTTAAATTTTTTTTCACAAACAGCTGTGAATGGGATTTCAAATAAAATGGCATTAGGATGAGCTCTCTAACTTCCCTAAACATTCTAGTTTTTTCCATGAAAATGTGCTTATATTGGAATGTTCGATTTTATTCATTTCTTTTGTATTTTTGTTTTTAAAGGTCTGTTTCAAATTTCAAAACTTTTTTTAAAATAAATACGCAGCATAACATTAAGAAAGTGGCTACATTCATCACCTTTCTTAATTATACAAAATGTAAAATATGGATTGTCAAATTTTAGGAAACTTACCTAGTTTTTGAAGAAACCGTTTCTTCATGCATGCTCCGAGCAAAAATGTTCTTAAAGTATCAAAATAACTATCGTTACTTCTTCAAAGAAACAAATTTCTTCAAAATCAGAAGAAAAAAAATATTTCGTTATTCTATGTTTCCAAAATAAATAAATTATAAAATAATGAAAAAAACCTCTTAGAGCGAAATGTATCCGAATTTTATAATAATTACTTCATCGCTGGGTACTATATAGGTGGATTAATGTTTCTCAAACAATACAAGAAGGGCAGATGGAGCAGTCAGGTAAATTACACATATGCCTTTAGCGGGATTCGAACCCGGAAACTTCCCGACTTAGCTTCCTCCAATTCCTACCACCATACAAAACTGTCGGCTTGTTTCGTCACTTTGCTTTTTAAAATCTAGTTTTTATTCTAGATTCGTCATCATCTAGTTAGCAATCGCTCAAAACGCACGGCGAAAAGGTTCCGAGCTGAGGACACATTTATTTTTGTCACATATTTGAGATTTCACGTTTTGTCACAAATAACGTGATTCCATGATGAAACGATTCTCAAAATTAACGAAATCAGTGTTTTATGATATACTTCCTTCTTTTCTTCCAATGCCCACCTGGAGATAGACCTAGGTAATGCAGGCATCTGAAGGGCAGATTTGTTGACCATTCATTCAGTGGCATTATATTAGGTGAGCCAACGTTGCTCCCACAGTGAGGACAGATAGTACAGGGAATTAAGGAGCATCCATACCTTGCCCGGGATTCGGACCCAGAACCATTCTGATGCAAGGGCAGTTCCCTATCCTCTACACAGGCCGGTCGGTATGATATATTACCTTATTCATAGCTTATGCAGGATAAAAAAAATTGTGTAATATTATTCCAAATCACAGTTTCATACAGTTCAAGAAAATATACCTGACGATCAATAATGATGATCAATCTATTATGATGATCAATCGAAACAATATTACGAAACTGTGTAATCTTTTTACAACCTAGCTATATATTGTTATAAATCAATTAAGATACACATCAATATTCGTCATATTCTGTGAGATATTTTAGAGCATTGGGAATCATTATAAAAATGTTTCAAGCTAATGTCTGATTTAAACCATACTATCATATTTTTTAAACTTGATTGCATGACACAATTCTCCAATGTAAAGGGAAATCGGCTCAATTGGACGCATTCGCATTATTAAGGTTACAGCAAATTTGCACCTTATTATAATTTGAAATACTGTATTAGGGTTTAGCATTGAAACGATATCTCTAAAAATACAGTTTATGAAGAACTTTCTGTAAAATATTTTTATTTTTTAAGGAAGTTTCAAAACGTGAACTTCGGTAATTTTATTGATATTTCATTCTCATGATCAATATACCTCTCAGATATTATTCAACATGATTTTTAAATTACTTTATGAACTAAAAACTAAACTCCACTTAAATGAAAGAATTATATATTTTTGAACTAAATAAATAAGAATAGACTTACACATTTACATGTGTTAGAAATATTTTTACGTAGTTGAAATGTAGTTTAACTGCTATTTATAATCTAATATTTATTAGACATTAACATTACTGAAATAAATATTAATCAGCCTAGTTTTTCATCGAAGACTACTCAGATTGAAGACTACTTTTGAGTCTGAAATCAACTCAGTTTTAATTTTAGCTTTATGTTTTTTGTTAGGACATGGAGAAAAAAAATCAGTTTAAAATATATACTGGTAATACAAACCAAAATATATGATGATATCTAAACCAATTGTTTGGTAATTTTTCTTTTCATACGATAACGAACCACAATTAATTAATGAATTCATTTAGTAAAAAATACATGACTGTAGAGTCAATTTAACCGAATAAAGGGTTTTTGTGCTAAGATGTGTTACTTTGATAAAGTTCAGGTACCATGATAAAATTATCAGATCTTTTCACTTTTTCCAAGTTTTATCGCATATTATAAAACCATATTCTATTGTGAATTTTACTAAAATCAGTCTTCAAGGAAATTAAAATATCTCTCGATGGCCATCGAAGCTACAGAAGTTGTCCTGACTGCATCGACACCGAACTCTCTCCCGACCATGTCTTTGATTGCCCAGCCATACTGGCGAACCTCTTCAGGATCCATCTGAATACCCCGCAGCAACTCCTCTATTCCATAGAGATTATTGATGTGGCCAAAGCTGTTTTAGATACTTTCGGACAAATTTAATTTTCCTTTCACTACTGGACAAGACAACAACAACTAAAATCAGTACTAAAGCACTTTAGTAAAAACTACCGAGATTTTTTGTTTTCCCATATAACCAGAAACACTTGTTATTTTATCATATACTGGTAGTTTTGATGGTACTTTTTTTTCTCAGTGTAAACTTTAGTTTAAATACTAACCTCATAAAGCTAGCTTTTATGAAGCTAGTTAGTTAATACATCTTTTAAGAAAAAAGATTATTATGCGTCCAACTTTGCGTATTTTGTAATTGAAATTGAATATATATCCAAAAATAATAAATTTGTTAAATATCGTGTTTAGTTAAGTTTTTGAGCAAATTTAAAAAAAAATAATAATTTACTCTATTCCTCCTCTCCTTTCCTATTATAAATAAGCCCGTCAATTTAGTTAAAAATAGCAACTAATCTGTAAATGAAACAAATTTTTATTAAATAAAAGGTCAAGTTCATATTGTTGTTAGCTACATACATATAAATTTAAAATCCGACTTAAATACCGAGGATTCGTTTTCGAGGAAGAAATAAACCCAATGTTTTCTGAAAATTTATTCTGAAATTATGTAACTATTTGTTATATAATAATGTTTTCTGAAATTATATAACTCTAGATAACATTGTTCACTCTAACTTATCCACACAAACCACTCATTCCATGGCATACGGATGATTGACAAGTACATCTTTTAAGGAAAGAATTTTATTAAAACAATTTACGCCCAAATGTGCATATGCAGAATTGAAAATAAATATAAATTTTAAAATACTAGATGTGTTAAAAATGGCGTTTAGTTACATTTTAAAGCAAATTTAAAAAAAAAAAAAATACTACACCATGCCTCATTTTCTGTACTATTATAAATAAGCCAGTCAATCTGTTTCAAATAAAAACTAATCTGTATATAAAAACAAACTTTCATAAATAAAAGGTCAAATTCATATTTTTGTTGGCTAAATATATAGAAAATTGAAAATCCGATGGAAATACCGAGGATTCGAATTCGAGGAAAAAATAAACCCGATGCTATCTGATATAAAAAAGACTTGCATCAGTTTTACTTGAAAAGATCATTCCTTGAACACTTTCATACACCCTTTTCTTCAGCTTCTTTTGCTCCTTTCTATCATTCAGAAGGTGCTTTCATGCAGAAATTTGCGCCCCTGCACAAGATGAATTTATTACTCTTATCGCAAAGGAGATCTAAGAAATTTTCTTAAAAAATATTTTTAGAAAGCTAAAGGAGGGCTCTTTTTGCCGTCTTTTCTTTGCCTGAGATACCAAAAGATTATATTTGAAATTTAAGGCTTAAAAAATATGAGAATGCAATGATGCTTTGGAACTAAATATTGTGATATAAAATGGCGCATTTTTAAGTGAATTTGGGTTACTAAAGGATAAAGATAAAAATATTTATCCCTGTAAAATTATTTTCCTGGATTAAGTTTTTAATAATAAATACTTGGAAAGGTTTTTTTTTGTGATTCGAGCAAGAAATTAATTTAATTTATTTAAGACTTTAACAGTATAAGAATACAATGATGGTTTGGAACTAAATATTGTGAAATGAAATGTGGCATTTAAGTTAATTTTGGAGAGTAAAGAATAAAGATAAAAATATTTATTCTTGCGAAATTATTTTCCTGGATTAAATTTATCATAATAAATTCTTGGAAATGAATATTTTTTTTTGTGTTAAGAGTAAGAAACTTATTTAATTAATTTTAGGCCTTAAAAATTAGGAGAATGCAATGATGCTTTGGAACTTAATATTGTGACATAAAATGATGCATTTTTACGTAAATTTGGGATACTAAAGAATAAGGAGAAAAACATTAAAATTTTTTCTTTCAATAAAAATAGTATAATAAAAACTTTTTTGTGATAAGAACAAAAAACTAATTTAATCTTTATAGTTTCATTAAGTTTTTTTTTATAAATTTTCAGTGCAAAATTAGTTTGCGACTAAATATTGTGATAGAAATATTGCGTGTGCAAGGTGTGGAAGTATTGCTAGGAAAACAACCTGCTCCCTAACAGAGGGTCCCTCCGTCCTTACCCCGTAAGCAACCCCATTCCCCTCCGCTCCCAACAAACAACTTTCTCCCCACTCATGCAAACAGCTAATGAAAAGTGACTCAATACCCGTCTGCTTTTGTTCTTTACAGACTATATGGTTTTGAAAAAGGTTTACTTATTAAACAAGGAAAATATTTACTTGTGACGAAATCATTAAAAAATAAATATAATTCATTATTTTAACATAGGTATATAATTTAAATAGATATCGGTCACTTAAAGATGTCACCTTAAACAGTCACTTTAAAGATGGCGAAAGATTTGTTGTTAAACAAGTTTAGAGACGCTATGATGGATGAAAGATGTGCGCATGCGTCGGCTTAAAATCCTTTGGCGCTTTTCTTGTCATACAGAGGGACCTTGCTGGCCCCTTGCTACGTATCGGAGAAGCTAGACTTCTTCACACATTATATATTCTTTGATAAAAACATGCCTGGGAAATAATTTTCCTGGATTAAAATTATGATAAAAAATGCTTAGTATTTTATGCAAAAAACTAACATATTCTTTAGAGTTTTGTACAGTTATTTATAAATTTTCAATACAAAAAAATGTGAGTGAAATTATTTTACTGAATTAAAAATATAATAACATGAAAAAATTAATTTTTGTGATAAGAGTAGAAAGCCATTTAATTTTTAGTTTTCTGGACTTCTTTGGAAAAAAATATTTTATGTGTATGTAAGGGACAATTTTTGGAAAAAATATAGAGAAACAAAGACTTATTTCTCAATATTTTTTTTAAATAATAATTTAGAAAATGAACAATACATTTAATTAGTAGTTTTCTTTTTCTTTTTTATTTATTGGTCTTTTAATTAAAGATTTTTCATATCAATCATGTCCGTTTAAAAAGCTATTTACTAATATAATTTTCTCTAAAACGTTTGAGTTTTTATCAACAATTTATTTTTTATAAACAATTTAATCAAATAAAAAATGTGAATACAAAAAATTTTTATGAGCAATTTAGTAATTAATGCTTTAAAAGTAAAAAGAGGTATTTTTTACAAAACGTTGACTGTAAATATTCCATGTTCATCAGTTTCTTTTTTGATTTGAAAAAGTTAAAGTATTCCAAATGTATAAAAATTATAGTTGAATAATTTGAGTGCTAAACATGACATGACAGCCAACTATCTACACATTTTGGAAAAACTTCTTTTAAAATAAGTTTTAATGCATGATGTTTAAAGTTTCAATGCATAGTGCTTTGTTTTGTGAATTTAAATTAAATTTATTTCGCACACCACTACATGTAAATTATTGAAAAATTTAAATGAAATATCTTGTTCCAGCTATCTTATGATAAGGAATTTAAAACATTGAAAAAATTATTAAATTTTCTGAAACCTTATGTTTTTAGGTACTTACCACTCAATAAAATATTTGCAAAAAGCATAAGTAACTTATAGATAGCAAATTGTAAACAAAGAAGAAAACAATAAAAATTAGGAGAAATTAAATAATGCCAATCGAAGCTGACGTCGTCAGGGGGTACCAGTCCCGGAAGACATAAAAAATAGCATAAAACCTTCTGTATAGAGAGAGCACGACAAATGACTAAATTTAGCTGTTCCCCAAAGTCTTTTCAAGAAGTCCAAGAAAAGAGAAAAAGGGTATATAAAATACAAAAAATAAATTATAAAAATATAAGTAATTACAAAATATATAAACTAATTATAAAAGGAAAATATTTTCGAAACACCTACTTAAAAACACATTCCTTTGCCAAAACCAAAAGTATACCACATTCAGAAAATCACAAACCAAATTGAAAATCACAAATAAACATCACGCCTCTACTTAATGCGCGGAAAAAAGAAAAATAAATAGCGTTTATATAGATATGTATTTGATGTAAGCTTAATAAAATCTTGCATTTTGCATTGAATATATAAATAGTGAGCAAACAAAATATAGCTCATTAAATTTAATATAATTATATCTGAAAAAAATAGTCTAAGCCTTGATTCTAGATTTTGATTAGAATAAGTTTTATAATTCTAGATTTCATTGATTCTAGATGAATCTAAATAATAATTCTAGATTTTGATTAGAATAATTTTTGATTAGAACCAAAATACTCAATAATTATGATGATGCAATACTTGGGCCATGTGTATAACGCCAAAACAGAAACAAAAGATTTTAGCTCTAAAAGTAAAAATAAGTAAACTGTTCCATTATAAATGTAAGAGTCAATAGAAATATTTTGTGACTCTTTTATATTAAACAGAACCACCTTAAGTAAAAATTAAAAGACGTTTTTACGCCTAAACGTAATGTATGCATAGTGTTCCATGAATTTTTATGTGCCATTTTACTTTAATCATATCTTGAAAAAACTATCTTTTCATACAAGATTATTTAATTATTCAGGGTAAAAAAAATAGACATCTTAGATCTGCGATAACTTAAGCGATTATTTTTTATGTTATAAATACTTGATTATAAAATAGTCATGTTTATCTTTAATAAATTATTTAGGATGACGTAAATCATTTTAGTACTGACACTTTTTTCAAAGTCTTAATTCTGATGAATGGCCTCCCAGAGAATTATAAGTATACATAAAGTAAAATGTTTCCAAAAAAGAGGAAATTTAGAAAAGCAATTTATCGACTTTAAAAGGATGACGTTTCTTTGCATAGTTGTGCTAAAAATCTGGAGATTTCATTAAGAGTGTTGAAAAAAAAAACATTAAATAAGGTGTTAAAAATAAAATTAAAAGCTTCGGCTTGTCATTTTCTTTTACAAACTAAAGGTTTGTGAACATTTAACTTTAAAACACTGCACTTAAATTTATTTAATGAAAAAAAAAAATCCTTTTGGCTACTTGCATTTTGCTTTATCATGATATACTTCTAGAACGTAAATAATACAAACATCGATATAATCTATTGAAAACTATTGCATTTACAGTTTTTACAAATATATTGCGAGATGGGATTGTGTATAAAATTCATGAGATTTCTGAATAAAATTTATCATAAAATTTTTGAAATTTCTGATTAAAATTTAACATGAAATTTATGAAAATTGTTTTGGGTAAATATATTTTATTTTGTCTTGATATTTTTCTGGAACCAAAAGATCAAAAACTTTGTTGGAAAAAAAATAAACTATTCAAATTTTTAGCAATTTCATAGGGAGCAATTGTGTATAATGTTATTGCGCATAATTTAATTTGATTCTGTTTATGTTTTAAAATTTATTTAAGATGATGTAAATACTTTTTATACTGAAATTTACGTTGAGATACATTGGGAATAGGGATTATATATAATACACTGAGAAAAAAAAGTATCGACAAAGCTACCATAATATGGTAAAATTTAACGAGATTCTGGCTCTGTGAGAATGCAAAAAAATGCGGTAATTTCGGTAAGTGCTTTAGTAATTATTTTATTAAAATTAACATTAAAATATGGTTTTACAATAGATGATACAATTTGGTAAATGTGGTAAAATTTGGTAACTTTATCATAATGACTTTGAGTAAGGCATAAGAACCATTTATTTGGTGAATTTACTTTTTAGTTTTGTTTTTTACTGAAAGTGCAAAAAATAAAAACAATAATTTTTAAAATTATAATTTTCGGAAAATTTTTATCATTTGAACGTAAAAATTATCAATTAAATGGTTTAAATACCGTATATTTTGGTTTTTACAACCAGAATTACGTTGCTTTTTTCAAATGAATTATCATTACCATAGAGTAAATATACCAATATTTTTTTCTCCTCGTATGATTGTAAATAGTGTAATATGATTTTTGTTTATTCTTAATTAATTATTTAAAATGACAAAAATCATTTCTTTAGAGCATTCATTCTACTGAAGATCTGAAAGGTATAAACGAAACACAATGCCTGCAAATAAAAGGAAATTTATAAAATGCAATTTATAGAATTTAAAAAGATGACGTTTCTTTGCATAGTAATGCTAAGAATCTGAGGATTCCATTAAGAGTGTTGAGAGAAAAAGATACAAAAAATGAAGTAATCAAAACAAAATAAGAAGCTGCTACAAAATAATGGTTTATGAACAGTTAGATTCTAAAAGGTAAAAAATGTTTTGGCTCAATATATATATTTTTATTATGATGTACTTTTAGAGAGTAAGTATTGCAATTATCGAAATATTCTATTGGTTAATATCAGATTTATAGTTCTATTTTTTTTACATACATGCTTCTTTCATTCATTTATTTTCACCATTAATGTATTTTGCTAATTTTATTTTAGGTTCGCTTTATTTATTACAGAATTTAGAAATTCGTTTGACATCTGTACTGCCGTGGAACTAAGAAAACATCACAAATGCTTCACGATTGATTCCGAGAAAAGTGGCTTGATAACTTTTATCCTTCTATTGCTAACGCTATAAATGCTAAAATAGAATTTCAAAAAACTGATGAAATAAATTTTTTTTTGCAATATGTAGTTTACCATATAAAGATGCCAAATATATAAAATTCTCAATTTTTTCGCTTGCGTTGATTTTTCACTTGCACGACAGGGTAATGTTCACTTTCTTATATTTAGAAATATCTGCTCGGGTAAAAAGTATGTTTTATCTAACTGCACATGCGCTGTAGTCTCAGGATAAACGCAGGAAGAGGAGAGTTGATGTGGAATATATGAATAATCTTAATCTTATGCTTTATGTATTTCTTTCACAGGATGTAATCATTTCGGTACTGATACTTTTTTTCAGAAACATAACTCTGATGAATGTCCTTGGAGAGAATTAAAAGTATATATGAAGCAAAATGTTTACAAAAAAGAAGGAAATTTAGAAAAACAATTTATCGACCTTAAGAGGATGACGTTTTTTTTGCATGATAGTGATGAGGATCCGGAGATTTAATTAAGAGTGTTGTAAAAAACTTAAAATAAAGTGTTAAAAGGAGATTAAAAGCTTCTATTTGTAATTTTCTTCTTCAAACTGGAAATTTTTAACAGTTAAATCTTAAACATTGCACTGAAATGTATACAATATAAAAATGCTTTTTCAAAATATACTTGCATTTTGCTTTGTCATGACATGCTATTGAAATAATCTATTAAAAATTTTGAATTTACAATTTTTACAAATACATTGTGAGAGTCGCGATGGCTCAGAGGATAGAGCATTCGCCTTCCAATGAAATGACTCGGAATCGAATCCCAGCGATGGCTGATTGATACGAATTTCGCATCCGGCTTGCACAGACCACAGTGCTGACGTAAATTGTCTTCAGTGGTAGAATGATTATCAGGCTAACAGTGGGAGGTTTTCATGGTTTTCCTCTCCATGTAATGCAGGTTTGCGAATTGGTTCTACCAAAAAGTCCTCCAGTATCCTCCAGTAAGACTGGTTCTATAAAAAAATCGAAGGCAAAATTTTTCAAATACTTGATCCCTTATCTTCTGGATAAGGTTCAAAATTGCAATGCTACGGAGTTGAATATTAGTAGTTGTTAATTTAAAGATTGGGTCGGCTGTTCAGCGACTTGTATAAAATAAAAAAAATTACATTGTGAAATGGGATGGTGCATAAAATTTATGAAATGATTGAAAGCAAATCTGTAAATATTAAAATAACTACACTGCTTTCCACCCAAATTGCAATACCAAGAAAGACAAGAGATATTGCAACCAAATTTATTTTGTAGGTAGCATATTGACCAAGTATCAAACGATTACAAGTAACGAACTTTTATGAAGTGTGGCTCCTGCCAAACTCAGTAGCCAGAGTAGCCGTCATTGTTGGAGATCACTGCAGCCACACGCCTCGGCATTGACTCAAAGAGACTTTGGATGTGTTCTTGGGGTACAGCAAACCAAGTAGCTTCCACACGTTGCCAAAGTTGATCTGGTGTGGCAGCTGGGGATGTATTCTGGGTTAATCGTTGAGCAATCATGTTTTCTATCGGCGAAAGATCCGGACAGCGAGCTGGTCAGGGAAGCAATTCAATCTGGCGATTGACGAAGAACCCTTGGACAATGCGGGCCACTTGTCGTCACACATTATCCTGTTAAAATATGGCTGTGGGCAAGCTCTGAAGGTAAGGAAGGACAACTGGCTCCGGCACCTCAGAGATGTAGCGCTGGCTATTTAAAGTACCGGCAATGTGTACTAGAAGAGTGCGAGAGTGATATCCAATACCGTTCTATACCATAATAACCGGTACAGGACCAGTGTGGCGGTGCATAACGCAGCTGTTCAGCATCCTCTCTCCACGGTGTCTCGAATGCAACGATTGTGGTGTTGCAGACAGAAGCGTGGCACATCAGTAAGGGCAATTTCATTCCATTCTGTCGTCCACATCCTTCTTTCCTCGCACCTTTGACAGCGGAGACGTCTATGGTTCTGCGTCAAGGGTAGACGAAGCAATGGACGTCTTGCGGACAGACCACTTTGCTGTAAACGGCGTCAAATGGTACTCGCAGACATTGGATGAAGCGTTGCAGACTGAATGTGTTATGGTTTGTGATGTGACTGAGCGATCAGTTACTGCCATGCGCACAATTCGCCTGTCATCACGTTAAGTGGCGCATTGAGGTGGATCCAATCGAACACGTCGGTCCGTCGTACCCTCCTGCATCCAACGATCACACATCCGCATTACAGTACAACACGACTACTGATTTCCCTGAAAGATAATCCACAATCTCGGTAGGCCACTATTCTTCCTCTGTCGAACTCGGATACTTGATCAAAAGATGATCGCTGTTTTCTACGAGGCGTAATTGATCGTTTTATAAAGAAACCACAAGAAAAGCTCAATTGCAGAACTTGAAATCGTTGAAATCTCCAAGTCTTATATAGCTTTCTGAAGTGGCGCCACAGGCACGCGTAATGTGCATCTGCGCTGAAAGTCTAATCATTTGATTATCTCACTTCCGCTAATCCATGCTGTAAATTTCACGTTATTTGCATGCTTTTTCAGGGTGTTGCATTTACGGTGGCCAGCAGTGTATTTCTTTCAGTTTTTGCTTATCAGCTTGTGTGATCATTACAAAGCTCGGCTAATGTACCCTTGTCACGTCGATATACAGATAGTACTAGTTAGAGAAATGCATCACACACATACAACCTGAGACACGACAGGGCGAAAGGCTGAAGCTACGATTCCCCACCTCATGACGTCTCGATGTACACAAATCTCGAAAATCCTAACTAAGGGATATGAAAACTTTGCTGTTTATACTTTCTATAAGAAATAAGCTGCATGTTAGACACTTTTCTGATAATAGCTGTAAAACTTTTTACTGCTAACAAATTATTTCTGTTCAAAAATAAAGTATTCATACTTTTTCTTGGTATTTCTTACAGTATTATTAAATAACATTTTAAAATTCGAAAACTTTCCTAAAGAGTGACGTCATCGCTTTATTATCGTTTTCTAATTTTAGTTTTTAACTTTTGCTGTTAAATAAAATAAAGCATATAACGGTACTTTTAGAGTTACATATTGTTCGATAACAATAGTTTATTAGTTGGGATGCCTAATTTTAAACTATTTTCTGATATATGATCGCAAATTTTTTTATACATTATCACTAGGAAACAAAAAACTTAAATGCTAATTACTAAAAAAAATCTTTAGGCATATAAAAATGGAAATATTACACTTGCTCATAAATATTTAAAACTAAGGCGTTATAATTAAAACACATAAGTATTTTGAAAAATGACATTAAAAAATAGATTATGAAATTGGAAGAATGTTTAAGCATTAATAACTTTTTTTTTTGAAGTTCGATATCATTTTTTTTTTGACCGTGTGCATTTTTTTGTCTTCTTTTCTGTTTAAAGTTACGAGACGGTATCGATTTTAATGGCGAAATTAAAAGTTCTTAAGCGCCTAAGCGAAAAGTCTAAAGCATAATGCTGTTTTATTCACAGAAATTCTTCTAGAAATATTTTGTTTTACATGCATACTGAAGATCATGTATTCATTATAAAAATTGTCTTCTGAACTCTGGTTAAGTTAAATAACAGAGATTTTCAGTTGAAAACTAGAGATGAAATAAGTTGGTTTTTATTCGATGTACTTTAAGGTCAAGAGTAGAAATTAAGCTGGCATATAAAAAAAAAATAATATCTCTAAAAAGTTTAAATGATGTAATGTAAATATTACATCATTGCCGACCGGTCTGTGTAGGGGGCAGGGAACTTTCCTTGCATCAGAAAGGTTCTGGGTTCGAATCCTGGGCAAGGCATGGATGTTTCTTTCTCTCTATCTGTGTTCTATGTCCTTTCTCCTTTGTGTGTGAATGTGTGAAAGTGACCCGCCCTATAAACGGGTTGTGTTAGTGTGACGTGGGCGACGCTGCTCCACCGCCGTGGCTTCGCTACAGGTGCCCACTGGGTAACGAAAAGAGAGTTAGCAGTTCTGGCACTTTCTGTGGCCAATGGACAATAGTTCCAAGTGCCCGCCATTAAAAAAAAATTTTACATCATTTAAACTTAACTTAATTTTAATGATAAATAATGTAAATATTTTCTTGTAGGGAATTTAGGAACATTTCTGGAGTTAATAGTAGAATAAAAAAGCATTACATCTTAATTATAAGCAGATCCTCTTGCAAAGATACTTAAGAAATTTGTTTTTATTTGTCTATTTTAAGCGAGAGAACATCAAAACAGTATACAAAATTTCAATGAATCTATTTTCTTGACGGTAATAGCTTTATTATATAATACAACATAAATAGTAATAAATGAAATAAAAAATCAATATTTTTGAAATATTTGACTTTTTTTTATTATAAACATAACAGCGACAGTTTTTGCCATTAAAAATACATAGGCACACAATTTAAACTAAATTTCCATTTATTATACGACTCACAACTATTTAAAAATTCAGAAGTATTACCAGCAACTGAAAAGTGCATCATCTAAAAATAATATAATAAATAGCTAAGTGAAAGAAGACGTCTAATAATTTGAAAATTTTGATTATTTAATAAAGAACTATCGAAGTTATTTAATAAAAAATTATTTCGTCTTATTAAATGTTAAATACATTTATATTGAAGACTAATAACTGGGATTAAAAAAAATCCAATAGCATTTTTAAAAAAAAATTACATAAATTGAAACACACATTAAAAACCATACCTATAAGTAACATGTCATTCACCTGTAAATAATGTATTTAAATTTGAAATTACTATTAGAAATACATGCAACAAATCGGTTAGCTTCACAAAAACCACTGGGTCAGAGGTTAATGAGCCTAAATAACCATAATAGTACCTATAAAACATAATAAAAATCAATGTTGGTTTTAAATACAATAATGCTTTTAATTAAACCGAAAACCGGTGCAAAATTCTTATTATCTATAACTAAAACCATTTTTACCAAAATGTAATTCCATTATAATTTATCCAACATACATGCTCAACTTCTGTAATATCTTGTGGCAAAATATCATTCAAATTGAATCCAAAACTTTCTGGATTTTCAAGAGAAATTGGAACTGAGAAGTTACTTAAAAATTTTAGATTTTAAAAAGTTTTATATTTTAATGATGCATAAAAAGCTAGGTTTGTTTTTTAAACCGAAGGAATATGTTAAATTTCTGCGATTACTAATGGAATTTGAAATAGATTTTCCAATGCGCTGTTGTTTCATTTTTCCGAGTGTAGCACGGTAATAGGGTTCTAATGATGGCTTTTTCTTTAACCCAAATAATAAGTTTTAAATATTTTCATATCGGTCACAGCGACCGATATCATCAAAGAGTAATAAAATGAACATGCGAATAAAATGAACATGCGATCAAACAGTAATGTAATGAAATTCGGTTTAGATACATTTACATGACCAGGAGCTTACTACAAATAATTGCTTGTCTCAAGGAAAATTGAAAACCAGTATAAGCATTATAAAAACATCGCAAAAATATTGAATCAAACCTTTACGCTTCTGAGAGTTCGACAGATGGACAACACCCCACAGCAATGACAACCCCGAAAATAAATGGTTTAATTGAGCCTCGTCTTGGAGTATTACAATTCCACTAATCGCTCAGAAGCGTTTAAGTAGTGGGCTAGAATCCCGCTTTAGCATTCAAAGTATATTTTTGATTTCTTTCGTAAAATTGTGCTATCTGTTTTTCAAACTGAAAAGAGTTTTAAAATCATTCTTTGTATTTACAAAGAAAACAAAAGTATTTACAAAGAAACCCAGATATGTACGTAAATAATTAAACTAACCCCTCTGCCTCATAAAATAGGAATAAAACAGTCACCATAGTATAATGTATCGCATTATCTTTAAAACAATTTAATTAAACATTTGAAGCCATCATTCTTACCCCTTTAACCCTTGTTGTAGTCGTAGGCCATTAAGAAAAGGGTTGCGATTGTTCTTGTTATCCAGTGGTGTCATTTATAGTCAAGAATTCGACTTCTGCCACACCCATACGTCACACCCGTTTATAGGGTAGACCCATTTATACATCCCTTTATTCATCCACAGATCGCAATTTTGACCAGAACCAGAGAACGATCAATCACCAATTCAGTACCCTCAGAAGTATAATTTGGCGTGGGAACATGGAGGACATAGTCACCCGACAGATTTAACGAGTGTTTGGCTGGATTCAAAGTCCCGTTCTCTCACACGTGAGTCCAGTGCCCTGCTAAGTAGGCTATTTCGGCTTTTTAACACTTATTATAATTGAGAAATTATACTAGAATAAGGAATAGTTAACAGTCATTAAACTCCTATTAACCATTTAAATGAACTGCCATTTTAAATAAATCGTAAAAGTGCAAACAGATTATTACCCTTCTGTCTGGTGAGAACCAAAAACATCAAATGGTTAAAATTATCAAATAAATCGTAAAATGACTGAAAGTTCGGAAGATTATTTTGGTAATTTTATAGTGATACTGAAGAGCATGCCATAAAACCCAATTATTTGGATACAACTATAATCCATTATTTGGAATCAATTATAAAACCCAATTGTTAATGTGTGTAATAAGAACTGTAATTTTGGAAAGCAGAATTTTTGGCAATTGTAATAACAGATAACGGTAAAATTATCGTATGAGTAGTTTAAATACCGTATACTTTGTTCTAAATTTTTGAATTGTGATTTCTTTCAGAAGAAATGCCATACCATCGAAGTATGATGATTTTGCCAGAATTGTTTTCTCCTTGTACAATCAGAAAAAAATACAATTCAAATCAAGAAGACTAAACAGAATTAAAGTAAAATAAATATAAATAATAAAAAGATTTTGATTTCCTTATCCTTCGAAAAAAAGTAATGGATAATAATTTTTCTTTAGATGCAAAAGAAATTCAAGTTTTAATACAAATCGATTTTGTCAAATGATATTCAATTCATGATGAAAGAATGAAATGGAAAAAACAGGATAAAAAGTCAAAAATATTAAAAAAAAAGAAGCAAGACAAAGAATCACGAAAAATTTTTTATCACTGCATTCTTGTTTTTATTGATTTTTTCTAGCATAAAAGAATAATCGCTTTAAGAAAGAAATCCAACTCGGTTAAGCAACTTAAACTTCTTTTTTGTAAGTAAAAAAATAAATAAATGCATGCTGGAATTGAAAAAGTAAAGAGCATAAATTAGTTTTCTGGAAGCAGCCTTTTGTTACAAAGAGTAGAGATAATTTTTGCACTTTTTGACTGAGAAATTTCTTTACCAAATAAAAAAGTGCAAGAAAAAATCATTCTTTTAAGCTTAAGGTATATTTATTTCTTTACTAAACAAACTTTGCAGAAAGATTTATTGATGCTTGCTTGATATTTTTTTTTTCAAAAATGAATCGCTAAAGATGTTGAATATACGTTTATTTTGTGGTTAAAACTCATTTAGTAACGTGCATATTTTGCGTGAATAAGTTGTGCTAGCTTAATAATTTAAAAACAACGGTTTTATTTTGTCGTAAATATTCATTAATTTGTATATTTTGTTTGAATAGCTTGTGCTAACTTAGCAACCTAAAACAGCGGTTTTATTTTACAGTTGAAACTCATTTTGCAACACGTTTATTTTGTTTAAATAAGTTGTGTTAGCTTAACAGCTTAAAAATAACAATCAAAAATGAGTTGTTACTTGACAGGGAAGTAGGCACTTTATTTACGTTAGAGCTGCACAATGAGCTTTTGGCGACGGTGTGGAAAACATCTCTGAGGATGATCTGAAGACATGTCATCGCAATTTTGATCCTCTGCAGAGGGGATGGCTCCCCTGCTTTGGTAGCCTGACGATCTGCGCAAATTCGTTCACTTTACGGTAGAACAGTTTAACGGGGGTCGATACTGCACACCTTCGGTCCCTACGCAGGCTGATCAAAGTGGTCACCCACCCGCTTACTGACCAAAGCCAGTGATGCTTAACTTTGGTGTTCTACTGGGAACCGTGTTTCGGCGATCAGTTCACTGCGGGACACTTCTTGGCAGAATTAAAAAAAAAGTAATTAAGAGGGAAAATAAAACAAAATAATTTTTCAATTAGAATTTGAAAGAAAACGCTTTAAATTATTGCTGCTAAGCACAGATTTGTTTAGAAAAAAACATTAAGTTAATAAAATTTGCAGATAGTTTATGCTTGGGCATTTTATTTTTTTTTTATGTTTAACTGTACGCAGTAAAACAACTCTAATCAAATTACGGCAAAGAATACTGATACCCTGAAGGCAGCATCCCTTTAATCCATTTTACCGTAAGATCCATTTTTATCGTACAATTTTATACCGTAATTTTTATTGTATTATTCTTTCAATTAAAGTAATTCAGTGATTTTACAGTAAATGTTACTGTAAAAACTACAGTATATTAGGTTTTTCGTTCCATAAATTTTTTCGTGTTCTGTTCCGTTACATCACTCAGGTTTACAGTACTTGTGACCGTAATTTGATCCGATTTTTTTCACACTTTAGTAAGATTATGTATAATCAGGAATCATGAAACAGATCAGAAAAGTTTTGAGATCGGAATCATTTTATCAGAGAAAGTCGAGAAAAATGTACTGATATTTTTAACATATTTTTCCTCAATGATTTGTTTCCTCTAGATATAATTTTTTTGTTTTGTTTTATTTGGAGTACGAAGATGATTTGGAAAGCTTACTGTTTTAAAAATAGCAATTATATAAAAATAATTTCTTAAAAAAAAAGACTTTCAAATATTTTATGTAATAAAATTTAATTAAAATAAATCGAACAAAATAAAGATCTCTAACTATTAAACGAATTTAAATTATATATTCAATTTGTTGTTGTCGTAGGATTTTCAATTCGTAATTTAAAGAAACAAATCATTACCAAAATAAAATTTACATCCTTTAGAAATTGCCTCATTGCTTTGGATAAATTTTATATTTTCATTTAATACAGATTGCCATACAAAAAGCAACATTTATACGCTTTTCATTTATACGCCTTTTTCGTTTATACGCCTTTTTCTTTTATACGCCTTTTTCTTTTATACGCCTTTTTCGTTTATACGCCCTTTTCATTTATACGTAATTTCATTGCAGCTTTAGTTCATTCATAATCTATGCAAAGTCACAATAGTTCGTTTATAGGGAAGGAAAAAACATAAACTATACGGTTATACGTCGTTTCTTTTAGGGCATTTTTCCATTTATTATTTTTTTTTTTTCGCTTTCATGTCTTCCTGTATGGGAAGTATATTATAGATTTATTTAAGAAGGGAATTATGATTATGATTGTCGAAACTTTTGTTACATAAGGTTTGTTTTCAATTTTAAAAACTACTACCCCTAAGTGTCAAATTAACAATATTGTTAGATTATCAAAATCATTATTTTTATGTTTAATTTCTACTAATTTGTTTAATTTTCCTTACACGTTTTTTCATTTATACGTCGATTTACAGCGACTCCCTAAAAGATCTATAAACAGTGCTTTAATGCAGTTCAAATTACTTAAAGACTTAAGGAACTTAAAAAAATACATTTGACTCTGAATAAATTTTTTGAATGAATACTGAATAAAAATAATCTAAGAGAAAAAATTGGTTCTAGGCACAACATGTTGATGAACCTTGGACTACCATACACTGGACTCATATGTTACGACTTAAGTCATTTGATTTTTCGTCTTTTTAATTATCAGAAATAAAAGTTATTTTAAGTTGGATATTCATGCAATTGAATCTTCCTTCAATAAAATTTTCAAGTAGCAAAAATCAGTTAAAATAAATCAAAAGGTATATATTTTGGAGCAACATTTCAAAACTTTACTTTTTAGCATACTTTTTACATCTCATATGTTTCAAACTCCACATGGATTTGCATCATAGCTATTTAGCTCCGCATATATCTTGGACCGAGAATACGATTCCGCCACTAGTCCAAGGTACAACACGTGCACATTTTATTGATTTTGTTACAATTTGGTAATTTTACCATGATACCTTAGAGCATGACAGTTCAGGCGTTTCAGTTTTGTATTTTTTTCTAAATGTGTGGCAATAAGAATTATAATTTTGAAAACTAGAATTTCCGGTAAAAAAATTACCATATGAACGAAAAAACTACCAAATGACCAAATGAATGGTTAAAATATAGTATATTTTAATTTTATTCACAAGAATTATTCCATTAATAACCAGAATTCGCACCATTCGGTTTGCATTACCATTATCAATACTATAAGACCAGATATTTTTCCTCCCTGTGTATAATTAAAAATACATTGAATGATAGATTTTATCTATTACGAAAAGTTCTTTGAACGATAGACTATACATTATATATAAAACGAATCCAATGAAATAGGATCCGGGATTATTAAATTAAAATTTAAATTACTTTTCTATATTAAATTGGTATTTTTGGAATATTTCATAACAAAACTTTTTTCGCGTAATTTAAATTTAAATATTGAATATACCAAATCGCACAATATTTACAGTTCATAAGAAACTCTTTAATTAGTTTCGATAAGATTCGAAATTGAGTTACTATGATAAAAAAATCTCATTAAGTATAACGAAAAAACATTTTGAAAAGAAGATTACATTTCATTACATTTCTTTTAAAGAGATAATTGTTAAAATCCAGTAAGATG
This sequence comes from Parasteatoda lunata, assembly GCA_949128135.1. Taxonomy (NCBI): domain Eukaryota; kingdom Metazoa; phylum Arthropoda; class Arachnida; order Araneae; family Theridiidae; genus Parasteatoda; species Parasteatoda lunata. The sequence continues at coordinate 20,248,854 of OX421981.1, read as the reverse complement.
CAACTGAATCTGATTTTTTCTTCAAATAAGGCATTCAGCCAGTAAAATATTTATGGCATTGCTTTTATCTCTTTTGAAAAATATATCGAATTTCCTTTGTATCTCAAAATAAGTAATTAGCTTTTAAATTTAATTATTTTTTTCCTTTAATTTGAAACTTTTTTAATGTTTTAGAGAGTTTTTATCATTGTTTTGATGAAATGGACTCCTTTGTTTAGAAATGCAGTGATTAATTATCATTACAGTCCTTGTTAAGCGTGTTTTGAATGCTATAATTGCCTCTATTTCAGTCTTTAAAAATTGTTTGTTTTTAATTAAATAACGAGAAATTCGTAATGATATGAAACAATGGATTTTAACTCTAGAATATTATCGAAATTTAATTACAATGATATATATTTCCTTTAGGAATCGGCTGTGGACTACAGATATCAGGTTTTAGACGATTCTAAAACTTTAGGCTTGCATAAAAAAAAAATTTTTTTCATTCTTTTTTACCTGTCAGATGATCGCATTTATTTCCTTACGTTTTAGTAGATCAATTATCTAAATAAATTGTAGCACTTTTCTGAACAGCATTTTAAATAAACATTTTAGTAAATACTTCAAACGTAATTTAAATTGTTTATTTGTTCAGACCACACTGTAAATATGGATCAAAAAAGTATTCGGATCAAATTACGGTAAAATGTAACGTCACTCAGGGTGCCGGTACTTTTGACCGTGAAACATGTTGCGAAATAAGGATCTGATATATACGAGTTGTAGCAGCAGTAATTAGCGCAAAACCACTGAATCCCCTAATTAAATATCACTGTAAAAATTACGGCATAATATTCTATGGTAAAAATGGATTTTATGATAGAAATGGATTTTACGATGAAAATTTATTTTGTGATAAAAATGGAAAACAGTGACAGAACTACTTAGATTTACTCTGTGGAGAAGTAATGCTGCATAATTTGTTTATATTTTAATATTTTGATTTTTTTTTCTATCAGCATTTGAAGCTTCATGGTCTACTTTAAGTATACCTGTAATGTAAAAAATTCCGAAAGCAAATTCTTAATCAAATTACGGTAGAAAGCAGTGGCATTCAAGATACTAATACTTTTCAACGTAAAATTCATTTTTACTAGAACATGTTACGGAGAAAAAAAACTGATATACCGTAATTTTTACAGTAATAATTACCACGAAATCACTGAATCACTCTAATTAAATAAACATTACTGTAAAAGTTACGATATTATATATTACGGTAAAAAAGTATTTTAGGGACGATAAACCCAAAGTTCTGGTACTTTATTCCGTAATTCGAGGCCAATTTTTTTCACAGCACAGATTAGCATTGAAGTAGAAGAGAGTACTGGTAAATGGTATAAAAATCATTTATTTTATTAAATATACTTTTTATTTTTTTATATTTTTTATTTTTAGTTTTTACTTAATGTGTGGGAATAAGGATTACATTATGGATTACATACAGCCATTACATTATGACCACCCTTCATCTATAACAATGGGCTAGCCCATGTTTTCATGGTTTCTCGCCCAGGAACAATGTTTTCATGGGGCGCATTATGACCCATAATCCTCACAGAACAATCCTTGACGTCAGTAAGCTACTTAAACATAGTTGCAGACCAAGTTCACCTATCCATGGCAACAGTTTTTCCTGCGGGTTATGGTGTTTACCAACAGGATAATGCACCATGTCATAAGGATCGAATCGTCATGGATTGGTTCGAGGAGCATTCCAGTGACTTTCAAGTCATGTTTTGGCACCCAACTTCACCTGACCTTATTCCAACAGCGCATTTGTGGACCTACTTGGAAAACCAAATTTGTGCTGCCACGCTACCCTCTCGCAATGTGTGGGAATTGCAGGACCAGTTGGTGAGCGCTTGGTACCAGATACCTCATACAACCTATCAACACCTTGTGGAATCAATGCCACGGCAGGTGCTAGCTATTTTGAGGGCTAAAGGTGGTCCTACATGTTATCAGCAGGGAGGTCATAATGTAATGACTCTTCGGTATGCATATATGTTACGGATCCGTGTAATCAAAATTTCAGAGTACCGTTGTTATGTTAAAAGCTTTCAACGCACTTTTTCTATGATTCAATAGTTAAACACAATTTTTTTTCTAAAGCGTTTTATAATATATATATATTTTAGAAAGCAAAGTTTAAATTTAAGACTTTTTGAATTTGTCTCAGTTTAAATTAAACTTGATTAAAACACTAAACTTGATTGCACTATACTAGGGTTCAACTGAAACGAACATTTGGCGCAATTTAAAGCCTATTATGGATCTGTATACTTCAATTTTCAAAGTATTGTTATTATGTTTAAAGCTTTCAACGTATTTCTAGAATAATTCAGTTGTTAAGCCTATGTTTTTTTTCAAAAGCATTTTAAAATATGTATATTTTAGAAAGCAGAGTTTAAATTTAAGGTTTTTGAATTTGTCATAATCTGAATTAAACTTGATTGAAAAATTTAACTTTATTCTAATATATCATGATTCTACTTGAACAAAAACATAGTGCAATTGCAATTTGAATTATGGATCCGTATAGATTTAACTTAGTCTAATTGAGAAAATAATTATCTGAAGTTGGTTGGCTAAAAGCTATAGAGACATCCTATTTTACAACTTTTAAACAGTTTCTTAGTTACTGTCTTCTTAAAAGTTTTATAGCTTTGAATTCATTTAGGCTTACAGCTTCTAAAACTATTTATGATAGTTCTAAATTCTTTTGAAATGGGATGGATGTTAGAGATTTCCTATTTTACAACTATTTTACTGTTTATTAATTACCGTAATTTATACCGTTTTATAGATCCGAATTTCTAACGGCCCATAAAATTTAATTAATTGAGATAATTCTGAATTTTTTTAGAAAGCTAGAATGAATCTTTTTTAATGAATGTTAGAGACTGTCTATTTTAAAAATTTCTTTTCATGTTTATTAGTTAACCGTTTTATAGTTTCAAATTTACAGCGGTCTTCAATTATTTGTTTTAATTTATTTGAAGCAGTGATAATTTCTTTTAGAAGAGAAATCTGAACCCCCAAAAATGCAAATAGTAAACGTTCTTTTATGATTTATTTACTCAACATTGATCAGAATTTAAGTCTCTGGCTTAAAATATTATCTCACTATCAAAATTTTAGAATAATTTGCAAGGAAATTTTAAGCATACTTTTAAATATCGTAAATTAAATATCTAAAAAACATGCAATCCATTTGTATGCTTCATTTTGTGTTGATCAGTTATGATTGCCTAAATTCAAAATTACATACGTAAGATTTGATCGAACATCATAAATATCACCGAAAATCATCTACTTTATAATCAGAATCAAATTGCGATACTAAGTACCGGTACATTAGGTGTATCATACCTAAAATCTATTTTACCGTAAAATCGATTTTTACAGTAAAATATTATACCGTATTTTATACAGCACTATTTATTAAAGTAGAGTGATTCGGTGAATTTACGGTAATTATTACTGTGAAATTTGCGTTATATAAGCAATTTTTATCTCCGTAACATGTTAAAATAAACATATATTTTATGGTAAAAAGTACCAGGATCCTATGTGTCGACACTTTTTACTGTAATTTGTTTAGGAATTTTTTACGATTTAATGAGAAAGATCGTTGTTTGTGCTACCAGGCCTTTTAACTTCTATGTGAATAAAAGTAACTTTAAAAAAATAAATAAAAACAAATTACGGACATTTGAATTTTATTTCGGTTTAAAGTAATAACAAAATGCAACATGAAAGAAAACGAAAAAAATATTCTGGTAAGTTTAAAAAAAGAAACACAATAGTGAAATGGGCAATGAACTATTTGATTTAAATATGATACTCTGATTGAATATTAATGTACAATTAAATTGAATTTCGGTTTATAGTAATAAAAAAATGAAAAATGAAAGAATATGAAATAAAAAATTTGGTAACATAAAAAAAAACAATTAAAAAAAATAATTAAAAAAAACACAATAATAAATTAGGCAATTAACAATTTGATTCAAACATGAAACTCTGAATGAATATTATTCGAATTCATGGTTTATTGAGCAATATTATTGCTGCATTTTCTATAAATTGACGAACTTTGATTTTATTCCATTGCATCTTTCAAAATGCGATATTTTTTTTATATTAATGTATTATTATGCTTCATACTGTGGCGTTTTCATAAATATTTTTATTGTTTTTCCTTCAGCTCTTTTTTCTTTGCATTATATACTTGATACTACGGCATTTTCGTTATTTTTTCCTCATTTTGAACATCTCTCCAATGCATGTTTTGAAATGTAATATTTTAATCACATTATATACTAAACACTGCGAAAAAAAGTATGGTCAAAACTACCAAAATGTGGTGAAATTTAATGTGCTTTTGGCTCTATGTGAACACCAAAACGCTCGAGAATTTTTTTCGAAGGGCTTTGGTAATGATTTTGGTAAAATAAACAATAAAATATTATTTTATAATATTGTTAAAATTTAGATAATGAGGTAAAGTTTGATAGCGTTATCATGCTAACTTAGAGCGTGGCATACAATCTATTTATTCGGTAAAATTTACTTTTTAGTTTTGGAACTTTACTAAATGCGAACTATAACTTCGAACACAAGAATTTCCGGTAAACCTTTACAATATTAACGGAAACCTCTACCACTTGAATGGTTTAATAACCATATATTTCGAATTTTTTACCGGAATTATGAATGTCTTTACCATACAGTACGACAATTTAAACAGATTTTTTTTCTCTTCGTACACTGTGACTTTACAATAAATTGGATACACTTCATTGAATTATATGTATTGGAGCAGCTCTTAAATATTTAACTATCATTAAATTCTAAAGCATAAAGTAAACTTAGAGAAAATTGTATGCTCAAAAATAAAATTTAAATTATTCTTACTTAATCATTTATACTTTTAAAAAATATAAAAACAAATATTCAACAAGAATAATTTGTTGAATAATTTCGTTAAGAACTAATTTCTTTTTGAAGTTTCAAAGTTGAATATAGTCCTTAACGCAGTTAGAACTATTACTTAATAGAAATGTCTAGTTTTAACTGATTTCCCAATTTTCAAAGTAGTATATAATATGATAAGAATATATTTTCCGAAAATAAAGTAAATTATACTTATTTACTCATTGAAATCCTTAAACATATGAAATCTTATTTCCAACAAGAATAATTTCTGAAAAAACCATTTTTTTTAAGGATAGAAAATTAAATATATAGAACTTGACGCCTTGTAAAGCTGTTAGAACTACTACTTAATAGCAATGTCTAGTTTTAACTGATTTCCTGATTTTTAAGGTAGTATATAATATGCCAAAAGTATATTACTTATTCACTTATTAGCACGATCAACATTTTACCGACGTAGAACGATTATTGAGGTCAGTTGGACCACAATAAGAAAATGAGCATAAAGTTAAAAAAGGTTAAGAAATTAGTAAGCTTTAGAAATTAGAAGGAACGAAATTAGAAAATGTTTGTTTTTAATAATTTTAACGTTACGCAGTGTGTTATTCTTTATACAAAAGTTGCCTTTTTTAAGGAAAAAACAATTAGATACCACTTTAAATATTAACACATGATTTAAAATAAACGTTACAAAAAAAATTTCTTAGCATTTTCCGCAATCATGGGAGGTTTAAGAGCAGTGTCGAGCAGGAGAAGGATTTCCTTCGTCTTACAGCATTAATCTAGTTAAGGCCCTCTCCTGCTTAAATTAAATAAAGATAACCAATGGCGAAAAAAACATTGGGCAAAACCCGAGTAAGACACCCATTTTTACCGTTGCTACCGTTCTAGGTAAATCATCATTTTATTCGTCCATTATAAAAATTTTATTTTAATGCTTTTGAAAACCTTAAAAAGTTAAGAAAAGTCACGAAACTGGTATAATTATTTTAGGACTTAGCACCTCTCAAATTTGATATGAGGACAAAGTAACCGCCCTGATCGTTCTATTGTTAAACATATCGAATCTAATTTCCAACAAGAACAATTTTGATGAATAATTTCGTTATAAACTATTTTTTTAAGGATAGAAAATTGAATATAGAACGTAAAGCATTGTAACATAGTTAGAACTATTATTTAATAGAAATGTCTAGTTTTAACTGATTTTCCAATTTTTACGGCAATATATAATATGATAAGAATATTTCTTCCAAAAAATGAAGTTTGTATTCAGCAAATATCAATCAAATAAAGCCTTCCCGTACAAATCTAATCAACTATTTCCAAGATTAATTTCATTTCCGAAAATTCGAAATACAATATAAAAAATAATGTTTTCCTTTGATTCAAATGCATTTTCGAGGAAAAAGATTAATGAAATAGGTAGCTTCAAGCTTCTTTCTTTCTTTCTTTTTCTTGCGTTGAATAAAAGTTACTTTGTATGTTACTATTTCTTCTTTAAAAAGGATTCGAAATTGAACAGGAATATTATTGATTATAGTAAAACTTATAGTTAAGAATGCACTATGCTTTATATCAGATTCATATAAAGCATATATAAGTCTGCAAGTGTATATTTTATTTATATTTCTTCGATTCCTTAAGATTAGAAAATGTATCACGATAACTCGTTAAGTCTTCTAAAAAAGTAAAAATAACATGGTTTGACTTCTAGAAACTAATAGTAAACATCAAACTACATAATAGTTAGACTGACTTGTACAAAATTCTACCAAACTAATTTAATTTACTTTAAATATTATACTATGTTTTTTAAACATATTTCATTTTGATAATTTATAATTTTGAAAATAAAGGCATCATTATATGAGCCAAACACTAAACTTCAAAGTCATTTTTTTAAAAATAACTTTTATTTATTATATATTGTAATATATGTAATATATTGTAATATACACTGTTTATTTAATATATTGTAAAATACACTGTAAAATATTCCGGATCAAATATTAGAAATATTAGATAAGATATTAGATAAGATCGATATTAAAACAAAATCTTTGATTTATCATTTAACTGACATAATTTAACATTTTCAAGAACTCACTAATTGAAAGGCTTTTGTTAATTGTTCAAATACACAATAAGAAATTTTGAATCAAATTTTGGTAATTACTGTAAATCAATTTTTATGAGGAACGTACATTGCGGAACGAAAAATCTGATATACCGTAACTTTTACAGTAATATTTCCGTGAAATCACAGAATCACTAAATATTACTGTAAAAAATACGGTGCAATATTTTACAGCAAAAGTAGTTTTGGGATTGGATGGATTGGACTGCAAATGTATTTTACAGCAAAATGGATTTTATGGATTATACATCCTAAGTGCGCATAGGTCTCAAAGTCTCACGCTCAAGTCTCAAATCTCGAACTCCGAGGTAACGTTTGCGAATATAATGTTAATTTAGGGTCTTTGGTCATTATTCTACAAAAAAAAAAAAAAATAAAAAAAATAAAAAAAAAAAATACACGCAGATCTGTATTTTAATACTTATGATATTTTTACGAGTATACATTTCTTTTTACAGTCAGTGAGGGAAACAATTTTTTGTCATAACTGATCGTTATCCAGCGGAAAAATCTCTCAGAGTATAATACACCGGTTTCTAGCCGGAAACAGTTACAGTTGTGAATATGAAAACCATTTCCCCCCTTTTTTATTAATATATTTAAAGTTTGGAGCAAAATTTGAAAGTGCAATTAGCGTTAACTAACGGTAATACTATTTCGAAATTCATTCCGCTTCATTCTACGTTACGTTGAGCAATTTTCGAATACATTTATCTTTTTTTCCAATTTTAATGAAGTTAGTACACCGGTGTTTAATTCTGAACAGTTTCTGTTCTGAATAAATTTAAGAATAAGAAATTAAGATTTGAAGCCAAAAAAGCTAGACAAATTGTGGTAAAAAATTCACAAATATAAGATATTAAGGAAAAAATAAACTTAATTTTTGATTGACATAGCTAAGTGAAAACAAAGGAACTTCATTGACAATTTAATGTTATAAGAAGTTTCAAATTTTTCAAGGAAATTACTCAGCGATCATTGTAATTTTACTAAAAACGTCGGTAGTTTATAACATAATAACATGATAAATTTCATGTTTGTCAGAGTCAACTTTTATTTCTTTAAAAGACTTCATTAGAATCATTTAGTTTAAATATATGTCCCCGTTTTTTATGCTAATTACTTCTTTAGACCTTGTATTGATATGAGAAACTTGCTTGGCCAGGTGTCTCAAATGCTAAGGAACAACTATTTTAAATTTGTACTAGACTTAACTGCTAAATCTTTTTTTACCTAATAACTAGAGCCGATAAATAATGGAATTTCAAGTATAAGTTTAACTTTTGTTACGATTTTTTTTTAATTACATTGACAATGAAAACATTAAAATCGTAATCTACTCAAGTTTTTGACGAAAAAAAAAAGTTAATTTATTTATTAATTCGGGAGATACAATTTATGCTTTTATGTCATAGATCTACATGCTTTTTATCTGATCTTCAGAAATGATTCTGGGACGTAATCATTGAAAAATGAAATTGCCAGAAAATATGAAACATATTCTTGAAATTGGTGTCGAAAGAAAATGGAATGAAAACTGCATTGTTATATAGCAACATATACAACACATAAAGCACAAATAAGAAAAAGTTAACTGAAGCGTAGCAATTTTATTTGCGCATTATAAGTTGTAATAGTTTTAAAAAGTTTTCTTTGATCTATTACGTATTATTCTTTGATCTATTTCATATTTTCTCGAGACTTGTTGTCTGGCGTTCAAAAAATACAACAATATATATATATATATATATATATATATATATATATATATGGATCGGAAAGAAATAGATATACACAGTTTGCTGAATACAGTTTCTGAAAGCAATCAATTGTTGCAGGATCGTACAAATATTGAAGTTAGAATGATCTGATATGCAGTAGAAATTATTGTTTCAAAGTTTTAAGTTAGCAGTGCCATCTGTCACTAAACTGAGTAACTAATTTTGAAACTTAGAAAGAATTTTAAAAAAATTTGTTTTCTAAGCACAACACGGTAAACAGTATTCTTTTACTTTTCCTTTCATCGATTTCCGGGAAGTCAGGTATAAAGTGCAAATTATAGATTATTTGTGCTTTATAGGCTATAGTAGTTTTAAAAAGTTTTCTTTGATCTACTTCATCCTAGTTGATCAAGTAATTTTCTTGAAAAATGTTTCCTGACGTCCAAAAATTATAATGGTTTAAGAAAATAAGGAAAAAAAAAATGAATGAAAAAGAGAAGTACACAGTTTGCTGAGCTGTGTAAAAAACCAATTGCAGTAACACTGTGGTGCACTCTGAGAACAATAATCAATCGTTAAGCGTTCAATCATCAATAGTCAAAATGAATCGACAATCGTTAAGCGTTGTAATAAAACTTATCTGATTTGCAGCAGAAATTATAGATTAATATTTTTTTAAGTTATCAGTGCCATCTGTTGACAAACTAAATTTTGAAACTTTGAAAGAATTGTTCTTCTTAAAAAAATGAAGAAGTAAAACCTGAATGTTTCATTCCGGCATCTTATATTATGATACTTTGATAGTTTTACTTTAGTTTGGTTGAACATATAATTTTCTTGAGACAGATTTTAATCATTAAAATATAATTGTTATTGTTAAAATCGAAAAATGAATTTAACTGGATATAATTTATAATGAAGTTAACTGGAAACTACTGTTAGAGTCACAATAAAAAAGTAAAATGGCATACACTGTTAAAATTTCCGGATCAAATTACGACAAAAAGAACTCGCCTCCAGGGGGTATCAACCGTATAACCCATTTTATCGTAAAATTTTATGCCATAATTTTCACCATAATATTTATTTAATTTGTGATTCAGTGGTTTACAGTAAATATTACTACAAAAGCTATGGTGTATCAGATACGGTATTTTACGGAGTTACACGGTAAAATAGATGCTGTTGTAAAATACCAGCAACCTGAATGGCGGTACTTTTAATGATAATTTAATCCGGGATTCTCTATAGTGTTGGAAGTTCGATATTATGAAAGCTATTCATTAAAATTTAATACGATCAATTAAACTAAGCAAGTCAAGCTCTTAAACTTTCATTTGATCTTTGTTCATTAAAAGATGAGTTTGATGTCTTATAAACTGATTGCAGCTCAATATTGTTTACATCACAACACGTGGAACTACTTGAAACATTTCTGATCAGATCTGGACACGATACGGAAATGTAAGGAGTGATTAAAAAATTTGTTTTAGAGTGCATAAAAGTTATGTTACTTTTTAAAAAAAAAAGAGTTAAAATTTGCTAGTGTTTAAAACATTTTCTTTTAAAATTCGCGAAATCAGTTTTGCTGTGCACAATTTCGCGGTAAAAATTGTTAAACAGCAATTTACTTAATTTTTGTTTTACCATACTCAAGCGAAACAGTCAAATAACCATTAAAAAAATGATATTTAAAATGTCAAGAGTGATAAAAAAACGTTTATTGATTGAGTTTATTTAATTCGATTTAGCAACCAAGATTCTATCCGCACCAGTTAGTCCCATCTTGCAAAGCCATTTTGCTCCGTGCAGTTAGGTACATACTGTAGTTGAGAAATCTAATCGGTCTATCTCCTGACCGGTGGAATAAAGGTTCGAATCCCAGTGTTGAAACCGCAATATTTTTACCATTCTTTAATACATGAAGAGTTTCCGGTACCCTTCATTCCTCAATCGGTGACTCTGGACTAATGGAAGACGAAACTATATCACGAATAAATGGAGCAGCACTCACGGAACTGCAGTGTCCGTTTATGTTGCAACTATGCTAGTTGTAAATGGTTAAAAAATCGCGTAGTTTTGTATTCACGGTTTCTTAACCGTACCAGTTGTAAACGATTTCAATACCGTAAAGGTGAAAAATATTTTCCTAATCATGGTAAAACTTTATGGTTAATAGGATGAACAGACTGTTGCCAGTTATTTTACCATAATTTCAAAGTGAAAATTCTAACAAAGTGATAATAAACTCGTTTTAACAAAATTTTGATATTTGCTTCCAAATGTTTAGTGCTAATTATTAACTTTAAGGAATAATAATAAATATAGAATAATTAACTCTTATAATGTATCTAAATTCAAATAGTTAAATGCTGAAATGTCTTACAAATTAATGCACTGAGCTTGTGTATAAGTATGTGTAAAAATCTATTTTGTTTGATGACATGACTTTAATGTTTTAATCTTTCACAAAAACTAGTAAAACTGGAATATTCTATAGTTTATCACTTTAAAAGATTACTTCAAGAATGAATTTAAGATTTTTCATCAAAAACCAAAGCTGAGATTAATTTCTTTTCATAAATTTAGCGCTTAACTCAAATGGAATCTGGTGATACATTTTTCTCTAAGTCTTTTTCATATGTTGCAAACTGAAAAATCTTAAGTTTATATATTTAAAAAAGAAAGCCTCCAACGATAAATGTTTTTCCGTGAAGTTTTGAAAGAAAAGATTTCTTCAGAAACTTTAAGATTAAGTCACATTTCTTTTGAGTTTATTCCATAAGGATTTGATAAAGTATCTTTCACGTGATTAAGAAGCTCACGAAAAAAAGAAAGAATAAATAAATAAATAAAAAATCCTAGTATTACAAGAAAACTTCCGCATATTTGTAAACCGAATGTTGGTTTATATCTGAGTAAATAAGTAGTTTGAAAAATTTTGGGATTAAATAAAATTTAAAATAAATATTATCAAAAACATATATCCTTATTTTTTTTAAAATACCACTAAATAAGAATTTTGAAAACATTTGAAAATGATTCCTTCTTCTGCTAATGTTTAAATAAAAAACTTTGTATTATTTATAATGCATTTAATAAAGTTTATCTTTCTGAGCAAGGCCTGAATTAGAGTAAGTCTTATAGGTTATTATCACGTGACATTTATAAAACATAAGTAGGAAAATTTGATGCTGATTAGTATATATATATATATATATATATATATATATATATATATATATATATATATATATATATATATATATATATACTATATAAAGGTATATATATATATATAAATATATATATATATATATATACTATATAAAGGTATATATACGTATATATATATATATATATTCAAAACTAAAAAAACATCAAAAACTATCTAACTGTCGAGGAAAACAGAGGTGCTGTAAATCAATTATTTGAAACACCTCCAAGTTTGCCATGCAATCAAACTAGTTTTGACATTATTCATCCCCTCCTCTTACTAAGGATTTATGAGATTTCTATAGCTTTCTATTTGATCCGAACTTAAATATTACTTTGGCATCCCTAATTTGTATACTTGTTTTAAATTTTTGAAAAGAATTCTATAAATATATATTAACCTGATAAGGGTAAACGAGAGGAGAAAAAAAGCTTTCCCAAGACGAGTATGAACTAGACTGGATGTAAGCATTAGACAGAGTATTTTTTTCCCGTTATGCATAATTTCATTTAAAAATTCATATATAATCATCATTTCAATTAAATTCACCGAAGTGTATAGTTTATTATATTTTATGCTAACAGAATGTACTGCAATAAAATGTTCGCGATATCTGAAAAAGGAACGGGAAAATTTACCCAAAACACAAAATACTACTTAACAAACCCCAAACTGTTGCATGTCTACCCTCAAATATACCATTAAGCATTTCATTCTTTTACCACCTAGGAAAAATATAAACAACACAGCGTAATAATTCCCGTGCCCAATCATCTCGCAAGAACCGAAACACGAAGATGTTTACACGTTTAAATGGCCCAAATGAAAAAAAGAAGAAAATAAATATAAATAAATAAATAAATAAATAAAATAAATACTTGATGCATATTAAAGGTCAATCCTCTGTGAGACATTATTCCAGTTATTACCGAAATCAACCGCCATCTAGTGTTATGTAATTGAAATGAAACATTCCAAACTGAAATCTCGTTTGTTTGATCATGGGCTTCTGGTGACGGAAAAGCTCGTCTCTAATATAATAATATGGTGGCCAATGGTAGAATTAAGTCTTCACGTATAATTACAGTGCTGAACGAATAAAAGACGGTGATTGCTGAACACTCTGTACACTACAAATAGACGAGAATAATGACGGAAGGAATTTTTGAAGAAGAGACATAGTAAAATTAGTGAAGACAAAATTTCTTCCTAATTTTCCCTTGTTGCTTAAATTTATAATATTCGTGACCACTGCAATTTAAAGTTCGCATGACAATTTTACAGATTTTTCTTCTTACCAGAAATATCAATACAATAGTGTAGGTAATTTCCTGCACTATTGTATTGATATCAAAACCTTCATTTTATTAGTTTTTAAAAACAAAACTTTATTAATAATTAGGCATTGGTATCGCTTAGCAATTCCATTTTATACTTTTTCTCCAATTAAATAAAACGATGCTGTAAGCTGATAAACTAGTTATGGCTAAATCAGTTAAGCGAATATTTTTATTTTCTTTTACTATCAGCGTTTTTCTTTAAGTTAAAAAATTCATTATTATATTTATTGAAAGATATTTTTCTTAAATATAATTTATAAAAATTAATCCCCGCCGGGTTTCGAACCTCGGGATTGGCAATTTGATGCTTCTCACCACTTAATGCTACCGGTCTATCTAGCTGCCAGAGTTTGGACAAGCTTTTCATGCCCTATATGCCCAATAGTGTACCCCCTAATTTGTCGATATCTATTTCCTTTGGTATGGTAGTATATTTTTTTTACAATATAATATCTGACCGAGTTTCAAAATTGTAGGTTAATATTATTGGGAAATATGGGGCATTATATATGAACAGTATATGAGCAACAATTTCCTAATTTTAACGCTTTTATTACATATATTCATGAACGAAAATAAAAATATAAACTAATATGTGTAAAAATGTGAACTATTATATTATTTCTTTAAAAAAATAAAATTCATTCACCTTAAGTAAAATAAATTAAACCTTTATTTACAAACTGGATAGGGTAAATAATTTTTCTTAGTACATATGAACTATTTTATTTTGACTACTTTTTTCTCGTAAATGTCATTTATTAAAAGCCTGAGTGTAAATACCAAAGGTTTGATATATTATATAGAGAAACACACACGATATTCCCTTGATAAAATGACGTTGATTTAGATTACCACCGAGATTTCTAATAAAAAACTACGAGAACTCGAATTGTGTTGTAGTTACTTTTCTGCTTTAATTAAATAAAGAGTAAATAATTTTCCGTTCTTCGTATAAGAAAACATTTCATTAAATGCTACTGACAATAAAGTTAACTAACTAAATTAACTATTCGAAGAAATATTCACAATTAATCAGATCATTTAATTAAAAAAAACAACATTTAAATAAATGAATACATCAAGAGGTCTTACTAATAAATGCTTATGTAAACCTTGCATTGTTTCTAACTAAAAAATATATTAGTATAATGTTAAACGTTTCTTAGTTAAAAGGTATTTCTATTCTAATTAGCTAATGCGTTAAATGTCTACAGTTCTTGCGAAAGTCTTAAGATTTAGAGAAATAAGTGTTTTTTTGTTTAGATATGCAAATGAAATCCCCCTTTATAATTAAATATATTTTATGAAGTTTAATTTTAAATATTAAAGCGAGGCTTTTCTAATTTGATATTTATATTGTCGAAATATATTATATTTATTCAAGGTAAATGGTTTTTAATCGAAATAATGGGCGTAAATATTAATTGTATAAATCAAATATTTTTCTTTACATGAGCAAAATTAAGCTACATTTCTTTTTTAAAAAAATTTAAATTAATTTTAATTTTTATTAATCGTATTCTTAACCGCAGTTTGAATTCTGACGATAGCTTGTCAAATCAAGCATTGCGTCTGGGTCACTCTGTCTGCAGTGCGCAGGTGAAATTTCGGGCTAAATCTGAGTGATGTTTGTGATTTTCTTGCAATGCAACTGCAGTTTACTTCCATCGAAGATTCCTTAACAAAGGTAAATTATTTCACTGCTTAATTCAGAGTCACGGTGGCTCAGGGGATGGAGCGTTTGCCTCCTAATGAGGTGACCTATGTTTGAATCTCAGTGCTGGATGGTTGATATGAACTCTGCTCATGACCAGCACAAACCATAGTGCTGACGTAAAATATACTTAGTGGTGGAGAAATCATGGGTTAAAATTCCCTAGCCGTCCGGCTAACCTTATGATGTTTTCGTTTTCTTCCTCTCCATATAACGCAAATGCATGCTATTTCCATCTAAAAATCTCCACGAAGGCTAGTTTTGCCAAATGCTTGATCCAGAAGCTCTCTTGTCTCCTGGGTCAGGTTCGAAATTACAAGACTACAGCGTTGAACAGTGATAACCATAAACTCAAAAGTGAGTCAGCTGTTCAACACCGATTATAAAATAAAATGCTTGTTGCAAATGTTGATTTGTCTTCCGGGTGGGTTCGAAATACCTAAAGTATTAAAAATCCCAAGAAATAAGATGGCTGTTCTTGTACCAAATATTCAATAAAATGTAAATGGAGGCTTCCTTCAAAATTTTTTTCAACTTCTCATAATTTTCTCAGCGACTACTTCATACAATAAAGATAAGATATTTATTTTTATTTTGCATATCTCTTTTACTTTTGACTAGCATTGTAAACAGATAAGTTATTTCAGCGTTTCTATTAACAGAATAGAAACATTTTAATTACATTAGCTTTAAATATCCATGTTCTTCGCAGAAATTCATTTCTTTATTATTAAAAGTTAAAATAAAATCCATACTTATTTGAAAACTAGGATATATCTAAATATATTTATAAAACCAGTATATATTATTTATTTATTTATTAAATTTAATTTTTTGTAATAGAATATTAGAGTTTATTTTTTAAATATATTTTTCAATAATAATTTATAACAAAAATTCATGGACATTACTATAATAACAAAATTTAATGTCAGTTGAGTAGTTTGTGTTAATCAAAACACATGGGCTTAGAACTACTCAAGTCTTATGTTGAGTTTAACAAAACCCTCAAAATCTAAGTGGTATAGTTCATTTTTTGTTATGTATTATTTAGCACGCTTTTTATGTGGAAACATGTAAAGAATGCATCAACGTTTTTATATAATATTAATTAAAAAGTATTGATTTGCTTTAACTAATATAATTACGAAATAAGGCTTTTATAATAAGAAAAATGCTTGGTCAAAACTTCAAGATTATGGCAAATTTTACCATGTTTTTGGGTCTATAGAAACACCAAAAAGCTGAGTAATTTTTACCAAAGCGTTATGGTTTCATAATATGTGATAAAATTCCATAAATGTGGTAAAATTTGATAACAACATGATGTCTTAGAGCATGTCATTGAAACCATTTATTCTATTTAACTTTTTTTTTCTATCTTTTATTAAATATGTGGTAATAAAGACTATAATTTTTAAAACCTAACCAACATTTTCTTGTAAACCATTTCCATATATCCCATGTCTTTTCGTTTTAATAACCATTTTTTTATTTTCTTATTTTTTAACCAGAAAAGTACATTAGTTCAAAAATGACAGATAAATTCTAGTTTTTATATAAATTCAGTAAAATATAAAAACAAGAAATAAATAAATAAAGCTATCTCGTATAATTATTTAAGCAGCGACAAAATATATTGAACTTAAACTCCTAAATACACTTATAAAATAATTAAAAACAACTCTATTAATAATTAAATATTAGATCAAATCTTCTGTACAAACTTAGAATTCTAAGCATTTATCCTCAATCGAAATAAGTAATGTAAATATCTCCCGGATATCGTAAACATTCTAGAAATTGCTTGTCAGTAAAGGTCCAAAAAGCTTGTAACCTTATATTAACTTATTAACACCCCACCTAAAGCCTAGCATGATGTATTCTAGAATAAATAGAAGATTATTACAACAAAGCGTCGAGACAAAATTTGTATTTGGTACACTCTCCTTAAAGTTTTATCAATTAATTGTATGCCTACAATTTCAGTGACAGCTTATTTAATAAGACTAGTTTGTGTAATGACACCACTCTATTGATCCAGCAAATTTACAATGCCTTTTGGAAAACAATTAATTATGTTTAGTTCTGATTCTTACAGAGAATGGATTATGTGCGATTCATTATCAAATGGAATACTGGATATTTGGATAAATGCACAACGAATATAAAGACTTATGAAAATATTACGATCCTATATTACGTTTTAAGGAATGTTTGGTGAAACTTTGAAGTGAATCGATTAAGTTTCAGACTTAAATGAGAATGCTTATAACATTTATGGATGTATATTTTTATGGATTTAGTTTCTTCTTGCTGAATTTCTAGTCTGATATATAAAATTATACAACATTGGTTCGTCGTTTTATATTAAAATTTACACCCTTGTAATTTTTTATTCAATCCAGGAAACCTAAATGAATTGTACATCGGAAAAAATTCAGGTTCAAATTACGGCATTAAGCACCAACACGGGGATGCCGGTGCTTTTTACAGTAAAATCCACTGTTACCGGTAGATTTAACATCTAAAAGCATGATATTCTATAATTTTCACAGTAATAATTAATCACTGAATTACTTTACTTCTATAAATATTACTGTAAAAGTTACAGTATAATATTTTTCAAAAAAATGTATTTTACTGTAAAATGTATTTTACATCCAAAGTGCAGATACTTTATACCGTAATTTGATCATGAGTTTTTTACAGTACTTTTACGAACTCATCTAAGCCGAATTCGGGAAACACAAAAACTAAAAACAAGGATACTCCCATGGTTTGATAAATAGCAAAGATATTCTGATTCATGATCCGTCTACTACTAGAGGTCGAGGCTAGTAGTCTTTATTGAAATGTTAATGATATATATATATATATATATATATATATATATATATAAATATATATATAGATAGATAGATAGATAGATAGATATAGTCTATATATATATACATATATATATATATATATATATATATATATATATATATATATATATATATATATATATATAGATAGATAGATAGATAGATAGATAGATAGATAGATATAGACATAGATATAGATATAGGCTAGTAGTCTTTATTTTTTTACAGTACTTTTACGAACTCACCTAAGCCGAATTCGGGAAACACAAAAACTAAAAACAAGGATACTCCCATAGTTTGATAAATAGCAAAGATATTCTGATTCATGATCCGTCTACTACTAGTGGTCGAGGCTAGTAGTCATTATTGAGATGTCAATGATATATATATATATATATATATATATATATATATATATATATATATATATATATATATATATATATATATATATATATATATATATATATATATATATATATATATATATATATATATATATATATATATATATATATATATATAATATGCTTCATTTTATTAGCACCTTTACGTTACAGTAAGAAAAAGTATAATCTCATTCAAACTATCGCTGATGATTCCTTGAAAAATATTTCTTCTCAAGTAAAGATTTTTCTGTTAGTGACCAACTTCTTTATCAAAGCAAGAAAATATATAACTTTATGCAATTGGAAAAAATATTCTTTCTCAAGCAAGTATATTGCAAAAACCTTTATATACTTTGCGAACACCTTCATAAAAAAGCAATAAATATTTCATTTCATTTAAATTTGTTGTAATTTATTACTTGAAAACTATTTTTCTTCAAGTAAATGCTCTGCTCATTTTTGCCTCAATTATACGAAATATTATACGAACACGATTGATTTGAATCAGTTATTAGAGATATTAGAAAACCTTCTTACAATTAATAACAAAAAAAATCATAATATCACATCTCTGAAAAAATGGTTAAATAACAATTGATTGCACGGCTATTTTACCATATTTAATCAACACAGTCAAATAACCATAAATAAAATGGTAATCAAACTGTTAAGTTTAAGAAAAACTGTTTATTAACTGCTTTCAATTAATACGGTTATACAACCAGAATTTTATCGCACCAACTACAACCACCTAATGAAGCTACTTAGTTCTTCGCTGCTGCGTACATATCATAGCCGAGCGGGCTTATCTGTCACTCTCTTGACCTTCAGAACTGGAGTTCGAGTCCTAGTGTTGACACTACAATATTTTCTCTATTCCTTTCAACACGTGAAGAATTCCCAGTGTCCGGCACTCTCCAGTGACCATTAACTTACGAAAAGCCGAGCTTCTATACATAGTTAAAAAATTATTACGTTTTTAAAAAATGCTAGTTGTAAATGGTTAAAAAACCGTATAGTTTTGTATTCATGGTTTTATAACGATATTTTTGTAAATGGTTATAATACCATAAAGGAAAAAAAATTTCTTTTCCGTAAACTTTACAGTTAATCGGATGGACAGACAGCTGCCAGTTATATTACCGTAGTTTTAGAAGGAAAATTTTAACAGTGCATCTTCGCAAGATCTTGAACTTTTTAAAAATTCTATATTGTCATATTTAAAATAAAAATAAATAATGTAAGCAAATCATGAATAAATATAATACTTGTTTTTAGAATAGAATACAAAAATATTTTAAGATCGATTTGGCGACTTAAATGACAAGTTTTGTGATAAGAAGAAAATTTTCTCTATCTTCCAAGATCTACAGAAGTAAAAGAATTTTCAAAATTTTTCAAATAGAAGAAATCTTCAGCTGTTTCTCATTGTCAAACCAAGTCATTTATAAAAAGAAATTCCGTATTCCACAAATTGTTTGGAATTTCAAACTCGTGAGCCGAATTTTGTATCTTTCCGCTAAGTTGACAAACGTCACGCCTCGTTACAATCCCCATAAGTTAAGTTAAAAGTGTCTGAAAGAAGTGTTAACTCAGGAACTTTTAAGTTCTTATTTAAAAATTACATTAAATAAATAGCTACTTCCTTCTATCATGAATGAATTTACAATTGCAGCATTTGAAATGCTATTCGTTTTGTCGTCAACAGTCAAAATAAAACGATACATTCATATTTTCGTCAAGAAATGTACTAAAATTAGAATTTAAATTTGTTGCATCAATTTGTTATTTGCAAAATTTTATAATCCAAAAAGTATTTGCATGTCATATTTTACAGATACTTTATTTTAATATAATCCACACCTTTAATAAATTCCATAATCCATAATCCTTTAATAAATTCCTGATCAAATTACGGTAAAATATTATTTTGTAAGATATTTTTTTACTGTTAAAAGTTTAAAACGGTTTATTTTTCTATTTAACGGTTATTAACGGATATTTTTTTGTAAGCTGCTTTTCTCTACAAACCTCTCTACTTTCCACACTGTAAAAAAATGGACGGTCAAATTTCACGAGATTTTCTTCGTTTTTGACGAAACGTTTCCAGATATACGTTCCAGATATACGTTCCGACCAAAGATTTTTTCACAGTGGAGAAATAGCTATCGTTTCTTCTTCAATGACACGAATTTCAACAAAATTTTAAAAAAAAATATTTCACCGTTTTCTTTTTTTCCAAAGTTCACTTCATCATGGGCGAAATACGGGCGGATCAAAGTCACCCAAACAACATAAGAAAGACCGATCAAACAGATAGACAACTTACACACATGGCTGAAACGGAATTCGAACCCTGGATCTTCTTCGTACGAGGCCAACTCCTTAACCACCATACAGTCCCGTCGGATTGCTTCAGTAATTCGATCGTCTTGTCTTCATTTACGTTTCATTATTCTAATTAACAATCTTCCATAATGCACTGCGCTGAGGTTTCGAGTTGAGGAAGCATTTTTGTTATATATTTGAGAATTCGTCTTTTAACGCAAATCACGTGATTTCGTGACGAATTGATTCTCAAAATTAAAGAAATACAGCCTTATGATTACAGAATCGTCAAAAGTGAAAGTTTTACTTCTGAGAGCGTGCAGGTTCATTACCTATATGAACTAAAATATAACTTTAAACATTTTTCATTTAATTTCGTTATTCCTAATTGTATTAGCATTATATATTTGTAGCTTTATATTCAATACAGTATTTGGAGGTTTAATAACGCTAAGCTATGTAGAGATTTAGTAATGATGTAACTTTTTGTAGTTTTTTCAACAAAATAATGTTTGTAAGTATAATAAAAATATAAGAATTGTAGCTTTAGTCATGTTGGTGTAACGATGATTGTATAATGATAAATTATTTGTGTTGGCTTATTAAACCTACAAATAGTATTAAAAATGATTATATCTCACAAGGTTAACAACAATAAATATTTGAATATTTAATAACTCTATAGTATTTGTGTTTATTCAAAAAAGTTACTATTATAGGTTTAACTAAAATGTATTATAGTAGTTTAAATATTGATATAATGTTTGTAGGCTGGTTTTATAGTAATATAAAAAATATTCGAACACTAAGAAAAAAGGTATGGCTAAAACTACCAAAATATGGTCAAATTTACCATGTTCCTTACTTTAAAGGAACACCAAAAAACTCGATAATTTTTATCGAAGCGCTTTAATAATATTAACAATAAAGTATAGTTTCATAATATGTATTGAAATGTGGTAAATATAGGTAGTTTTATCACGATACTATAGAGCATGGCATAAAAACCATTTACTTAAAAATTTACTTTGAGTTTTGTATTTTTTTCTAAATATGTGTTATTAAGAACTATAATTTTGATAACCCGAATTTATAGTAAACAGTTACCATATGAACGGAAAAATTATCAAGTGGATGGTCTAAATACCCTATATTTTGGTATTACTTAAAATAATTATAATTTTCTTTTATCAGAAATGTAATTACCATGCAGTAGAGTTAGTTTTTTTTTCTCCATGTGGATTAAAAATTTCAGAAGACGATAAAAAAAAATAATAAATCGTAAAAAGTGCCAATTTTTATCTGCAAAGTGAATTTTTCTCATTCCATTTTCTTCAACTGGAACATACAAAATGTAAATAATGAGCATATTGTGTGTTAAAAATGCTAAATATTTTTATTTTTCTGGTGCGGGGTATTTTTTGAAACTAAAAGATAAATATTGAAAGATAAATACATAAATTTATTTCCTGGAAACCTTTGCATAATATTAGATTAATTTACAAAATCAGTCTTAAAACTTTCAACGCATTGAATTGAAAATTAAAATAATAATAATTAAGTTCTGTTTACCCTGACTAAGAATATACTATTTGTAAATTCCCTAGAAGATAATTGTAGGTTTAATAATGATATAGTAGTAACATGTTTAACAATGACATAACATTTCTAGGTTTAGCAAGAGATCTCGAAACTTTGCCATCATAAACCATTGATATGTTATCGACCAAAACTGAGATAAAAAAAAATAATTAAGTTCTGCCCACTCTTAATAAAAATATACTATTTGTAAATTCCTTAGAAGATATTTGTAGGTTTAATAACTATACAGTAGCTACAAGTTTAACAATGACATAACATTTCTAGGTTTAGCAAGAGATCTCGAAACTTTGCCATGAGAAACCATTGATATATTATCAACCAAAACTAGGATAAAAAAAAATTATTAAGTTCTGCTTACTCTTAATAAAAATATACTATTTGTAAATTTCTTAGAAGATAATTGTAGGTTTAATAACTATACAGTAGCTACAAGTTTAACAATGACATAACATTTCTAGGTTTAGCAAGAGATCTCGAAACTTTGCCATCACAAACCATTGATATATTATCGACCAAAACTAAGATAAAAATAATAATTAAGTTCTGCTTACTTTTAATAAAAATATACTATTTGTAAATTCCTTAGAAGATATTTGTAGGTTTAATAACTATACAGTAGCTACAAGTTTAACAATGACATAACATTTCAAGGTTTAGCAAGAGATCTTGAAAATTTTCCATCAGAGACCTTTGATATATTATCGACCAAAACTAAGATAAAAAATAATAATTAAGTTCTGCTTACTCTTAATAACAATATACTAATTGTAAATTCCTTAGAATATATTTGTAGGTTTAATAACTATATAGTAGCTACAAGTTTAACAATGACATTACATTTCTAGGTTTAGCAAGAGATCTTGAAACTTTACCATCAGAGACCTTTGATATATTATCGACCAAAAAGAAGATCTAAAAATATACTTTTATCAATAAATACGTTTACAAAATCGTCTGAATCAGTTTGGGAAAAGTAGTAGATATTCCCGTGGGGATCAGACATGGTGTGGGGGGGGGGGGGGAGAAGAAGAATCGGACAAGATTGAACTTGGGGTAATCCTAGGATCTTTTTCTCTTTCGGCCTGAAGAATGCCACAGGGATAAAACAGGCCCCTTATTTTCCCAAAACCAGCCCCTTTCTTTTCTTCAGTAGCT
The DNA here is from genome assembly GCA_949128135.1 of Parasteatoda lunata. Taxonomy (NCBI): domain Eukaryota; kingdom Metazoa; phylum Arthropoda; class Arachnida; order Araneae; family Theridiidae; genus Parasteatoda; species Parasteatoda lunata. Next base: position 20,225,389 of record OX421981.1, on the reverse strand, counting down.
ACCCAATTCCAATACGAAAGGACAATGCCCTTATTGGATCACATACTGCTACAAGAGACGAACTATCCACTAGAAATCTTCAGAAGTCCAGAAGTCTCTCAGTATGAATAGACTCAGTAGGATGTAGAAGATCTAGAAAAAAGCTTGCTTCTGTTGGGCTGGACTTGCATTCTTTTTTGAGTTTGTTATCACTCCCTATATCTAAATCTTAGAGTCCTTTACT